>JALJEV010000904.1:1800000-2346699 GCA_026586105.1 Hylodesmum podocarpum
TATACTTCCTAGCCCATAAACATGAGTCAATCAGTGGTTTTGAAATATTCTGCAACCGCGTTTAAAAAGAGTCAATCCTATGTATTGCGTCTGTTAGGAGTGATCATGGAACAGAATTTGAAAATTCTGAGTTCAACGCCTATTGTTTTGAAAATGGTATCTTTCACAATTTTTCGTCTCCAAGAACTCCTCAACAAAATGGGGTTGTGGAAAGGAAAAATTGTGCCTTACAAGAAATGACTAGAACTTTGTTGCATGAAAGCTCTCTCCCAAAATATTATTGGGTAGAAGCAATTAATACTTCCTGTTATATTCAAAACAGAATATTGATAAGACCAATATTGAATAAGATTCCATATGAACTGTAGAAAGGAAAAAGACCCAACATTTCTTACTTCCATCCTTTTGGATGTGAATGCTTTATTTTGAACACTAAGGATCAACTTGGCAAGATTGATTCAAAGGTGGTAAAGGGACTTTTACTTGGATACTCTAATACTTCTAAAGCTTATAGAGTGTTTAACTCTAAGACGCAAGTTGTAGAGGAATCTATTCATGTGAAATTCCAAGATAACTCAAAGGCTGATAAAGAAATATCAGACCTGGAAAATCTGTTTGACAATTTGTAGGTTACTCCATCTGGTCAAGAAGCTGATTCGTCAGTCCAACCCAGCACAGACGCAAGAGCAGACGCAAGAACATCTCCCAGCACAGACGAACCATCTTCGTTTGTCCCTCAACACCAAGATGATCATGCTCCTGTCAGAACTTGGAGGTTTGCCTCAAACCATACCGAAGATCTGATCATCGGAGATAGACATCAAGGAGTTCAAACAAGGTCAAGTCTGAGAGATGTTTCGGGATATGCTCTTGTATCTCATATAAAGCCCAAAGATATTGGAGAAACTCTACAAGAAAATGACTGGATTTTAGCTATGGAAGAAGTGCTAAACCAATTCATAAGGAATGATGTTTGGACGCTAGTAGAAAGACCAAGGAACAAAAGCATCATTGGAACAAGATGGGTGTTCAGAAACAACCTTGACGAAGCTGGAAAATTGGTAAGGAAAAAGGCCAGGTTAGTAGCTCAAGGCTATAACCAACAATAAGGTATTGACTTCACTGAAACCTTTGCACATGTAACTAGATTAGAAGCAATTAGAATTTTACTTGCTTTTGTTGCTCACAAGAATATCGTCTTATATCAAATGGATATGAAAAGTGTCTTTCTAAATGGTTTTATTGAAGAAGAAGTGTATGTTAAACAACCTCCTGATTTTGAGAGTCAATCTCAACTAAATCATGTTTTCAAATTGAAAAAAGCACTTTATGGTCTTAAACAAGCTCCTAGAGCTTGGTATGATAGACTGAGTTCTTTTCTTCTTAAAAATGGTTTTTCAAGAGGAAAGGTTGATACAACTCTCTTCAAGAAAAGTGTTTCGAAGGACTTTATCGTTGTTCAAATTTATGTAGATGATATAGTCTTTAGAGCAACTAACGAATCCTTGTGTAAGGATTTCTCTAAGCTAATGCAGGATGAGTTTGAGATGAGTATGATGGGAGAATTAAAGTTCTTCCTAGGAATTCAAATCAAACAGAAGAAACAAGGTATCTATATTCACCAACAGAAGTACACCAAGGAGCTTCTCATGAAGTTCAAGATGGAAAATGCTAAGCCCATGAAGACACCAATGCATTCGTCTGGTGATAGCCTCAACAAAGATGAGTCAGGTAAGACCGTTGATCAGACGGTATACAGAGGTATGATTGGTTCTCTACTTTATCTTATTGCAAGTAGACCTGACATCATGTTTAGTGTCTGTCTATGTGCACGTTTTCAATCTGACCCTAGAGAATCTCATTTACAAGTTGTAAAGCATATTTTAAGATATCTTATTGGAACCACTAATCTCTCTTTGTTCTATAAGAAAAATAGTGATTTCAATCTTAGTGGCTATTGTGATGCTGATTATGCTGGAGATAAAGTGGAGAGGAAAAGCACAAGTGGTGGCTGTCAATTCCTTGGTACATCACTCATTTCTTGGTCAAGCAAGAAGTAAAACTCCATTGCACTCTCAACCACTGAAGCGGAGTATATCGCTACAGCTGGATGTTGTTCACAACTACTTCGGGTAAAACATCAACTTGAAGATTACTCCAGGTTTGAGACCCAAATACCAGTATTTTGAGATAATACAAGTGCAATCAATCTTAGCAAAAACCCTATTCAACATTCAAAAGCCAAACATATTGAAATCAAATTTTATTTTATAAGAGATTATGTTCAAAAAAGGTATTTTCGATATACAATTTGTTCATACTGATTTTCAATGGGCAGATATTTTCACAAATGCTTTAGATGAAACTCGCTTTAATTTCATTAAAGAAAATTTGGGAATTGTTTCTTTAATTGATTAAGTTATTTCGTCTTTACCTTTTGTCTATTCATTTCGTCTGATTATATTCGTGTTAACACGAAACATTGCGTCTGATCAAGTTGAATTAGTCTGAGAATATTCAACAGACGCAAGGTTATTATTTAATTAATCTAAAGTTAAGTGTGCAGGGACACAATAAATGCAGCATTAAATGTGTCTGTCATTTATTGCACTATTCTAGGACGTTGAGAAGCACACGCAATAAATTGCAGAGGTCAAATTAATCATTAAAAAGGCAATCATGAGGCAACGTCAAATCAGGGGCAGTTCCAATTCTTTTGTCTGATGAATTATAATCGTTTTAACCTTTAACTATAAATACTGCAAAAGGTCACTCTTTTACTCTTTACAGTATTCAATATTCTCTGAATCTTAACTTCTCTAAGAATCTTATACTCACACATTCTCTCTTCTTTTCAAACCTAGAAAATGGCCGCCAAGAAATCCAAGTCTTCTGAAGAGACCTTTTTCGCGCAAGATCTCTTCTTTCCTAGCAAGTGGATTTCCAAATCCACTTTTGAAGGAGTATCAAACTGTATGGTGAGGATGCTAACTTTCAATGGATGGATGGACTTCGCTGAATGGATAGGTTCATGGCTAATGGAAGCATACGTTGAGTTCTAGAGTGACGCCAGAGAATTCGATGAAGGTATTGTGGGTACAATTGATAGAAAAGAGTACATCATCACTGCTGAAACCATTGCTAAAGCAGGGAAGTGTAAGATTGAAGGTCGCTTCTACAGTGTAGACTGAATGAAGATTTAGTCTAAAGAGGATGTTGATAACATGCTCTATGGAAAGGCTTGCAATCCTGATGACCCCAAGTTCTTGAGATCTGGAAATCTCCTCCCATCATGCAGAGTGCTTCATAATCTTCTCTACAATATCTTCACTCCTCGGATTGGCTCAAGAGACAACGTGAGTCTTCGAGATCGCTTCTGCATATTCTATTGTCTTAGAAAGGTGAAGATGAGTCTTCCTCACATTATTCTTGATCATTGGGTAAGCGCCTTGAAGAATAGAAATATTCGAAGGAAGAGTAGCATCCCTTACGCTACTCTCTTTTCCCAAATCATTGTGACCTAAGATCCCCCTCATAGAGCTCGCATCAAGCGTGCAAGACCAGGTGGCTCTGAAACCCAAACACAAACCAAAACACCAATCTCTTCACCTTCTCTGCCTGTTATTGTTACAGAAGTTTCTTTCGAGGATTTTATTGTTAAACCCCTCAGAAAAAGAAAAAGGAACATCAGAATAAAACATGTTGTGTCTAAGACGCAAGAAAAGGAAGTTTTCCCTAATGAAGATGAAGGGGTAATATAAACATCTGAGGATGCACCGTCTGTTAAAATCATGACAGACGAAGAAAAATAAAGGAAGCTGGTTGAAGAAAAGGCTAGAGCAAGGGAGATTGCTCTACAGAAAGCTGTCAAAGGCAAAGAGAAGATTAAGCAGAAGCAGAGGCTTGCGTCTGTCATTGTTGGAGAGACAGATGAAGCTACACAAATGAAAGAGACTAGAAGAGTCTCTATGCTGCTCGAAGCTGAAAGAGAACGCTTGTTTCAAGAAAGTGTTAGAGGTATTGGATCATCTGAAGCTGCTTCTGCACCAGCAACTTCAGAGGGCATGAATAGTGAAGAAACTGCCCAGATCCAGAAAGACAATACTCAACTAGTAGAGGAACTGGAGACTATGCTGAATGAAGAGGTTCCAACCATGGAGATCTCTAAACCTTCTCTTCAAGACGAACATAGGAGTGTTAGCACTAATCCTATTGTTGCGTCTCCTCTGAACGCTGCCTATGATCAGACGATACCTGCTATGTCTAAGGAAATGTCTTGCTTTCAGACATTAGAAGTTGCGTCTGAAGAAACTAGTTGCTCACAGATGATGGATATTCCGTCTGTGGTCATCATTTGTGATGACACATGTTCTTCGTCTGATGAAGAACATGTAGATGTAAAAAGGATAGTTCTGTCATTGGTGAGATCTCATGCTGAGTTGCTAAACCCTGAAGATCTCCCACAAATGCACAAGATAGACTATTCGTTCCTCAACGAATTAATTATGAAGAGGTTTGCTAAAAGCTTTTGTGTAGAGAGGCCAATCAAGCCAGATTGGTTGTTGGAAGATCAGACTGAAGATGTCTCTGATCTTAGTGATGGAGAATCGTCTGAGTCTGCAACTGATGGTTACATTGCAGATGATGAAGACTGCTTTATTAAGGACACTCCCTACATTGAGTTGAAGAACCCTTATTGTTATAGAGGAAAGAAGGGATTCCAACTTAGGAGATTTATCAATCCCAACAAGTATCACCAACCCTTGAAGCTAGAAGACTTCAAAGATGATGTGAAATATTCCCCTGAAGAGCAACGCGATTGGCTGAAGCGTCTGCCCTAGGATGAGTTGGCACAACTCAACATCAAGGGTTTGAAGAACATTGCTGCATACAAGGATCATCTTGCTGGGTTGTTGACTGAAGGACCAGCACTTGGCTATGAACCATATATTCCATCAATAGAATACATCAAATGGAAGGTTCAACATGAAGTTAATGCACCTGCATTTCACCACTGCAGATATGGAGATCCAGACTCCAAAGTATATGAGCCAAAAGACTATGATCATTGGCACTTGGATGCCATTGATAGTCATGATCCACTCACCTTCACAATCCCTATGAATCAAACAGAGTATATGGGACTAGGCCATACTCTAGGGATTGTCCTTCCATGGACAAGACCACATTGTCCAGGGATTCGTCTGCGCTATTACCTCCTCATCGATGAATGTGAAGACCTTGAAGACTTCGCTCACGCTCTACCTGAAGACTATAACATTGCCTTTAGAATGATGGCCAATGCTTATAGAAGAGAAGAGAAAGGTAGGTTAGCCTTCTTTCATCAGATCCAAAGAAGAGCAAGGAAGGAACGCAAGTACTATCCCTTCATGATGGGATCTCAATTCTCATCATTGGTCACAAATGAAACCAAGTATTTCATTGTCTTGGATCGTACAAGACCATGCTTGGTTAAGCTTTTGGCCAAAGGGAAGGCGAAGAAGACACTGTCTGCCCCCAAGCAATTCAAGTTCGCAAGGCATATTGCCAAGCGACTTCCGTCTACTGCTTACAATCATCTCAAGGCTATTCAAGCTCAAGCCTCAAATCCTATTAATCCTAAGATCCAAAGGATGATAGAGGAACATGAAGCTACCTTGGCTTTTTGCTCAGGGACATCCTTTGATGAAGAGTCTGTCACATGCGACAAAGTCTACCCTAGAGGAGCTTTCGCTTACACTCTTCCTCCTCATGAACCTTAGTATCTTCCATTCACTACCTTCAACAAGACATATTCTTGGCAATGGGAGAATAAATTTAATTCTCATCTGGAGCTTCCATTGTTCACTTTGCGTCTGAAGGAGACTGTAGTGGAGCCTATTGAAGATGATACAGAACCCATTGTAGAGGAAGTATGACTAATGAGGAACCTCAATCTCCTGAAGATTTCGGTGATAAGTATAATGCTTTGAAGCGCAAATATGATGCTCTTGAGGAAAACTGTGAGCACTTGAAGAAAAAGAATAAGGAGCTTGAAGAAAATAAAGTTTCTATATCCACTAAGATGCAACAGCTACGGAATATTGTGATGAGTCTTGTACATCATCAACCACAACCTCCGCCATCTTGATTTTGATGATTCTCAGCCCAAGGGGGAGAATAATTTGAGGAGAAGGTTATGCTAAGGGAGAGCATGGTAAGTCTTGGAGCTATGAAGAGCATCGTCTGAAGGGGAGACAAAGACGAATGAAGGATGAAGACTTTGTATAATGTATATGTATCATTCTTTATTTTTGTTGGTTTGTTTGCTCTGATTCTTTTTGTTTAATTTGTATAGCTTTGAACTTATACATTTATAGTGCTATGATTATTTGTAAGTGTTTTTCTAAATCCTGTAAACGTATAAATGGATTACATCACATTGATGTAACAACTCTTATAAAGAGATATATTCAGAGAACATTGTCTTGATGTAATTCTGGTTGCTTGTTATAAATGTGTTTTTAGCTAACTTTGTCTTATGCATATTCTCTTATGAGAAGGTTGATTGTATGGTCTGTAATCATCAAAAAAAGGGAGATTGTTAGATCAAGGTGATTAACGTCTCTAAGTTTTGATTTATTACAAGACAGATGGAACATCTCAGACAAAGCATTGCAAGCAAAGTTAGACGGAACAAACACAGACGGAAGATGGCCCCTCAAAGTTGAAGTCATTTGTCTGTCTTAAAGTCAAGTCATCAGACGAAAGGATGGATGTTATTCTTCAGACGAAGCTTACAAGTCAATCTTAAGACTGAAGATTCACATCGTCTGTCAAGGAAATGGAGTAAAGTCTGTGTAACTTGCGCCAAGTTCAAATCTTATATGTTACTCATAAGAGCTTCCAAGATCAGTATGGGGATTCGAGCTTTCATATGCAACACGAAAAGGTTTCACCCTTTTTCTAGGAAATCTCTGTACAAGTCAGAAAAAGGACTGAGCACGTCATCAAATCTGTTGCACACACTTTCTGTCACTTAATTGCACTCTGATACCTTTTTGGACTGTACTTGGAAAAAGCTCAACGACATTCTTCTGTTTCTAACGGACATTTGAAGACTCTGTCTATAAAAGGACTTCACTTCTTCAAGTTTCAGTTGGCGAACACGCTTCAAATTTCTAAGCTATTGTGATTTCGCTCATTGCTACTCTTGCACTTTATTGTATACCCCTCTTTGCAAAGAGGAACTTTTCTTTCTAGAAAACTCTTTCAAATCCACTTGTGTGGTGCTTTAGCTTGAGGAGGTTGTGTGTTCAAAGAATACCTGGTTATTTAGCCTGAGAAGGCTGTGTTCAAATAATATCTTGTAATAGTCAGAAGTGGCTGGGTTCAAACAATACTTGTAACTATTTCACAGTTTGTAGTGAAAACTCGTAGGTTGCTGGGTAACTGGACGTAGTCTTGAATAGATGAACAAGTATAAAAATATTTGTATTTACTCTTCTTGAATTTGTGACTAACGGGGATAATCAACTTGTAACATCTATTTATTAAAATTAACATTTGAAGATAAAAATTGTTTCGTCTGAATCCTTTTAAACCAACAAATAAAAGGAATTAAATTTTTTATTAACACAATTCAACCCCTTCTTGTAAACTAATCGAAGTCATCAGATTGTTTTTTAGAAAAGTCACTGAATGTCTTGAGAATAAGTTATTAATATAAAAGCATGTCAATTGGATTAAAAACACAATTTGTGATAAAGTATTTAAAAAAGCCTTTACTGTAGTTATTTGAAGTATAATTCATTTTTGGAAAAGGATAAACAATTCTTATATTTGAGCAATAAATAAAATATTTATTAGAATAAAAATACTTACTAAATAAATAATTAAAAAATGTAAATAAAAAATTACATTTAACCTGATTTTTAACATATTTAAACTACACTAGTTTTCAGAAAATATTTGAAATTAGCATTATATAATAATATTACAGGTATAAATTGTAAATAAAATTTATATATGAATCTCTTGCAATTGAAAAAAAAAAACTTATGAACTAGGGTATATAATTTGATATTAACTATCAAGGTTTATCTTTATATGGTAATATGGAAGGAAAATGAAAGAAAGTTTGAAGAAGGAAAAAGAATTGAAATAAAAAGAAAGAAATGGAAAAAATAGTGGAAAGTATTGTTCAATCTAGAAAAAAAGTGAGTGAAAAGAAAAGAAAATATAATGATAATTACTAAAATAATATCAAATTGCTAATTTGTCTCTCACTCAAAACAGGTAATATTAGAAATATATATTTTTTTACACTTTCTTGCCTTTTTCACAACTATTATAAGAAGAAAGATAAACATATAAATCTCATTGATTTTTTTAATATTTTTTTATTTTTTTATATCAAACAAAAGAAATAATCACTTTCTCTTCATTTTATTACATCCACTACTTTCATAGACTTCTTTCTTTACTGTCTAAGGGACTCTTTTAAATAAAGGAAATCCCACCATTTTAAAAGCTATTTTAATTTAAATATATTATTTTCTTTTTCATCTTATTATATTCTCTTTCACAGTTAGATAGTCAAAAGATAAATTTGTTAAAAATATACTTATCTTTTAATTTAGTAGTGGTATATAGTAATTTTATTTAGCTTATAAAAAATATTTTAACCATGTCTATATTTCAAAAAAAATTAATAGTAAATTTTTTCCCCATCTACTCTTTTGAAATTATATTCTTCCATCAATATTTTATTTAAGTCAAATCATATATTAATGGTTGAGATCCTTGAGAAAAGGACTCTGCGAATCTTGATTAAATCACATTCATGTGATCTACAACACTTATTTGTAGTGTGAATATAATGCAGTCAATGGGAGCACGATTGATGGCAGCAACGAATTAGGAAGTTGGTCTTATTAAATTTGTTATATTTTGATTGTTATTTTAAACTATTAATAAATGTTAAATATTTCTTATTTCTAATAGGTATGTTTGTTTAAACTTATTTATCAGAAAATATTTTTTAAATAAAGAAAGACAATTTTATACTTATCGGATGCGTTTGTTTAAAAATTGATTTGTATTTGTAAAAATAAGTGATCCTATTTATTTCTTAATTTTTTTTAAAGTATTATTTAGATTTTTTCTTTATATTTTAAACAAATGAGCCGAATATTTTTTAATATTTAAAGTAGAGTGAGAAAATTTCAAAAATATTAATTATATTTTTTATTCATTTGTAAAAATTCTATCTATCAAACAACTAAAGAGTACTTTTTGAAAAATAATATTCCTATATACACACTTTATAATTATAAACATCTATTGCAATTAATCTTTCGAGCAAATTATTATTTTAATTTTTAAAAATGTAAGGATTGAATAATAAAATATAATCCGTCAAAGATAAAAAATAATAATAAAATTTTCAAAAATTATAATATATTTATTTTTTTAATTCTTAAAAATATCTATCATCATTTTAATTTTTAAATTATTAATTTATTATATTTTAGTCCTTAATAAATTATAAGATTCAGAGATTAAAATGAAAATTAATGATTAAATTCAAGGAAATAAAATGAAAATAAATATCTTTTAAAAATTACTTTATTATTTTCGTGAGATACAATATACCCATGTTTAAACTTTTAGGTACCACAATAACAATTTAGTCTTGTTTCTCTGTTTTTTTCTTATCAACCTGGCATTGACCGTTATTATCTCTTTTTGCCTTTTTATCTTATCACATACCTATTATACCTAATTTTTTCTTCACTGTTTCTTTATCTCGTCGGGTGTCAAATGATATAAAGAGTCCACCAAGCCTTTTCAAAATGTGAAGTACTAATACCAAATTTCGTTTACAAGATGTGAAGTACTAATACCAAATTTAACACATTAAATACAATTTATTAAGACTTTTAGCAAATATCACCCATCACTTTCTGTATTAACAATGTCTACATTTCCTCATTTATAACATAAAAAGCATATCTTAGTAATTTTTTAGATTAATGTCTCAGTCAATTAACACATGTGATTCAAATTAAATCTATATAATATGATCAATCAACACATGTGATAGAAGTTAAATCTATATAATACAAAATTAATCAATCATCTTATTCACCAAACATACACATATATGCGAACAAGTATATTTTTTTTTATTAATTTTTTCTTTTTTTTTCTCTTTTCTACACATTTTATAACTAATTATTTGGATATTACATTTGTCTATTAAATAATTTTTAATCTCAGAAGTGTTGTATAGTACTGTGTCTTTATTTTATATTCTCTTTTTTAAAAAAAAAAACTGAAATCCCAATATTATTTCTCCGCTGTTGCTCATGAACCATACTAAAGAACCTCACAGCAAGTCTTCTATTCAGGAACATCATAGCAAGACTTAATTACTTCAATACTCCCAATATTACAACAATAAGCATGGCCACCACGCTGCCATGTCCCAAAAGTGTAGAGAAAAATAACCCATACTTCAACTAATAATATAAAATTCATCTAAGTTCTATTAACTATAGATGGGTTCCGTTCTTAAAATAATGAAACCTAAAAGAATAAATCTCTCTCTAGTCAAGATTAGAAAGAACTAAATAATATAGTCTTGACCATTTATCTATAGACAGAGGTATGTATAATCAATACGTTGAAGGATCCAAATAACAATAAAAATTTAATACTTCATTTGATCCCTCTAGTTGCACAAACTTAACATTTTAATTTCTATATTTAAAATCCATTCGTCTTAGTCCTTAAATTTCAATTTTGAGTTCTGTGCTCTTCCTTTCACAAACCCTTTACTGCTTTTTTGGTTCCTAACGTTTTTAATGGCAGGAACCAAGTTGAAATTAAAAATGCAAGTATAGGATTAACACGGATGACTTTTAATTATAAAAATTGAAAGGTAAAGTTTGTGCAAATGAGTATTTAAATCTAACAATAGATAAGTAGAGGAATACCATCAATCATTTTGACAAAGACTTGCAAAAATCCCAAATTTGTATAAAATAAAATACTCCCCATATATGATGTTTGCAAGGTACCACTGCTACGAATTTATTAAGCAGACCAAACAGTTCATGGTATCAGAAAAAGAGATCAAATCTTGCAAGGCTATATGGCTCACTCTTCTATTGCTAACAGTAAAATGCCTGAGACCTCACAAGGGTATTTTCAAATCACAAGTTTTTGAAAGCTGAATCATGAGTCACTTTTTGTGGGGTGAGTCTAGCCAGAAGTGCCTTATTGTGACAGTGTTCTGTGTCCACAAAGTAAAAGTTTCCATTGGCCTTGAATGTCACAAAAGGCCTATTGGTTTCCGGCGGTCGGATATCGGAAAACTTGATAGTCTTTGGAAGGTAAGTTGCCAGCCAGGACAGCATCTCCACATCGAAACTGTCCGAACCTGGCTGCCACCTGAGTTTGTGAATGTACGGGCTGACGAACCAGTGAAGGGCAGCAGTCGTAGAAGCACTCAAGAATATCACAGATGATGCCACTGCACCTTTCAGGATGACATTCATATCAGGGGATGTCATGAAGGTTATGACAGGACCGAGAGATACTGAGAGACAGCAAGTTGAGAGAGACAAAAGTTTTACTTTCTTTATGGTGTTTGAAATTGGGCCGTAGTAAACCACTCCAGTTTCCTTGTCACCTTCTCCTGATTGTCCTCCACTTCGGGGTCCGATGCTGATCTTGTTGTCTTCCTCTGTAGTTGCGGCTTGTGATGCCCATCTTCTTTGGAAAGCAGCCAGATGGGACGAAGTTTTGAATGATGGTTTGGCACTAATGGACCGTTCACAGGTCAGGGACCTAAAACAATGATATGCTGAACCATGGAACAAATGTATACAAGTAAAAATAAAAGAACATTAATAGGCATATTGTTAACAATAATAATAATAGTAACAAAAAAACTCTTAATAGTCTTGGCATTCTAACCAGACTGCAATTGAGACACATCCAAGGAAGACCTCAATATATATTTAAGAAGGTAAGATAACCAATCTAGTTTTGCTAAATAAGAATCATTTGATAAAACATAGTCCCAAGTACTGAATAGGGGAAAAAAGGAGCTACACATTAAGACTGATAAGAATAAAATGGTAATTAGAAATGACAATAAGAGGTGTTCCCCAATAGAGCTTTATGTGAATGAACCATTAAATTCATCACATGAGTGATCATTGGTTTACTATAATCATAACCCTGACATTTTCTATCTCCAGATTCTGGGTTGGTTGTTTGTTTAGAGTTGTTTAGTGTATCCTAATTTGAAGTTATGTATGAATTAGTCTGTTTCTGTTATGTACTGGTAGTCTGGTACTACTACTTAGTGTTATTTGATGGTTTTGTTAAGGTTGGCAGAGTGCTAGCATTTGGCAAGAACTGGAAAAAAGAGGTACGATAGCTTGGAGTCGGAACCAACTCAAACCAGAACCCATGGTGCAATTGAGTCAGTTCCAAAAGATCCAAGGTGTCAAATAACCTTATAACCATATTAGTTAGTAACATTTAGTTAGTTACTTGGTCATAGGTGGCTAGAAAGGGTAAATACAGAAAAAAGAGGAAAAAATTGAAGAGAGAAGAGATTGATCATATAGTCACTTGATAAAGGATTAGCCTGGACGAGAGTAGAGAGAGGTCAGGATGAATTAAAGCTTTAAAAGTAAAGTAGATAGAAGCATTGGCTAAAAGAGATGACTGGAGAGAGAGCAAGGAAAAGAGATCCCAGAATAAGTTCCTAAACAAACAGTAACAATTTCTATTGCTTCTGCCTCTTCAACAGGAAAAATTTGGATGTTATAAAATTTAGCAAGATAAAATAACATAGGGTATTGGAATCAGGATATGATTGTGTCATATCTTTCCCAACATAAAAGCATGGCATTCAAAGAACATGATACTGAAAAAGTGTAGAAATTCAGAACTACTTGCCACCAATACAGCAAATAAAAAATCACATATGAAAGGATGATTGCAATTACACCAACATGTCCAACACTATTTGCCGTAACTCCATTAGATCTCAGCATGTATGAAACTTATTTCTCAGCACTTAAGCACCACACAAACTATCTTACATCTAAATTTATATTGATGGGAATATCTGATTGGAGTCCTCTTTGAATTATGTGTATGTCATCCTACTTATGAACCATTTTTATTGATGGGAATATCTGATTGAGGTCCTTTGTAATTTACAGGTTTGTCATCCTACATTTGAATAGTTTTAGTGTCATATTGTTTAAGTATAGTTGTTTGGCAATACCATGGCAAAAAGAGTGCCGGTGAGAAGTCTATGTATGCTCACATTTTTAGGGATGATTCTCTGCCCTAAAATATACTAAGGATAGGATTTTGCTTTTTTCTTTTTTATGGTTCTCTACTATAATAGCGGTTTCAAGAGAGTAACAATTTCAGTGTTATATAGCAATTCAGAAACCTTGCTGCATTTTGTACTCCTGATGTATTTTATTACTTATTCCTTGGAGGATTTCTTATCCTCCTATTAGCTCTACTTTCGGTCTCTTCTTTCTAACAAAATTACCTTTATCATGAAGATTTACATCAAGCAAAACAACATTTTCTAACTTATAACTATGACAACAGGGTTTGACCTTATTAACTCATGTAGACTATAAATTTTCTAATCAAAACAACCTAATGGTTGTCAACTTGTTATAACTTATTAGACCAATCCTAGCCATTTCCATGAAAACAACCTCTTGTAATTTTCTCATTAAATAATCATTTTCCAAGTTCAAAACGAAAAGGTCATATGAATTATAATTTTAGCCTAAGGTTATATGCAACTTGATAGCATTTCTTTTCACCCACACTGCTTCAAATTCAGAAAAACTAGGTTTTGTTCTGGGCTATACTACTAAAATCGAAGAAAGTTAATGACCATAATAACCTAAAAGGAAAAAAATCTTACTTCATAAACTCCAACAGTATCTACATTCAGGCAAGACTACAAACACTTGGATCATTATTAAAACAATAACTAAAAACTTGACTTTAATCAAACCAAGGCAATCAATTGTTGTGACATAAAACTGTTCATTCCAACTATTCAATCTCAAATCACAGAATTTCAGAACAAATTCCCACGAAATCCGAACCCTATTAAACCTGTTTTTTACTAAAAATATGGACTGTAACCACAATCTCAGTCGCAACTCCAAGGTTTTTGAAGCTTAGGGCTTAGGATTTAGGATCTCTGCATCAGTCACATCTATCCGCAATTTTCCAAAATTTAAAACCTTGTCCCTAATAGTAGAGTTAAAGTCTGATTCACATTTCATAAATTATCTAACGTTATAATATCCCAACTCGTTCATTTTTTTTTTCTTTCAGCACCGAAAGGAATAAAATTTCGAAATTGAATTAATGAAGCTCATAACCCTTTTTCATGGGACGGCACGAAAACGAAAAACCAAAAGGGATCACGTAAAGTTTAAAACTTTAGGGGTTGGTGAGGAAGGTAACTTTGAGAATGCAGAAGAAGCAGCGAAAGAAATAAAGAAAGAAAGAGAAAAAACCTGAAGGAGTGAGTGTGAACACGTGACGGCGGCTCTGCGAGCGCAGCAAGTAAAGTAGAGATGCTCTTACCATTCCTGCGCTTCCAAGTTACACACTGCATACACACTCACGCTCCAAGTTTAGGGTCATTTGTATAAGTTATGTCTGTTGAGATTCTATAAGGAAACAATCATTTTATCGTGTAATGACATATTAAATATGGGCATTTGGTCTAGTGGTATGATTCTCGCTTAGGGTGCGAGAGGTCCCGAGTTCAATTCTCGGAATGCCCCTTTTATCTTAAGATTTTTTCTTTAGAGCATTTTATGTTTATGACTACATTTTTTTTGAAAAAAATTAAGGATTAACCTCAAATAATTACTAAAATTTGTAAGATTATTTAGAGAATTTCATGTTATGTTATGACTGAGATTTATGAACTAAAAGTATGGTTAACCTATTAAAAATGGTTCTTTTATATTTTAAATACTGAAACAAGTCTGTTTTAATTTTATTTATAATGGGCCGATTTTTTTTAAAAAAAGGTGCAATTATTAATTACGACATATATAAGAATGCTGAATGGAACACAAGTCCTTTAAATTGAGAAAATATTCATTACTAGATCAAAATGTTTTGTTAATATCATATATGATAATATTATAATTTTTTTATCATGCATATTATATGAAATTTATACATTTAATTCGAGTATATTAATAGCAACTTATATTGTTTAATTAATTTATATTAATTTTTATCTGTGTTTTTTTACTGTAGTTCATATAGGTTTAAGCAGTTCATATGAAAAATTTAGTGGATTTTTTATCGATATAATTAAAAATAAATTTAATATAAAACTTTATTAGATAATTAATTTAAAAATTAATTATTTTTAAAAGATAATGATTTTTTTAAAATAATAATAATTTTTTATATAATTGATTCTTAAATTATTTTGAGATAATAGAAAAATACTTGATAAAAACATGATGAAGAGATAAAAAAAATTTTGCACCACTAATTGACACTACATAAACCTAGAAAAATCAAAAAAAATTCTAGTAAATATATAAACATTAATTAAGAAAACATTTATAGTTCTTACATTTTTATAAATAATTCAAGAATAAGTGAAATTTTAAAATTTTTATCTCAAAAGATCATTTTCTTAATTTAAAAGATTTTTTTATCAAAGTGGAATCAGTAATACCAATTTATAATTTAGACACAATAAGTTATATTAAATTAAAATATTGTACGTGATATAAAATTTTTTATCATCATGTATGATATTAACCAAGAAAAAAATCAATTATTTAAACAATTACCTAAATTTAAAAATACGTCCACAGACAGTAATTACGGATAACGAGGGTACACTCAACTACAAATGTCAACACTTATCTATAATGTTCCATGTAGGTATACTAGTATAAAAGCCGGAGCAATGCACACACATTAGAATCACGTTTAATAAATCTAAAACAATAAGTTAGAAAATGAAATAATAATATTTTGATAAGAAGAAAAATATGAAAAACAGATTGAAAGAAAAATGCAAAAAATAGAGAGAGAAAGATGTTTAAGGATACACTAAAACTTAAAGCAAATCAAACATAAAAAGATGTTAAAAAATTCATTTTATAAAAAAAATTGATATCAACAAAAAAAATTGTGATGGTCACATAAAATAGTAATGTAAAGCCAGTCATAGTGAGAACGAGTATAAATAATAATCCAATAAAAAAAGCATAATTATCATTAAAAGAAAATTGAAAAAAATAATTGTTAAATTATTCCATGTCAGTTAATTTTGACGACTCATTGTTATAGATACAACAAATCAATGATAAAATAATTTACATAACATTTTATATTTTAAATTATATTCTCTTGCAAATTATTGTCAATTATAATAATAGTCTTTACAAATACTAAAGTAATGATATATAACAATAAAATTTTACTTAGTGATTAATAATTTAAAGAAAAAATTAAACGATTAAAAATATATCTTCCTCCTTGCTGAATAAAGTTGGTTACGGTGTAAATTCTTTGTCAATAACTTAGTTTTACACGTTCTTCCTCTTCCGAGTAGAGTGAGAACACAAATATAATGAAACAAATTAAATCTGAATAATAAGTATTTGGATGATGAATTTATAAATAAAACATATAAAATGAAATAAAGAAATATGTAATAATTTTTCATAATTAAATTAAATAAGGAAATAAAAATTATTTCCTTACTTAAAATAAATTAAATAAAAATCTATAATTAAATGTTAAAAATAATCATCTTTTTAGAACATGTCAGTGCAATTTCCTTATAATTAATGTGATTTAAACATGAAATGTTTTTCATTTTTCTCTCTTTAATAACAGTTTTATGATTAAATTCAATGCCAAAAATAATTATCATTTTAGATTTTGTCAATGCAATATTTTTATAATTGATGAAATTTAGATGATTTTTTATTTTACTTTTCTTTCTCTAACAATAGTTTTATATAATATAATAGATATATATGATACTAAGAATATAATATTGTTATGTATAAGATAATGATATTTACAAAAAAAAAAAATTAAAAACGTTACACTTAATATTAAAATAATAAATATCAATTTAGTATTATTTGACACTTCCAACCAAAGTATTTTGAACAAGGTCAATATACATTTATTTTAAGCATTTTATTTCCTATAAAGTGATTCTGCAAATGTGATAGCATTTTTCTAATAGTTTTTTTAATATATAATTTAAAATATAATTAATATATAAATATTAGAAAATATCCTTGGTGTAGTTAAGATTCTAGTGAGTGGGTTGTTGTAGTTTCTCCTCATAAAATCTTTTTAAACTTGGTTTGTTCGCTGAAACATCACTTTTGTCTCAACTTTTGCCCCTAAAAAGATATTGGAATCTCCAACTAAGAGCAGAAACTAGGAGCATCTCTTTTGTCTCAACTTTTGCCACAAGGCTGGATCTGGGAGCATCTTTTTTGTCTCAACTTTTGTCACAACGCCAGATCTACTCACATCTAGGTCAAGTAGTTTAAATTTTAATAACAACATTGCACTTCCTTTCTTTTCTATCAGTGTTATTTATTAATTCTAGGTCAAGTAGTTTAAATTTTAATAACAACATTGCACTTCCTTTCTTTTCTATCAGTGTTATTTATTAATTCTATGATTTGGGATTATATATTGCACTTCCTTTCTTTTCCTTTCTTTTCTATCAGAGTTATTTATTAATTCTATTATTTGGAATTATATATTTTATTTTAATACCAGCCTTTCGTTATTATTATTGTTTTTTTATTGTTGATTTTTATGCTGGGTTGACAGCTCCTGCTTTAACACTAATAATAAAATCATCTTTTCTTTTCTGTCATGAAATCAAATCCATATTCTGTAATGTCCAGCGTGTACCGGTCATCATCACCCTTGTTCATTTTATTTTATTTACAATCGCATAAGTCCTTGTGTGATTTGAGTGGTGGTCTATAATATATGTGTGGTTTCCCTAAGGTCAGTATGATTACGTTCATTTTGATTTTGAGGAACACGGAATTGTGGCTACTTTGTGCTTGAGGATCAGGGTGATTTGGCTGGGTAGAAAAGTTACTAAAGGTTAAAAATAGTATTGTGAAAGGTGCTTTCCGTTGGTATTAGGGATGGTGGCAGCATCGCCACCGATAGAGGCTACGAGCTGGTAGTGTCGTCTCCATTTAGCATATTATTACGCATCAAAAGGAGAGACTAAAATAAAAAAGAGAGACTAAAATTAACAATAATAATTATTATTATAATATCAATGATAGGATAAATTGAATTGGGAAATTAAGCATTGCTGCAGTGCTCAGGGTGAATTTTCGTTGTTAGTTACGGTGCATTGAATTCTATCCTATGCATAAAATAAAAATAATAATTAATAGTTTATTTCTTTTATTTTTATTTTATTTTATATTATTTTATTTCGTCTTTACTATTACTACGTGCTCCGTTGAATAAAAACAAAATATTTTATTTAGTTTCTTTATTTTATTATATGTTATTTTATTTTTCCAATCCAAATACATGCCCTGATGAAGAATCTAAACAGTTTCGGTTTTATACTTGGAAGTATTAAACTATTTATTTAATTCTTTTATTTTGTTCCTTTATTTTATTATATGTTATTTTATTTTTCCAATTCAAATAGATGTTCTTTTGAAGAATCAAAACAGTTTTGTTTTTATATTATCGAAGTATTAAACTATTTATTTAATTCATATTTATTATTTAATGATTTATTTTGTCGAGTTAATTAAATTACATAATGTATATTATTTTACATCGAGTTATTTATGAGTAATTATTTTAATTGTTTAATATAGTATTTTACTTGTTGTTGGGTCATAATTGTTCCATATTAATTGTGATTATTTCTTTTAATTATACTATATTTTTCTAATAATGTTTATTTTAATTTATTTAGTAAATTATATGATATTGTTACTTGTTTAATTGTTTATTTTTCATGTGTGGTGTGAATTGAGATTTATATTTAAATAATTTATGTGTTTTATATTTTTTTTTGTTATATTATAGTTTGTTAACGTGGTTATTTTAATTAATTTAATTGTGGTGTGAAATATTCTATATGATGAGCTGAATGATGTGAGTTGGGAGATTAATTCTACGGGTTATATTGCATGGATGAGTCGTTTAGGTTCATAATAATCGATTGTGAATAATTTTTGTTGAGAGGGATGGATGCCCTTGTTAGAAGGAACAGTGAGGTTGCCCCTTGTTGTTTTAAGAATGAGAAAGATTATTATGAATGTTAAACGCATGAAAAGGTTTTCGAAAAGTGAGGATGAATAAAACTAGAATGGTTGGTCCCTGACGGTCGATGTAATGGCCTAGGACTACGAGGGTATTCGTGGTGGGGAAAACTTCCACCATGACCGATCACCATGAGTGGAAGTGAGTCCCGTTGCAACACTGGCTACCCTGACTGTGACTGTCTAGTATCTCTAGTGAGAGTGACAGAGGTGACATGTACTCCTAGATATCGCTCAATGGTTTTAATGGTACCACATGGCATGAGAGAGAATTGTGAGTAGCATGCATCATACTGGGTTGCACGATATAATTGGCTTAGATAAATTGCGAATTGAGTGTGTACCTTCTTGGTTCCTTGTGTTAAAATGTTCTTGTTGATCTTGTTATTATTATTAAAATGTGAACTAACCCTGTGTTGTGTTTGTGGTTGACACCTGTGATGACTCCGCGAACGGGCGAGCAGATGAGCAGTTTGTGGGAGACAGAAATAACTTAAGCTAGGAAGGAAACTCGATTTGTTGAAGACGTAGCATGCCGTTTCCTTTTTTCTTTTGAATTCGAACGACTGCATTTATTTATAAATGCTAAAATTTTTGTTTACCTATTAGTGATTTCGCTATTTGAGACGATTTTACCTCTTGAGACTTATACGATTGTAGGAGATTATTTTTTTTAAATTGGCGTTATGAAATAAAATTTAGTTCCCTTCATTTAATGATGTAATTATTTTCCGTGAACTATAGAAATTTGTGACGTTGATGTTGTAGTGATTTAGGGGTGTTACATTGTGGTATCAGAGCTTAGGTTTAATTTCCTCGGTTTGTGAGTTATGTGGGCTACCTCGTTTACGAGGTGTACTCTGATGAGGAATTGACTAGTTTACTTTGAATGACCTGATAGAACAATGTTAACTCTTATACTTCTCTAAGTCCCTTATTTCCTGTGAACAGTGGAAGATGGCTAGCAGGGGTGGCAGGAATGACCAAGCAAATTTCAATCATAAATTCAAGAACCAAAAACAGAAACAAGCGTTGGTGAAATTAGGTGAGTATATAAGTTTATTTTTTTATTTAAGTCATGATAAAATTTGCATTAAACCTAGTTTGTTTACTCATTGATGATAGGTTATACTCTGTGCAAGCATATATATTTTTTACCGTAATTTGGAGAAATTCTGTGACCAAGATCCTACTGTTGAAAATTAGATTCAAGGAATTTCCAAAGAAAAGTGGAGTATATGGCTTATGACAAGGATGGACGTTGATATGGACACATGACCACAAATTTATCTAATGCATTAATAAGGTATTCAAAGGTTGTAGAAATCTTCCTATAAGTGTCTTGGTGAAGTCCACGTACAATCGCTGTTGTGAATATTTCGTGGAAAGAGGTTAACGGGTGCAACAAGAGCTTAGAGATGGTCAAGTTTACAGTTCAAAAATAATGCAAGCTATTAGAAGAAATCAAGCTGAAGCAAATACTCACATTGTTCGTGTTTATGACATACAAAAAACACAATTTGAAGTTGAAGAAACATTCAATCATTTGACACAACTTGGTGGTAACAAGTGGACTGTTAATTTGACATATAGATATTGTCAGTGTGATCAGTTGTCAGCCTTCCACTATTCATGTTCACATGTTATTGCAGTGTGTGGACATGTTAATGTTGACTTTTTTCACTTCGTGGACGATGTTTTTAAGAATGAGAACACTTTGAAAGCCTATTCAACTGAATGATGACCTTTGGGGAACGAAGATGCATTCGGTCCTATTGAGCAACAATTTAATTTAGTTCCTGATGCAACAACCATTCATGGTAAAGGAAGACCTAAGTCGACAAGAATTCGGAACGAAATGGATTGGTCAGAATCTTCTCAAAGGAGACTAAAATGTGGTATATGTGGTCAAAACGATCATAATCGATGTAATTGTCCATGTAACTCCCAAACGTAAATATTAATAAAAAATTCAGTTATAATTTTAATGTGTTTGCGTACTCATTATTATTTTTCCAGACATGTTGATGTTTGTCATGTGTTATAATTGGAATTGCAAACTATTAAGTTAAGCAATATTAACATAACTAAGTAAAGTCATTTTAACATAGACAAACTAATATCCTACATGAAACTAAACTAATAAAATTAACAAAACTAATGTCATGTTCGATACTAATTCTATTATGAACCGAAAGCCATTTGTATAAAAAAAAAAAAATTAAATCATAAGTATAACTCATTAAATTATTTTAAAGTAGATAAATTAGAGAATATAACAAAGGTTGTTATACCTGTGGCCAAACGGTGTATCGTGATCATGTGTAATATGGAGTGGTGGTGTTAAACAAATAAATCGCTCATATACCCATAACTGTAAGACCACCGTCATCCCCCCAAATGTGGAGGCATCAACACTGGTGGTATTACACAACTCCTTATACAAGTAGCTAAAGAGAGCATTGCCCCAAACAAACTTCCTCGTCTTTGACAGGTCCTCCAAAAATGAAAGATATCTCAGAGACATCCTAGAGCTCTGTTTATCCATAAACATCACTCCACCGATGAAGCGTAATATCCATGACCGTGTGAAACGCCTCAGTACCTCAACATCATCAAGGAATGGAGTCACGTCTGAAAACTGGTCGGACAACCTCAAGTATGATCCTCTAATGTCGTCTTGACCTGGCCGAACACCAAGTAGTTCCTCGCACATCTGTCCCCAATCTTCTGTGGTGGACCCAGCACCAGCATACCTTCGACTGGTTATCCAACTGAAACTGAAACATTCTATAGTGTGATGGTACACTCGTTATGGGGGATGTGAAAAGTATGGGTCTCAAGTCGCCACCTCTCAATCAGAGCATTGATCAATACAACGTCAAGTTTCATATAACCAATCTTAAAAGCCCAGTAAAACCCTACCTCATGCAAATACTCAATAATAGTCTCAGGGAACATATACTGACCCTGATACATGGGTACCACACGTCTGATTATTAACTTCCGACTATCTTCAGTGTTCCATATATGCTCAGAGATAGGATAAGGTTGTATTCATAAAATGTCACTCTCAATAAGACCTGACTCAATCCTAATATTACTGTGAGAAGATGAAGAAGCAATCGTATACCTGATAAATAAAAACAAATTATATATCAATCATCTAACAAATTAAACTCAAAAAATTAATTTAATAAAATAATAAAATTAATATTAAACATTAATAACATGCTTCGATCATAATTAAATATTAAACATAATGTCACATAAAAACAAAGTTAATTGTAAGTATTACTTAAAATAATATATAACTTAGTATTACGTCAATATATTATTAAAATTAAACAATAAATATTACGTAAAAATAATAAATTAACTACAAGTATTATTTAAAGACTATATAACAATAATTATTATATTAAATAATTAAACCATCATTGGTTACGTAATATTTAAATTAATTATAAATATGACATAAAATTAAAAATAAAATTATATAATGCGTATTATGTCAAAATATAAATTTAACTATAAATATTATGTAAAATAATTAACTATAACTACAAATAAAATTAATATTAAACATTAAACATTATGGTAAAAATAAAATAAAAATTTACATATTAAGTTAATTATAACAATTATTATGTAAAAATATATTTAAATTTAAAATATAAATTAATTATAATAATTATTACGTAGAAATATATTTCAATTTAAATAAAAATATTACGTAAATATAAATAAGCAAAATAAATACTAAACATAACTAAAAAATCTAAACAATTTTACTGTACTAACAAAATACTCTACAATTCTATTTTTACCCTTACTAAATTTTTTCTAACCATCTATGCTAAATTTTTTCTAACTACCTACCTAAATTTCTAAATAAATATTATTTGCTAATATCATACTAAATTCCTAAACAAACATTATATAATAAAATTAACACAATATTATCTTTTAAATTAACCGATCAAAAGCGCGTGGGGTCTAAAATATATGTAAGTGGGGACTACAGTAGGTAGGTGAGACCAATTATGCAAAAAAAAAAAAATATTGGTGGTAGGGTAACATAGAAGAAGATGCATAATAAATTTGAGGTCGTAAAATCATGAAAGTAAAAGTGAAAGGGGGAAAGGGTGGAGATAAAGAAAATGAGACATGCTACGACCTACATCATGTTTCGCCTTAATACATTATAGACAGTAACGTATTTAGACACACTTCAGATTTGAGCGTGTCTTGTGAGATGTTGACACGTGATATCATCTCCTTCGACACACTCTTAGAGTTAAAACTAAAAACTATTTGTCATTTTTTATATGTTTTCTGATGTTTTTGACAACAAAACCCTCTCATAAAAGTATTTTTTACAGTGTTTTCTATAATGTTAATAAATGATATTTGAACCATTCCTTTTTTATTCGTATCGACATTTCGCATATAAGATATTATATAAGAAGATATCTTTAACCATAGTAAAAGAAAATAATTGTTGTTCTTGACTTTCTATATCATTAACATGCTCTTTTTTCGATTTCTTATTTTTTTTTCTATTTCTATTTGTTCTTTTTATTATATACAGGGCGTAATTTTTTTTTGTTTATTATATGGAATATACATATCAATGTTTATGGATTACCTTTTATTCCATTCAGTCCCTATTTTAATAGGAGTGAGACTTCTACTTTATCTAACGGCAACCAAAAATCTGCGTTGTGTGGACCCAAAATTCTGTGTTGTGTGTGAGCTTTTTTTAATATATTTTTATTAGTTATAGTTATGATTCTTTTGTTCATCGATATTTAATCGATTCACTTATGTCTATTATTCAATATTAGAGGAGATGGTCATCCCTCTCCCAAATTATTTTTTTACATATATATATATAATAATTATATATTAATAATAGTAATAATAATTATATATATATAATAATAATTATATATTATATATAATAATTATTATAATTATAATAAAATTTTAATAATTATAATAATAATAAATTTTAATTCTAAAACTTCTTAATACGAGATTTAGCTTGTTTTTTAATTATATAAGCATTTTATTCTTTTTTAAATATAATTTTATGTAATTTTAACATTCTAATTAAATGATAAATGATAAGAATAAAACCTTCTATTATTTAAAGAAAGTTAAAACATAATATAATTTTTTTTTTAAAAAAATACTATACTCTTATAATAAACTAATTTTATTTTTTAAGTAATTATTAAAAAAATAATTAAATGAAAATTAAACCTTCTCTAAGTTAAGAGAATAATAAAAATAAAATTTTAATAAAATATTAAAAATTAAAAAGAAAATAAAAATTAAAAAAATTCACCCACTCAAATTTAATCCCTAGCTCCGTCTCTGATTATATATATTTTTTCTTTATTTTAGATTATCTGATATTAATCTAAAACATATCTAAAATAGATTATAATTACTATTTTTAATATTTATAATAAATATTCTAAAAGAGATATATGTAATATAAACTATATTAATTAATCATTTTTTCAAAATAACGTATCTGTATTATCTGGCGTTTCCGGTCCAAATAGCCCAACATTATAATTACTTCAGAAACCGTCGTATATAGGTAAAAAATATTTTAAAGGACTTGTATGAATGAATTGCCGTTTGGATAGTCAAGGAGTTAGTTAAGATCACTTTTTCGGTCACATAACGTGACCCGCTGCCAATTACGATGACTTTATGACAACACCCGCTGTTTTTGAGAGCGCAATGAACGATGACATTTTACTATGATGTACAAGAAATAATCTGAAAATTTACATAGATTGAAGGGCTTTTTGTACTCTATATATATATATATATATTTAAACTAAGTCTTAAAATGGATTTAGTCGAAAACATGTTATTAAAATGGGTGAGTTGCAACATTATTTGCAACCACTAAGTTGAACATGCAATTTAATGAGATGTTGATATTTAAAGAAATTGTTTAGGTAGGGTGATTTTTGTCGCTGGTATATTTGTGATTTTACAAGGTGTTGACACAGGTGACATTTTAGGACATGCATGACTGTGTCACATGGAGAACCGTTTATATATTCCTAGTCTTATACAATTATCCGTTAAATCATCTGACTTATAAATGTTTTATTTTATTTTTAAAATAATATAAAAAATATATAATATAATTATAAAAAAAAAATTAATAAAAATTACGTAATATAATAATTTAATTATCTTCTTTGAGAGAAAAAGATCTTAAATTCAATTCTCACAATTTAATTTTAAAATTTTATTTTAATAAGTGAACCCATTAAAAAGTGACACGTGACTAACAATATTGAAGTCGAATAAAGTCTCCACCTCAACAATTCAACTAAACAATTTGGCCACGTGTTGACATTTCATTTCGTTGAATCGCATGTTAATCTACAACTTAGATATATTTCTAATCAAACCCAGTCCAACTGATAACACATAAGGTCAAGTTGTAACCTTAAATAACAGATCACATATTCAATCCCAAACACACATAGCAGCCTATGTCGACGATGCTTGCAGGCTTTTATTAGAAACATGAACCTTGACAAATCACAGAACAGCCGTTCAAACATAGCGACTGCAGTTACCTTTGAACAGGGAAACCCATTTTCTCCTTCCTATAAAAACCCCTCACACTAGCCACCACACTCTAAAGGAAAGGGAGAATAGAATTGCTTCTTTTCTTCTCTCTCTTTCTCTCTCTCAATCTGCATAACAAGTAACAACACTTTCTCCCTATTCTGTTTAGTGAGAACTCGGAAAAAGACCCTGATCAAAACCCAAATTAATTAAAAAGAAAAAAACTAGTATTTCCTAGATATATAGTGTGGCTTGTTAAGACAAAAGAAAAGAAAAGGTTTGATGGGGATTTGGGTTGATTCAGAAGAGGGTGGTGAAAATGGAGGACAGAGTTCATGGGGGTTTATAACTAGGAGGAAAAAGGTGGATTCTGCAGTTAATAGCAATTCTCAAGGCCAACTTGCCAAGGAATTAACACTGCCTCATCTTATGGGAATTGGTACCTCAAACTCTTTTTTTTCTCTTCTTCAACTACACTTTCTGTTTTTTCAATTATTGTTCTCATCTAATAGGGTGTGGATAAGGTTTTCAATTGTGGCCATAGCCTTGTTATAATGTTTGATATTGATGGAAATTATGGACAAACGCCAGCAGTTTCTTAAAATGTTGGATGTGGATCTGTTCATGTTTTAGACTTTTCACAATACCAGAATTTTCTGTGTTTTTATTTGGTTTTTAATTCGGTCATGACTTATGACTACTTTTTTCATAACATCTTAGTGGTTAAAAATATGTTACTTGTTTTCCAGTTTGAACAACTTCAGTTTTCGGATCAAAGGGAAAATAAAATTGAAGTCATCTGTTGAACTGAATTTATGTGCTGGTTGTTATTTTATTTGGCCATAAATCGAAAGATCATGTTCATGTTTTAGTTTCAGGATTTGTTTAACCTTATCACTCGTACAATACCAGAATTTTAATTTCTTTGGGGTTTTAATTTCGGTTACGTGCACTCCTTCTTCTTTTTTTTTTTTTTTTTTTTTTTTTTTTTTTTTTTTTTAATAAGATCTTGTTGTTGAGTAACGTTACATGCTTTCCTCTGTGAACTCTTCCGTGACGACATTGAACTTAATGAATTTGGTATTGTTATTATATTTGGTCATGAACTATGGTTTTTTATTTTCAATAGTATTTTAATATTTGTGGTGGTTTGACTCAGGCGTTGGAGCAACAATTGGTGCTGGTGTGTATGTTTTGGTTGGAACAGTGGCACGGGAGCATTCAGGACCAGCTTTGCCACTCTCTTTTTTGGTTGCTGGATTTGCTGCTGCTCTTTCTGCTCTTTGTTATGCAGAATTGGCTAGTCGCTGTCCTTCTGCTGGAAGTGCATATCACTACTCATACATATGTGTTGGAGAAGGGTACTCATTCATTCATTTTCTTACTTGCTCCTTTTAATTTTCTCTTCCTACACTTCTAGTTTGATAAGTTTGAGGTTGTGTTATTTAATTTACGTGGCTGTTAATTTACCAAGATTAAAATATTATATGATTGTTAATTGAAGGTTTGGTATGTTTGGATTGATAGAAATATCTTTGTTTCGCAGAGTTGCTTGGTTGATTGGTTGGGCTTTAATACTGGAATATACAATTGGTGGAGCTGCAGTTGCTCGTGGCATAACCCCCAATTTGGTATGGTGTTATTTTACATCTTTTATTCGGATTCTGTTTGGCTTTGATAGTGCTGATTATGTGGCCATGGTTTTATTTGAAAATAATTAGGTAAAAATTTCAATGTTAAATCAAGAATAGTATAAAAAGTACACAAAGAATTATGTCTAATTTTTTTAAATCTATTTTATGAAGCTTAGAATTATGTTGGATGATTCCTTTATATTAGTATTAGAATAATGAATGTAGAATATTTATTTGTTTGAATGGCAAGTAAAAATGATGTGGCTCTTTAGGTTGCACTTATTGGAGAGGAAACTTTGCCGAATATTTTATGGCGCCATCGCATTCCTGGAATTGATGTTGTTGTTGACCCATGTTCAGCCATTATAATATTTATTATCACTGGACTCCTATGTGTTGGGATCAAAGAGGTAAGTTCCCATTAGCATATTTGTATATAGGGTTGTTGTGAGACGTGGCCCCTTTGTATTTGTTATCCTTTGTATTTGTCATATTGAATTTAATAGGAACATCCGAAAGGAATGGTTAAACAGTTTCATATTTTTAATCAATTATAAATTATTTTTATAAAATATTTATATTATCAATATAATTATTACATTATTAATATAAATCTTTTTATATTATTTTAGAATAAAAAATATAATTAATATAACATGTAAGGTATTTACATAAAATCAACAAATATATTATAAATAATTAATTATAATTAAATCTTTTTTATATTGTTAGCTAGTGTATATAAATTAGTTCTTTATGATATAATGTATACTATTTATTTTTACAAGTTAGTTGTAATGAATAAAATATATAAAATATTATTCTACTACTTTTTATTATTTAAAAAATAAAAAATAATTTTTATTTTTAATTTTGTCAATTGTTTTTGCATAATTACCAAAAGTTAGGGATACAAATACGAAATATCATATATTAAGAATTAAAATAATAACGTAATAAAAAATTGTGAATGATAATCTTAAAGGGTTTATTTATTATTTTTTAAATATTAAAAATTAGTATTAAGTAAATATTTACAGAATTAAACTAAGAATGAAATTAACAATAAATTGTGACGTTTCAAACATCAAAAGTGTATTTTCATAAGAGCTAATGACAATGCTTGATTTATACAGAGTACAGTGGTTCAGAGTATAGTGACATCAGTGAACATATGTGCATTGATTTTTGTCATAGTCGGTGGTGGTTATCTGGGATTCAAATCTGGATGGGTTGGATATAATAAGCTTCCCACAGGGTAACACTGTAAAATTTATATAAATCATTGTATATATTCTTTTTGGTTTTTAGTTTTTCTGAGTGAATTACTTTTCATGATTCAATAGGTACTTTCCATTCGGGGTAGATGGGATGCTAGCTGGTTCTGCAACAGTTTTTTTTGCATACATCGGTTTTGACGCAGTTGCCAGCACTGCTGAAGAGGTATAAATAAAAAGTTTTACTAAATGTTTTGATTTTATGAAAATTAAAACAATAATTTTTTTTATCAAAATTGAAAAATTAATTTGAGAAAAATTAATATATATTGGTATTGATGAATTATTGAATGATGTTTTACCATAATGTGCAGGTGAAAAATCCTCAACGAGATTTGCCATTAGGTATTGGGGGTTCATTGTTTCTATGTTGTGGATTGTACATGATGGTGTCCATTGTTATTGTGGGTTTAGTGCCCTATTATGCTATCAATGCTAACACCCCCATATCATCTGCATTTGCTGACAATGGCATGCAATGGGCAGCGTAAGTTAGCAACTACTATTTTTCATAAGAATTAAAACATTACAATAAGATTTATTGATGAAATGAATATTCTTAAATTAGTTAAAATTTTGTTTTAGAATTAAAAATATATTACTAATAGAATTTAAAAAATAATAACACTAGTTAAAGTTTTGTTTAAAATAATTAAAAATATTGTTAAAAAAAGGTTGAGCCACTAAAAATATATATTTTCTTAAAGGATAGTGGATTCTAAAGTCTCTTTCCTGATGGATTTCAGGTACATTATAAATGGTGGGGCTTGTACAGCATTATGCGCATCATTGATGGGTGGGATATTGCCCCAGGTAAATAAATTCATTGGAACCTCAATTTTCTCTGTTTTTGCATTTATTATTAAACTCTTTCCCAGCAAGTAATGTCACTTATCGGTTATAAAAATATAATTGTCCACGTACGAGTGCACTAGAAGCAACAAAAACATAATATATATTAATCAGAGTTGTCACAGATTTATTTGATAAGGAGAAACCTGAAATGTAAACTTAACTTGTGAATATAACTTAAGTGAAATAACTAACTTAGGTTGTTTTTTAATAAAAGTTTTTGTAAAAGAAGAATCGTATAAATATTTTATATTTTATTTTTTCAATTTGCCATTTTAAAAAAGAACTTATCTAACTATTACCAAAATAAAAAGTGGTGTCTGTTCCACGTGACGTGTGAGTAGGTTTGTTTTGTGGTCGAGAATTTGTTTGTAATGTTTGGGTTTGGGATATGATCGAGTATGATTACGCTTAGGAACTTGCGGTGCTTGTTTTTTAGCTTCTTGGATTGAATCTCTTCTTTTCCTTGTGTGGATTTTTTTCTTCATTATTATTATTCACTCTAGACAAACCCACTCAAAAGTAAAAGATTCCAAATTCCTTGAGTTTGCAATTTGGCATCTTTTTTTGTATTTTTCTGCTTTTTTTTAATTTTTTAATGAGTAGATGCAAGACTCCCTCTACAATTGTTAGCTATGGATAATGTTATCAGACTTGCTACACCCGTTTTAAATCACTGAAGTCTGTGTCTCTAATTCAGTGTAATCTAATTGGTATGGTGAATAAATCAGAATGACTTGGCCATATTACAATTTTTTTCTTCATTTTAAGGTAGGATCAACAGTATTATTTGTTAAAATGATTCAAAATAACGTGTCCCTATTATATTATGTTAATATAAAAGTTTTACTTATATTAAATTAAGTTGAATCAATTAAATTTTACTTATATTTAAGTATATAAATTTAGAATACTTTTTTTTTATTTTTATATGAATCTAGAAGCAGTATTAACAAGAATGATTTTTTCCCCTCAATCATTACAGGTTCAAGTTGTACATATCTTTTAGTGATAAGGCACTCATAAATTTTAGACTATGAGTGAATATGATATCAACTTTCGGTGTTTTTCCACCATGATCTTGATTGTAATGATTTAAAAGTTTTAACTTGAATACTTTAAAATCATCAAATTGTTTTATTTTAATATACTATATTTTAAATTTTCTATTTTAATATATTTTATTTTTAAATAATTTCACTTAGATACTTTAGCAAGACAATTGTAAGTTAAATACCTAACTATGAGAAGAATAAAAAAAGTTAGTTTATCCGATAATTCAAATATAGACAAATTTAACGTATTTTAACATATTTATTAATACCATTCTTAAAATAGTCTTTATTTAAATACAATTCTATTTTCAATGACTCTTATTAAGGATATTTGGTCAAAATGAAAAAGTATGTTTAATAAAAATTTTATTTTTCACAAAAGATTAATAAATTAGATGATATAAATTTTTAATTAATGTAAAATTAATTATTTTTACTTATATTTAAACTCAGGAGAGTATTGTATGATTGCCTATAGGACTTATCAGTTTTTTTCTTTTAGAAGTTTTATATGTTTGGTAAAATGATCAATGTGTTCTGTTTAATGTCTCTCAGCCAAGAATATTGATGGCTATGGCAAGGGATGGGTTGCTGCCACCATTTTTTTCTGACATAAACAAGCGCAGTCAGGTTCCTGTTAAGAGCACAATACTTACTGGCCTTGTTGCTTCAGCCTTGGCATTTTCTATGGAAGTCTCTGTACTGGCTGGGATGGTAAGTCTACTTTTGCAACAATTTTCAGGATCCCCTAATTGTGATTGCTAGAATTTTGACCTTAGATATTTTTTTAAATAACTTAACTCAAAAACTTTTATGATTTATAACCATTAAAGTCCACTAAAACAAAATTTATTATTTATAATTTTTAACGAAAAATAATAAATCCTTCTCATGTATAATTTCTGCATAAAAAAATTATAATGCATTTCCATATATAAATTTTGTACGAAAAATTATAAACTTTCCTACTTCATATACAATATCTAAAATCTATTAGATCTAAGGGTCATGATACAAGTGAATAAAATTTAATATTTTTTTTATAGATTTTTTTTTCTCTTCTCTCTGGTGCTTAGTGCACAACACTATTATGGGTCATGCCAAGTCCACGATGAATGTGTTTGTGTGTAAAAGAAGAGCTTGTTGTTTTTTTTTTTTGCTATACTAGGGTAGAAACTAATCTTCAATTGAAGTGCAAAATGAATGGGTCATGCCAAGATTTTTTTTTTGGCTAAGAGTTAAAGGACTAATCTCTCAATATACAAGTATCCATTTAAGAAACTAATCTCTTCTAGTAAGTATTTTTTCATATGCATGAACTAAGAATTAAACATTTTAACACATGATTAAGAACATCTATCAACCATGCTTAAGGGGTTGGGGGATGTTTGTTTGGCTAATGCTTAATTTGTCAACAGAATTCTCATCTTGTTCGAAGGCAAACACAATGTCACTTGAACAATTAAACCAATTAGATGAAGCCATTGGCTTTTTCTGAAGTGTTGTATGGATTTGCCTAGTAGCATCTTAAATTGTCAAATGTAAATGGATGTTACTCACTTGTGTGTATATTACTAATGTGTAGTTAATTTGTCTCGTGTAGGTAAGTGTGGGCACACTTCTTGCATTCACCGTGGTGGCAATATCTGTTTTAATACTAAGATATATCCCACCAGATGAGGTTCCGTTGCTCCCTTCTCTCCATGAACCAATTGTTTCAGCCTCAACGCGGAATAGTTGGAGTAGTTTGGAGGCAAATTATGACCAAGATACAAAGGCAAATGTTGGTGCTTCTAGGAGCAGGAAACTTGTAGTTGCTGTTGAAGAAGAGGATGCATCAATTGATTATCCCCTTCTTGCTAAAGATCCTATCATAGGCAAATGTGAGTAATGCTTTACCTTTTCATTTTGGCAATATATCTGTTTATTAAGAAATTGGCATTAAAATTGAAATTGCTCAATAAATATATAATATAAACCCCGAAACTGATACAAGTAACATGTGATTTTCTAAAACCCCTTCACTACACATGACTACTAAAATAAGCAACTATATCAAAATAAGTAATTTTCCATCACAGATAACTGTAATATGCAGTCACTCACTCATAGAAAATATTTGTATATATATATATATATATATATATATATATATATATATATTTCTCTTTATTCACATTTTATAACTAATTGTATGTTGTCTGTGTATTGTAATTATTTATCAAATATTTTTTCAAAATATATGATTACAAAAATGAGTTACAGGCTCTATTACTTAGTTAGAATGTATAATTGAGTCTAATTCCAATAATCTTATAAAATTAAGGAAAGAATTGTCATCAATGTATTCCATTTTGGTTTTATCATTAGTTTATTTGATACTCAAGTTTTTCCAAATATCTATTAGACAGTCTTACATTGTCTATTTCAAGTCTTGGATTGTAACATGTATATTTCTTGAACAACTTCACTTTCTAACGATTGATTTTAAGAAAATTTAAGATAATATAAGAGTCTATCTTAAATCTATATTAATAGTTTACCTACTTATCATGTTAAATCCATAATAATGGACTACCCACCTATCTATTACCGACTTACCATATTCGATTATGCTAGACATGAAAAAAGGGGATGTATTGGAAATAAGAGCAAAACATAGTACATAAATGAAATTTACTCTCACTTCATACGCTAATTTTACGGAGGTGAGTTATATCTAAACTCATATTCTAAGAATATGAAATCAATGTTGCCTAAGTAACTTACACCAATAAGCAATCCTTTAATTGGCATCAGCTCATTTTTTTCCTCACTTGTATTTGTTTGTGATGCAGATATACATGCGAGTAATAGGAGAAAAGTTATTGGGTGGGTAATAGCACTCACATGCTTAGGGGTGTTTGTTCTCACATTTTCAGCTTCAATTGAAACTAATTTCAGGTTGGTTTAGTGGCAGATTTTTTTTTCAAGTTGCAGATACATGCTCACAGTGGCTTAGATAATGTTGCACATACACTATTACTATTTTGATGTTCTTACCTTTTAGTTGAACATTTTATGTTTGGCATTTCCAGTTCTGTTCGCTTTGCATTATGTGGAATTGGTGGCACTCTTCTTCTGTCTGGTTTTGTCTTCCTAACCTGTATGGATCAAGATGATGCGAGGCACAACTTCGGGCGCTCTGGAGGTATGGATTACAATTATTATCTTACGGTAATAAATTTATATGGCCTGTGTAAGGGAATGTATTGTTACTTTGCTACTAGTGTTAATGTCACCTGGATCTTTTCGAGTTGGATTTTAAATATTAGTATTGAAGATAGATAAATATGTATATATGCATATGTTTTGACTAAGTTGATAGGTTGATTGTGTAGTATAGTTGATTATGAAGTAAAATTATGGATTTTAATACAATTTGTTATTTGTTTTTATTTTTTTTTATGCAATATACAATTTCATATTGGAATAAATCTGTTTAGTACAAGAATAGTTTTGTTTAGGTAGGGTGTTTATATGAAACAATGGAATTTTCTAACTAGGAATTGTTTTTATTTAGTTGCTTAACTTGATTGTAAGATGGGTTTGGGTGCAAATAATAATAACTTAGTTTGATCCGTTATCAGGTTTCAGTTGCCCGCTTGTGCCCCTGCTGCCCGTAGCGTGCATTCTCATCAATTCGTATTTACTAATTAATCTTGGGTAAGTATTTATATTCATTTATGCTGGTCCTCATGAATTAAGCTTATTCATTTCTGTTGGTCCTCTTAAGGTATATTTGGTCTGAAAAATTATTTTTTAGATTTTAAATAATATGTTTATTTTTTATTATTATTTTTAGTTTTAGATAAATGAAAACACTAAAAACATTTAATTGTTTTTGATATTATATATATATATATATATATATATATATATATATATATATATATATATATATAATCTTTGGTTGTATTTATAATTTTTCTTCTCTTTTAAGTTGTGTGTTTGATTCGAAGGTAAAACTCCATAATTGTTAAATGGGCCACCTTCACTCAATTATAAAAATATTTTTATGAAAACATTTTTAAAAAAATTAATCAAATTTCTATTTTAAGAGGGAATGAAAATAAAAAAAATACTCAAACTAAACACCAACTAAGTTGTAATTAGTTTCATTTCTAAGATGAAAAAACTTTCACTCTTCATAAATCAATTTAGATTCTCACTTTCTTATTTTCTTTTTCCAAAAGGTTTTATTGAGAAACTCACCTAAATAGATACTTAAAATTCAAATAGGAAACGGATAAATTTGCTAGGAAAGATTCCAATTCCCACACTTATATTTCATATACTAGTAAAGTAGCATTTTAGTCTCAAACATTTGAAGGAACTATTGTTCAGTCCTTAATTTTTAAAATTAACAAATTGATTCTTTATTGTTAATTTCGTTATTCAATTTGGTAGTCAAAATGGTTTAGAAAATAATTATTAGTAATAACAAAATGCTATCTAAATCATCCCAAAAATCAAATTGAATAAGAAATTAATATAAAGTGAATGAAATATTTGCTCATTTCTATAAGAGATGAAATAAAATAACACTTCTCCCCGGAAACTAAAATATCATATTACTGATTAGTTACTACGTAATTAAATCAATTTAGCTAACTCAAGGAAATAGGTTAGCTAACTCAAGGAAATAGGTTGTTAACAAATGACATTAATGTACTATTCAATTTTTGAAGCTGTGCCGAGGAGGTAATCACGTTTCATAATAATTGATTGATTACATTGATGTTACTTATCTTTTGGAGTCAAATTAATGTCAACTTGTCAAGTGTAAACTAACCCCTTACAAGAACCAAAATGCATGTCTATTGGTTTGCTATCAGCTTTCTTTGTCAGTCAGAAGATGTTCGATCGTCCATATACAAATAGAAAAATTACGTAGAATAAAACTAGAATACGTAGACAATCAGTTATAAAATGTAAAGAGAGAAATATATATATGTATAAAATGTGAAGAGAGTAACTGTGAGTGAGTTTGCTGATTGAATCCGAAGTAAAGTTAATCCAAATAATAAGCTGAAATAACTGGGAGTTATAATCTATGTATCATAACCTTCTAACGTTGCTATGTGAAGAGTTGTTTCTCGAATTGCACTAGCTTATCTAATTCTTCTGTGTTATTCTTACAGGGCTGCTACTTGGGCACGTGTATCTATATGGCTGGCAATAGGAGTTGTTGTTTATATATTTTATGGCCGAACCCATAGCACTCTGAAAGATGCAGTTTATGTTCCAGCAACTCAGGTGGATGATACCTATCACACATCCACAAGCTGTCTTGCTTAATCTCCATGAACTTCAATTCTCATTTGGACAAAATGAGGAGCTGCCATGCAAAGAAACTAGTGCTGCTTTACTAGTGTATCTTGTCACTAGTTGTTTATCACCACAATAATGTGCATATTTAGAAGGAAAAATGTACATCACCTTGTGGAACTTGGTTGTACAGAAAATAGTGCCTCTTTACTAGTGATATCTAATCACTAGTTGTATATCACTGCAAGAGACTGGAGCAGTATGAAGGCGAACTTAAATTCGATTCTGTCAATATTCTAAAAAAGTAAGAATATTGATTAGTAGTTACTTGTATATACTATATGATGATTTTTTTTTTTTAAGGATATGTAATGATTGATTATTACAAATTAAAAAGTTGAATTACGACGAAATATATATAGTATGTTAGAATAATTATTTTGTGGACGTGTATGGATGTCCATGCATATATTAATAATTTGTCCAGGTTAATCTAGTTGTCAAAATATTGTATAATCATTATTAGATTATATAAAATTGTAAAAAGATTTATGTGTTTGTATTAGTTGATGATAAGTGAATTGGGCACATTATTGTGATTAACAATTAGAAGAGTCCTTGTCGCTCTGCCTATCAGTCAGACTTTATTATGTCCTATCAAGAATAAAATAAATTAATTGTCTTGTAGATTTGACTGTGTGGAATAGTGTGTATAAACTCTTCATTCTTCATTCTCTTATCTATTCTTCCTCTAAATTGCAGCTCAACTTTTACATTTACATACTTAAAAAACAAAAAAATGATGTGATCTTCCTCTTCAATTCCAGGTTTTAATTCTTCTTCTCAATCACTCGTAGAAATGTTGTATTTCAAAATGCTATGAACTCAAATTATAAGATGAATTGTTATATTTTATCAAATGATATCATAGTAATGTTTGATTTTAATTTTAGCTATGAAATTAAATGTATATGGTATTTTAAGAAAACTATTTTTTATACTTAGGAATATAAATTGCACCGACAATTTTTTTTTTCTTCAAATCCCAGTTTGTTTAAGCAGTTTTGTCCTTTTCTTACGTTCCTATTCTTTTCAATGAGATAAAAAAAATTTAATGATTTTTTTGGAAACTAGCAAATATTGTCTTTTGTATAAAATTTGTTTTAGTTACATAAGATAAATAAATTTTGTTTTGCACGGTATATTATATATTCTCTCAACATTATTACAGTGATTTGCTTGTATAAAGATGAAAAATATAAGAAGTTAAATTGTGTTTTTTTATAAAAATTTCGCATATATATTATCAATAAAACTCTTATTATTTAAAAATAAATGCACAGATAAGATAAAGATAGACACAGTAAATTTATAATGGTTTATCTTGGAAAAGATTACCTTCCATCTTTAGTATAAATTAAGTTTCCACTAAAAATAATTTTTTAAATATATTTACATGTTTTAAGTGAATGATATATTTTATAAAAATAAAATTATTTTTTAATAATTTTTATTGGCCTACTAATCTTATTATTATTACTTAAATGATTTTTTGGAATACAAAATAAAGATTTTAATTATTCTATTATTTGTACCGATAATACTAATTTAATTATAAAATATCTATATTAAAATTTAAATATTCAAATTATTTATATTACGTGTCCAACCAAATTATACATAGTTTGTACTAAGTTTATCATTAATTTTTTTTATCCTATGTTATCTTAACGGCTAAACAATCTCTATAGTTTGAACCGAAATCCTATCAAATTAAATTATTCCGGTTCCGGACATATGATATTTTGCGCACATTTACGTTTTAATAAGTTCGGGGCAATCTTGAAACCCTGGGTTTTTATTTTCACTCTGCCTCCTTGCTCTTCCATTGTTTCGCTGTCTCTGCGTCTGTGGCTGAGGATTCTTATTCTCATTCTCGCAAGTAACATCTTCTACTTTTGTTTATTCGTTTAATCGGTTAATCTATTTTTTTAATTCCTGTGTTTGCTTGATTTGGAATATATCTTCTACTCTTGATCAGGTCTTTTTTTTTTTTTTTTTTTTTAGAATTAGGATACAAGAAAGTTGACAAACTTTCTTTTAATAGACTCTTCTTTTTAGCAAACTCAATGCAGTTAATAAATTATAAAAAAAACAAATTATATTAAACACATGTAATTTTATATTGTTCATCTTATATTTAGGTTATAATATATCTCCATTTTTTATGTTATTCTTTAATTGCATCTCTCTGAGGAGACTTTCGAGAGTGAGATCTGTGTGGCCAAAAGATTTAGTTTCCTGTTTCACTTCCTCTGTGCCAGCCAACTCTTTGGTTTCGGTATTTTTAATAAAACTGTTCATTTATAGTGTGTTAGTGACGGTTGCTGTCAAAGGCAACTCTTTTGAATTTTGTAGGAATGAATTACAATAACTTCGTTAAAATGTGGTGGCATAATAATTGTTGGATCCAACCAGGAAGCTTTCTTAATATTTACAAAATATATTCCCTTTAGCATTAGTTTTGCAAGTATGTAACACGATTCCACCAGGTTGTTGGAGTAGTCTCTTTAATAATATTAAATACTAGTCATTACTTGTTTATTTTTAAGAAATAAATAATTTTTAAAATTTCGGGAAACCAAATTCTGTGTATAAAATAAAATAATTTGTACAATTTCTCTAAAAAACTAATAATAATTAGTAAAAAAAATTCTTACCAATCATCATTTGATAACGATATAAAAGACGATTAGCATTAAATTTTATTAAATGTAATGTTCAATACATTATATCATTTAATAACGAGTTAAACTTTAACTCTGTCTTTAAAAAATGGTTTACCTGCTCCTTTATTTTCAATTTTTACTTTAATTTTATAAAATCTCTATTCTATTTTCATTTTATTTCATATTTTTAAGTATTTACATAAAAAAGCAAAATAAATTATTTTTCTTTATTCTATTCAAATCCTTGAAGACAAGAAATAAAACGAAAATAATATAAGTATTTAATAATTAAAAATGAAAATAGGAAATAAAAACAGAAAATAGAAATGCATAATGATATTATAATAATATATCTAAAATAATATTTAAATACATAATTATATTTTGGTTTTACAATGAAAAATTAGTACCCAATCTTCACTTCTCAAGTTTGAGTTTCACGGTTTGGTTGATGAATTTTGCAGAATTCAATTCGAAGAAGAAGAAATGGTATAAAATGGAGTAGGTTAGGGATGAAGGAGCACTATGTTAGCAATAAGTTTTAGGTAAAATCGCGAGAATGCACTATGATAAGATTCAGGAAGGTTTTCTCAAAAAACCTAGAAGAGAAATTACTCTCTCAAGCAAATGTACTTCTTTTTAAAATTCATCAAAAATGTTTACAATTCAAAAAATTGCCTACTTATACTAATGAAAATGGAGCCAAGCTTGCTATGCAAGGATCACATGCTAACCCTTGGATTGGAGTCTAGATCAATGCATGGAAAGCTTAGTTAAGCACTTCACACGGACAAGGATTCCAACCCTTGGATTAGCAAGTAATCACAAGGCCACGGATCAATCAAGAAGTGGTGTGAAACTTGTGGGTCAAGGTTGAATCTTCACCTCTTGATGAGATCTAGATAAAAAAGGTTGTAATTCATTCTTGAGTGGTGTGGAAAATGTGACTCAAGTTTGAATATGAACCCTTTGATGAAATCTAAATCAAGAAGTTTAGAATCACTCTTAAATTGGTGTCAAAAGCATGTCTCTCACGCTTTCAAACTCCACCCTTGATTAAGATCTAATCTAATGGCTAAGTTTGAATTTGAATTAATAGAATTACAAGTAACTTCCCTCTAAAACTCTCTACACTCTCTTTAAGAAGAGTGTGCGCCACTCTCTCTAGAAAGAATGTGCGTCACTCTTTCTCTCTCAATTACTCAATTAAATTCAATCTTACATTATTACAAAGATAAAACCCAAATTAAAATGAGACTGACAAATATACTACATTAACATTGAAGTGAGACTTTAATTCTTTCCATCAATCACCCAATAAAACCAGAACTAAATGATGTTATTTTATGTTAAAACTTGAAAAGAAAAGCCACAATGGAGTGATGCGGGAGATTTTACCAACTTAATAATTTTCTTTGACATGGAAGTGATTGAACTTGAAATTTAAATAAGTAATACGGACACATACTCAAATAATGGTTGATACATTGGAAATTCCAAGAATATTAAAAATCTTATGTTAAATATTATTATTTGAGACAAGTTATATTTATACATGTATTACGTGTTTATACCCTGATGTTTTTATGTGGCTTTTAAGAAATCGTATTGCGGATGTAAAAATAAAAAAGATTTTGTATAGAACTTGACTATACACCTAATGCATATTGGATTTGATATAATTCCATTTTCATTATAATTCCAATTCATTTAATATATTATATAATTTTTATTGAAATGTAATTTAATTAAAATTGGCTTGACAACGATACCTTGCCTCATATAACATTGGATCTAGTTTTGAAAGCATTGGTGTTGAGTTGGTATTTACGTTTTCGTAACTCAAACTTTCATGTAACTTGAAATGCAACTTTTTCTACTCGTTTAAATAACAAGTAAACATTATATATGTAAAGATAAAGTCCTTTTTTTTTTTTTGTGTGGCAGCAGAAAAATTGAACTTGAGAGCAGTTGCCAAAATTGAAAATATGAATAGTACTGTTCACGTGAATGTTTCGGTGCAGTCGGTACAGCAATTGTTGAAAACATGAATATTCGGTGCAGTCGGTGCAGTAATTGTTGAAAACATGAATAGTACTATTCACATGAACAGTACTATTCACGTGAATAGTAATTTGGAAGCAGTGTTCCTCCTCCTATAAATAGGAGGAGATGGATGAAGGAAAAGGTAGTACAACATCCAACAGATACACCACTGAGAGAAAGAGAAATAGAGTAAAAGAAAAATATAAGTATTTTCTTGTGAGTTTTTTTTTTTTTTTTTTTCTGGTGAGTGTGTTCTCCTATTTTATAAGAGAGAGTATTGTTGTTCTCTCCTTATATTTAGAGAGAAGTTGTAATTTCTTCCACTTAGTGAAACTAATTTTTCTACCGTTGCTCGTGGTTTTTCCCTTATTTGTTGAGGGTTTTCCACGTAAATACTTTGTGTCAATTTCCCTTTTTTCTTCTACTCAAATTTTAGCTGTGAAAATATTTTGTTACTCTGTTACCCAACAGTGGTATCAGAGCATTTGGTTGTCAGTCACTATTCACGCTGCGGTACTGTTTACGGTTACTATTCACACGTGTGGTTGTATACTTTTGTAGTGATTGTTAACGTATACTAGATTTGTTCTAGTCTATGGTAATATATATACAATACTACTCACATATACTGTACTATTCACGGTGAAATTGTTAGCCAAATCAGTGGAAAATATTTCAAATATGTCAGCAAAGTTTGAAATTGAGAAGTTCAATGGGAAAAATTTCTCCCTGTGGAAATTGAAGATAAAGGCATCTTGAGGAAAGATAATTGTCTAGCTGCAATTGAAAGTAAACCTGCAAGAATTACTGATGAAAAGTGGAAAGAGATGGATGATAGTGCAGTTGCCAATTTGCACTTAGCAATGGCAGACTCAGTCTTGTCGAGCGTTGCTGAAAAGAAAACGACAAAGGAAATTTGGGATGTGCTCACCAAATTGTATGAGGTCAAGTCACTTCACAACAAGATATTCTTGAAAAGGAGATTGTATACTCTTCGTATGTGTGAATCCACATCAGTAACGGATCACATCAACAATCTGAATACCTTATTTTCGCAACTGACAGCCATAGAATGTCAGATAGCAGAAAATGAACGTGCTGAGCTTCTTCTTCAGAGTTTACCAGACTCATATGATCAACTCATCATTAATATCACAAATAACAATATTTCTGAGCACCTCCGATTTGATGACATTACTGCTGCTGTTCTTGAAGAAGAAAGCAGGCGGAAAAATAGAGATGATCGAACGGAGAGTTCAAGACAAGCAGAAGCCTTAACGATGATGAGAGGTAGATCAACCGAACGTGGCCCCAGTGGGAGCCAAAATCATGGTAGATCAAAATCTCGAAGAAGAAATAATTTCAAATGCTACAACTGTGGCAAGAAAGGGCACTTGAAGAAAGATTGTTGGAGCAGGAAGAATGTTGAAAAATCTTCTGAGGCAAGTACATCTCAAGGATGTGTTGCTAGTACCTCTGATAATGGAGAAGTCCTGTACAGCGGAACATCAACTGGTTATAAAGGAAGAAAACAGGCCAGTGATGTCTGGATAGTAGATTCAGGAGCAACATGGCACATGACTCCAAGACGAGATTGGTTTTGTTCTTATGAACCTGCCTCTGAGGGATCTGTGTTCATGGGGAATGATCATGCTTTAGAAATCGCTGGAATTGGTACTGTCAAAATAAAGATGTACGATGGTACTATCCGCACAATCCAAGGGATACGACATGTGAAGGGTTTGAAGAAGAACTTATTGTCTATGGGTAATTAGATGATCTCGGATGCAAGTTCCATATTGAAGGTGGGATCTTGAAAATATCAAAAGGTGCTTTAGTGGTGATGAAAGCAGAGAAGATTTCTGCAAATCTATACATGCTTCTGGGAGATACATTGCAAGAGGCAGATGTATCAGTTGCATCAGCCAGTCAGGAGGACTCAACGACAATGTGGCATCGCAGACTAGGCCATATGTCAGAACGAGGCTTGAAAATCCTTGCGGAACGTAAACTCTTACCCGGGCTCACATCTGTAAGTTTACCTTTTTGTGAGCACTGTGTGACAAGTAAGCAGCATAGATTGAAGTTTGATAAATCAACTGCTAGAAGCAAACACATACTTGACTTGATTCATTCTGATGTGTGGGAGTCACCAGAAATGTCCTTAGGAGGAGCAAAGTATTTTGTATCATTCATTGATGATTATTCTAGGAGGCTATGGGTGTACCCGATCAAGAAGAAGTCAGATGTATTTCCAGTTTTCAAGGTATTCAAAGCACAGGTAGAGCTTGAAACTGGTAAAAAGATTAAGTGCTTGAGGACAGACAATGGAGGAGAATATACAAATGGTGAATTTCTAGCATTCTGCAAGCAAGAGGGTATTAAAAGGCATTTCATTGTTGCACATACACCTCAGCAAAATGGTGTAGCAGAGCGAATGAATAGAACACTTTTGGAAAGGACAAGAGCTATGTTGCAAACTGCAGGATTAGCCAAGTCTTTCTGGGCAGAAGGAGTGAAGACAGTCTGTTACTTAATAAACCGATCACCATCAACTGCAATAGGTTTAAAGACCCCGATGGAGATATGGAAAGGAAAATCGGCAGAGTATTTTACCTTACATGTATTTGGATGTCCTGTGTACGTGATGTACAACTCCCAAGAAAGGAGTAAACTGGATCCAAAATCCAGGAAATGCATATTCTTGGGCTATGCTGATGGTGTTAAGGGGTATCGCTTGTGGGATCCCACTGCCCGCAAGATGATTATCAGCAGGGATGTAAGGTTTGCAGAAAATGAACTGCAAAGTAAGCAAAAAAATGGCAAAGACTTTAAAGATGTTACTACTGTACAAATAGATGGAAAAATTGGAGAAGAAAATTCTTTTGAAGCAGAACCAGAGCACGAGGAACAAGAACCAGATGAGGCCCATGATGAAGACGGTCGACGAACAACATGTCAGATAAGGAAACCATCCTGGCACTCAGATTATGCTATGACAGGCCATGATGCGTACTGTCTTCTAACAGAAGAGGGAGAACCGTCAACTTTTCAGGAAGCTGTAAGTAGTTCAAACGCCTCTCTGTGGATGACAGCAATGCAGGAAGAAATGGAAGCCTTACATAGAAACAAGACATGGGAACTTGTTGTACGTCCAAGAGGTCGGAAAACCATTGGAAACAAATGGGTTTACAAGATCAAACGTGATGGCAATGATCAAATTGAACGATATCGTGCAAGATTGGTGGTCAAAGGATATGCTCAAAAGGAAGGTATTGATTTCAATGAAATATTCTCTCCAGTTGTTAGACTTACCACTATCAGAGTAGTATTGGCTATGTGTGCTGCATTTGATTTACATCTTGAACAATTGGATGTAAAGATTGCGTTTCTTCATGGTGAACTTGAAGAAGAAATATATATGCTCCAACCAGTAAGATTTGAAGAAAAAGGAAAAGAAGACTTGGTTTGTAGGTTGACCAAATCTCTGTACGGTCTTAAACAGGCGCCAAGGTGTTGGTACAAGAGATTTGATTCCTTCATTATTAGCCTTAGATATAATAGACTGAGCTCACACCATTGTACCTATTACAAGAGGTTTGAGGATAATGATTTCATCATTTTGCTATTATATGTAGATGACATGTTGGTGGTAGGCCCCAACAAAGATCGAGTCCAAGAATTGAAGGCACAGTTGGCTAGGGAATTTGATATGAAGGACTTGGGACCCGCAAACAAGAGTTTAGGGATGCAAATTCACCGAGACAGAAAAGATAAGAATATTGGGCTTTCTCAAAAGAATTATCTTCGTAAAGTCTTGCAGCGCTTCAATATGCAAGATTGTAAGCCAATCTCTACCCCACTTCCTGTCAACTTTAAATTATCCTCAAGTATATGTCCTAGCAGTGAAGCAAAGAGGATAGAAATGTCTCGAGTACCGTATGCATCAGCAGTGGGAAGTTGTAAAAGATAAAACATAAGAAGGGGGTTGAATTGTGTTAAAAAAAATTTATCCCTTTCGTCTGTAGGTTCAAAACTGGTCAGACGAAACAATGATTATCTTGAACTGTTGATTTTAATTGACAGACGTTTAAGTTTATTATCCCCAGTTAGTTGGTCAGACGAAACAATAAACACAAAGATTTTTATACTGGTTCGTCTATTCAAGACTACGTCCAGTTACTTAGCAACCACTGAGTTTTCACTACCAACCGTGAAAGGGTTACAAGTATTCTTTGATCCCAGCCACTTCTGGCTATACACAGATATTCTTTGCTCCCAGCCTTCTCAGCCTAAACCAACAAGGTATTCTTTGAACCCAGCCTCCACAGGCTATTACAAGAGGTATTCTTTGAAACACAGCCTCCTCAGGCTAAAATGCCACACAAGTGGACTTTGAAAGATGTTTTTAAAAAAAAACAAAGTTTTCCTTTACGCAGAGAGGTGTTTACAATAAAGCACAATCACAGATTTGAGCGAATCCTTAAGAGATAGAAGAAGATAAGCGTATTCGCCAACTGATTCTTGAAGGTGTGAAGTCCTTTTATAGGCATCCTCTTCAAATAGCCGTTAGACTCATTTGAATGTTGTTGAGAGTCGTTGAGAAATCTTCTAGAGAGCTTTTCCAAAACGGTTGTCAGTTGTACTTGATTGATTGATGAGTATCGCAGCGGATATAGCGGACTAGGTTGTGCGCTTGCGCAAAGATACTTTTCTCGACTTGTACAGAGATGTGACAAAAGGTGAAGACCTTTTTGATTTTTGGAGTGTAAGCACAAATCCCTATACCGATCTTGGATGCTTTCTCGAGTACTTCTTGATTTGAAAACTTGGCGCGAGACTCAATCTTGACTTCACTTTTGGATAGGCGAAATGTGTAATCAGTTGAAGTTGTTTCGTCTCATCCTTTGTCTTAAGGCTTCACTCATGGATGACTAAGACTTTAGCTTTGATGATTTTCTTCCGTCGTGTGCACATTCCGTTCGATGTCTTGGCTTTACTAGACGCAAGATCTTCATTTTGAAGGGTCCTCTTCCGTCGAGCTGGTTTTCGATCTTAGCGAGTCTTGATAGCTTGATTGCTTGATTTCGTCTGTCTTGTAATAATCAAAATCTTGAGGTGTTAATCTTCCTTGATCTAACAATCTCCCTTTTTGATGATTACTGAGACCATACCACGAAAAATCTGCACAAGACATGGTTTGACGTAAATAAACAATCTTCTACGCTAAGCGATTTACATCAAGACGATGTTTTTTTCGAATAATACCTCTTTATATTAGATTGTTACATCAATGTGATGTAATCTTGTACATAATTACATTAGTATAGAAAGAAAACCAATAAAGAATAACCAATAAGGAATTACAATGTATTTTCTATACTAAAAGCAATAAGTAAATAAAATACATTGATACAACAAGAATAGTGACTCCCTTTCTCAGACGATGCTCTTTGCTTGCTTTCTCTTGCTCCCCCTCAGACGATGCTTTATCTTGATTGCTCCCCCTTAGACGATGCTTCCCCCTTAGGCTATATTCTCTTATATTTTCTCCCCCTTGGGCTGTAAATCATCAAAAGATGATCAAGGAGAAGGCTTTTTGTTGAGCAGAGTCATCACAACGTCTGTAAGTTGCTGCACTTTAGATGATAGAGAAGCTTGATTTTCTTCAAGTTCTCTATTCTTTGCTTTCAAGTGCTCGCAATCTTCTTCCAAGGCACTATATTTACGCTTCAGAGTCTTATACTCTTCCGCGTCTGTAATATCAGCCTTTGCAGATGATCCATCAACCTCAGCTCTTTCCGCAACCTCAACCACATCTTCAATCATCAGTGGTGTTTGAGGGTACTCCACAATGGGTTCAGTGTCATTAATAATGATCACTGGTGTGGTCTTCTTTAGACGTAATGTGAATAGTGGAAGAACTAGGTAGGCAGTGAAGTTCCGCTCCCATTGGTAAGTGTACCACTTTGTTGGAATGGATACTTCAAGAAGTGGTTGTTCCTGAGAGTAGACGAATGCACTTCCAGGGAACACTCTCTGCCACAGACTGAAGAATCACTCTCATCATAAGTGGTTCCAGAACAGTGTTGGAACGCGGCTTCAGACGGATGCTTCTTTTCCTTTCCCTTAGCCAAGTATTTTATCAAGCACGACCTTTTTCTGTCTAAGATGATGAAGTATTTGGTTTCTTCAGTCACCAAAGAAGAAAACTGAGATCCAATCAAAAGAGGAAGATCTATGTAGTTCTTCTCAGCTTGTCGCTCTATATGGAGAAAAGAAATGTTTCTTTCTTTAACTTCTCTCCTATAAGCATTGGCCATCAACTAGAAGGGGATATTGTAATCTTCAGGTAAGGAGTGAGCAGAATCTTCAGGGTCTTCGTGTTCGTTGAGGAGGATGGAGCATCTTGGATGAATCCCAGAGCAATGGGGTCTCGTCCATGGGAGCACAATTCCTAGAGTGTGGCCTAAACCAACATACTCTGTTTGGTTGAGTGGAATTGTGAACTTGAAAGGATCATGGCTAGTTAGAGCGTCAAGATGCCAATGTGTGCAATCTTTTGGCTCATAGAGGCTGGATTCATCGTCTCCAAATCTACAGTGATGAAGAACTGGAGCGTTCATTTCGATCTGAGCCTTCCATCTTGAATTCTTTCTTTGTGGGATGTAAGGTTCATAGCCAAGTGCTGGTCCTTCAATCTCAGACGCAGCAAGATGATCCTTGTATTCTTTTATTTTCTCCAGTCCCTTGATATTTAGTGATGCCAGTTTGTCCCAGGGCAGACGTTTCAACCAATTGCGTTGCTCCTCTGGTGAATAGACAAAATCTTCATTAAAATCTACTGGCTTTAGGGACTTATTGTACAGAATGGGGTTTTCTGATCTCCTTAGGTGAAAACCCTTCTTTCCTCTGTACATGTATGGGCTTTTTAACTCAATATAAGGAGTTCCCCTTATGTATGGGTCTTCATCCGCAAGGCGCAGCCAGACTCGGCGATTCACCTCATTGGAGAATTCTTCAAATTTCTCTCCAATAACCCCAATCGGGTTTGATTGGTCCGTCGTACGCAAGTGCTTTCTTCATATCTTCGCATGACTAATTCGTTTAGGAACGAATAGTCAATCTTGCGCTTTGGGGGTAAGTCTTCCGGATTGATTACCTCAGTTTGTGATCTCCCCCTTGATGTATCCACTCTAGTTGCTTCAGAGACTTTTTCATCCGACGAAGAACTGACATCTTCAACAAGTATGAAATCTTCAGACGGAATCTCCATTGTCTGTGAGTGGAGTGTTTCTTCAGACGCAGCAGGAATTGTCTGTGCAGGGCAAGCATTTAGCGGAGACGCAACAAGTGGCTCAGAAGAAGTTGCCATTTGTTCGTCTGGGAGTGTTGTAGATGGAAGAATCTCCATTGTAGAGGCTTCTTCGTTTAACATAGTTTTCAACTCCTCCGTAAGTTAGGCGTTGTCTTTTTGGATCTGGGTAGTCTCTTCACTGTCCATGCCCTCTGAGGTTGATTGAGCAGGTGGTCCCTCAGACGATCCAATGCCCCTGATGCTTTCTTGAAAGAGCCTTTTTCTTTCAGCTTCGAGCAAGATGGAGGCTCTTCTAGCCTCTTTGAGTTGTTTTTCCTCTTCTGTCTCTCCAACAACGACAGAAGCCAACTTTTGTTTCATCTTCTCTTTGCCCTTAGCAGCTTTCTCAAGCGCAAGCTTCCTAGCTTTTGCTTTTTCTTCTGCGTCTTTCATTTGTTTTTCTTCGTCTGTTAGTATCTTCACAGACGAAGCATTCTTAGACGATACCTTAACCCCTTCATCTTCACTAGGGGATACTGTCTGTTCACTAGACTTAGCACCAATGTGCTTGATTCTGATGGTCCTTTTCTTCTTTTTGAGTGGTTCCTCAGGAATGTCCTCAAACGGTACTTTAGGTATTATCACAGAAGGAGGAGGTTCAGGTTGATTTGGTATTTGGACTTGTGTTTGTGGTTGTGTTTTGGTTTGTGTTTGGGGTTGTGTTTGTGGTTGTGTTTTGGTTTGTGTTTGTGACTTAGCACGCTTGATGCGAGCTTTATGTGGTTCTTTTGTAATAGGTGAAAGAGGGGTTTCCTCATTTGGTGAATGAAGTAGAAAGCTTGGTGTGAGACGCATCTTCGCAAAGGTGCTAGCTTTCACTTCTTTGCCCTCAGGGTGCCACGTAACTCCGGTGGTATCGAAACCCTGGTTGATTATAATCTGGGAGAAGAGAGTAGCGTAGGGGATACTGCTCTTCCTACGAATGTTTCGATTCTTCAACGCGCTTGTCCAGTGATCAAGGATGATGTGTGGGAGACTCATCCTTGCTTTTCTCGACGATAGAAAATTCAGAATCTATCTCGAGCACTAACGTTGTCGCGAGCGTCCTTGGCGTGATGATATTATAGAGGAGGTTATGGATGATTCTTGCTTTGTGGGAGAGAGTTTCCCAGGATCCGAAGGACTTGGGATCTTCAGAGTTGGGTTTCTTCAAATAGATGCTTTTGTCAACATGTTCTTCTGATTCATTCTTCATCCAGTTGGGGCTGTAGAAGCGCCCTTCGGCCTTGCAATTTCCAGCCTCAGCGATGGTATCAACAGTGATGATGTATTCTTTGTTGTCAATAATGCCAACAATGCCATCATCAAATTCCTTCGCGTCGTGAAACTCAGGAACTCGGCGTATGCCTCCATCGACCATGGGCCTTTCGTCTCAGCGAAGCCCATCCAACCAGTGTGGTCAAAGATTTTCAAAACCCTTTCGAGACACTCTGTAAGGTCTCTCTTGAGATCCACTTGCTTGGCAAGAACAAGTCTTGTGCGAAGAAAGTCGCTGCTTGACTTTGGTGGCTTTGGTGTTCTTGGCGGCCATTGTTGAGATTTGAAAAGAAAGAATGAAAGCTTAGTGAGTATTTAGGTTTTGAGAGAGTTCAAACAGTTTCAAATTGCAGTAAAGAGTAAAAGAGTTATGTTTCAAGAATATTTATAAGTAAAGAATAAAAACTGTTGCAATTCATCAGACGAAACAGATTTTGAAATTCTCCTCTGATTTGACGTGTCTACATCATTGCCTTTTGTCTACATCATTGCCTTTTCAATGATTGATTTGACCTCTGCAATTCACGGCGCGTGCTTATCATTGTCCTAGAATAGTGCAATAAATGACAGACACATTTATTGCTCTCTTTAATTTGTCCTCGCACACTTGAGATAAACTTATTAAAAAGTAAATGAGCGCGTTAAATTGAATTTTACCATAGTAACTATTCAACTTGATCAGACGCAATGTTTCGTCTTAACACGAAGTAATGTACAGACGGAACAAATTCAATCAATAACTCAGACGAAACAATTTTCAATCATTCAAAGAAATAATTCCAAGATTTTCTTTAATGAAATTGAATCGTGTTTCATCTAAAGCTTTTGTAAATATATCTGCCCATTGAAAATCAGTTTGAACAAACTGTATATCGAAAATACCTTTTTGAACATAATCTCTTATGAAATGAAAACGAATTTCAATATGTTTAGCTTTTGAATGTTGAATAGGATTTTTGCTGAGATTGATTGCACTTGTGTTATCACAAAATACTGGTATATGATTCTCAAACCTGGAATAATCCTCAAGTTGATGTTTGATCCATAGTAGTTGTGAACAACACCCTGCCGCAGCAATGTATTCTGCTTTAGTTGTTGAGAGTGCAATGGAGTTTTGTTTCTTGCTTGACCAAGATATTAGTGATGATCCAAGATATTGGCATCCACCACTTGTGCTTTTTCTCTCCACTTTATCTCCAGCATAATCAGCATCACAAAAGCCTCTTAAACTGAAATCACTATTTCTCTTATAAAACACAGAGAGATTAGTTGTTCCAACAAGATATCTAAGAATTCTCTTTACAGCTTGTAAATGAGATTCTTTGGGATCAGATTGAAAACGCGCACATAGGCAAACGCTAAACATAATGTCAGGTCTGCTCGCAGTTAAATAAAGGAGTGAGCCAATCATACCTCTGTATACCGTCTGATCAACAGACTTACCTGACTCATCCTTGTTGAGATTTGCTCCAAACGAATGCATTGGGGTCTTCATAGGCTTGGAATTTTCCATCTTGAACTTCTTGATAAGTTCCTTTGAGTACTTCTGTTGATGGATGTAGATTCCTTCTTTTGTCTGTTTGATTTGATGTCCTAGAAAGAACTTCAATTCTCCCATCATACTCATTTCAAACTCTTCCTGCATTATCTTAGAAAAATCCTTGCAAAGAGAGTTGTTAGTAGCTCCAAAGACTATATCATCTGCATAAATCTGGACTATAATAAAGTCTTTTGAAACGTTTTTCTTAAAGAGAGTTGTATCAACCCTTCCTCTTGAAAAACCATTTTTAATAAGGAAAGTACTGAGTCTATCATACCAAGCTCGAGGAGCTTGTTTAAGACCATATAATGTTTTCTTAAGTTTAAAAACATGGTCCGGTTGAGACACACTTTCAAAACCAGGAGGTTGTTTTACATACACCTCTTCTTCAATAAAACCATTTAGAAAAGCACTTTTTACATCCATTTGATATAGAACGATATTCTTGTGAGCAAGAAAAAAGCAAGTAATATTCTCGATAGCTTCTAATCTAGCTACAAAGGTGCAAAGGTTTCAAGTAAAATCAATACCTTCTTGTTGATTGTACCCTTGTGCTACTAACCTTGCTTTGTTTCTTACTACTTTTCCACTTCATCAAGCTTGTTTGAACACCCATCCGTTCCGATGATGCTTTTGTTCTTTGGTCTTTCAACAAGGGTCCATACATCATTCCTTGTGAACTGATTGAGTTCTTCTTCCATAGCCAAAATCCAATCATTGTCTTGAAGAGCATCTTCAATATTATTTGGTTCCAGATCTGATACAAGAGCATAGCTTGAAATATACTTCACTTTTGATCTTGTTTGAACACCTTGAGATCTATCTCCAATGATGAGATCTTCTGTATGGTTAGATGCAAACTTCCATGTTTTTGCAGGGGCTTGATCTCCCTGTTGATGAATTTCAGACGAAGAGAGTTCGTCTGTCCTTGTATCGTCTGACCCTGTATCGTCTAACCCTTGTTTATCATCTTGTCTTGAATTCTGACCAGAAGGGTTAATCTGCAAATTATCAAACAAATTTTCTAGGTCTGATATTTCTTTATCATCCTTTGAGTTATCTTGGAACTTTACATGGATTGATTCTTCTACAACTTGAGTCTTAGAGTTAAATACTCTATAGGCCTTAGATGTATTGGAATATCCAAGAAAGATTCCTTTAACTACCTTTGAATCAAACTTTCCAAGTTGATCTTTGGTGTTAAGGATAAAACATTCACATCCAAAAGGATGGAAGTAAGAAATGTTGGGTCTTCTTCCTTTCCATAATTCATATGGAGTCTTATTCAAGATTGGTCTTATCAATATTCTGTTTTGAATATAACAGAAGTGTTGATTTTTCGCCCAATAATATTTGGAGAAAGCTTTCATGCAACAAAGTTCTAGCCATTTCTTGTAAAGTCGATTTTTTTCCTTTCCACAACTCCATTTTGTTGAGGAGTTCTTGGAGATGAAAAATTGTGAAATATACCATTTTCAAAACAAAAGGCTTTGAACTCAGAATTTTCAAATTTTGTTCCATGATCACTCCTTACAGACGCAATACATATTCCTTTTTCTTTTTGAACACGTTTGCAAAATATTTCAAAGACTTTGAATGACTCATGTTTATGAGCTAGGAAGTATACCCATGTGAATCTAGTATAGTCATCTACAATGACAAATCCATATCTCTTCCCTCCAAGACTTTCGACCGAGTGGGTCCAAAGAGATCAATATGTAATGATTTAATGGTCTTGTCGTGGAAACAACATTTTTAGATTTGAAAGAAGCTTTGAGTTGTTTCCCATGCTGACAAGATTCTGTGACGATTGGTTTTCCAAGATATTTTTGGCAAACCTTTTACGAGATCTTTCTTAGAAATTTTTGAAATATACTTGAGACTTAAATGTCTAAGCTTTTTATGCCAAATATCTCGTTCATCGTCTGCTGAAATCAAACATGTTACATTCTGATCACTTAGGTCAGAAAGGCAAACCTCATAAAGGTTGTTCTTTCTTTTCCCAACAAAAAGAATGGATTTATCTTTGTTCTTCACTATACACTCATCAGAGTTAAAAGCTACTTCATATCCACTATCACAAAATTGACTTATGCTAAGTAGATTGAAGTTAAGACCTTTAACGTATGATACGTTCTGGATAAGGGTATTGGGTGTCTTACCAACAGTCCCAATGTCAAGAATCTTACCTTTACCAGAACCGTATGAGACAGACCCTTTACTTGGTCTGAGGTCTTGGAACATAGAGAGGTCTCCCGTCATGTGTCGTGAGCATCCACCGGTCCGTACCACTTGAAGTCTTGTCTCTTCCCATTGAGGATATCTCGCAACAGAACAATAAGTGACTTTGGTACCCAAATCTTTTGGGTCCTTTCTTGTTAGTTACAAAGGCTTCTTTTTGTTTTGAGCCTTTTTGTAGATGTTAGGAACCTGGTTGTAATTCCTCTTCTTTTTATCAGACGAAACAAGTTTATTTTTCCTTTCGTCACATCACCGTTTAACATAACCAAGTCCACTTTTATCATTTGGTGATCTCCCATATTTTAAAATGTTTTCAAGAATGGAGGATCCCTTTGTAAACTTGGTTAAGTCATTGAGTAAGGACTCATTTTCTTTCTTTAATCTTTCGATTTCAAGAATGAAAATGTCCTTTTCGACTCAGATTTAAACATCACTTGATATTTTCTTGTCTAGAAACTCAATTTCAAATTTCAAAACGGCATTCTCTTCCAAAGCTTGTCTTAGCTTGGTTTTGCAAGTTTTGTATTTCTGAGCAATAAAATGAGAGTTAGCTAGAAGAGTATCATATGATATTTCTTCTGATTCTGACTCAGACTCAGAAGAAGAGGATGAAGAAGTTTCATTGTAATTTACCTCTGTTGAGACATGATCTCCGCCTATGAGACATATGTTTCTTTGTTTCTTCTTCTTTAGAGGATTCCTCCGAGCTTTCACCGTCAAGGTCTTCCCATGTCAGTAAGCTCTTCTTTCCTTTATCTCTTCTAGAGCTCCACCTCTTTTTCAATCTGGGACATTCGATCTCATGTGTCCCGCTTTTTCGCACTCATAACACACAATCTCTCGTGTTATCTTCTTTGGTTGATGACTTTTCAGTGAGCTTCTTTTCCTTTTTCTTGAAGAAGCGTTGGCCTCTTCCCCTTCTTCATCATCATTCTTTTGAATCGTCTGGCCATGAGAGAGACTTCGTCTTCAGACGAACCATCAGACGATTCTGATTCAGTTGAATCAGCCTTTAAGATCTTTGCTTTCTTTTTACTGTCCTTTTTGACAGATTCTTCTTTAGGAATGTTTTTAACGGATGGAAGTGCTATAGGTTCTTGGACCTTGATCATATCTCTTTTACACAAGAGTACCTCATGTACTCGTAAGGCTCCTATTAACTCATCAAGAGTTAATGTCTTCATGTCACTAACCGAAATAGCAGTGGACATAGCTTCCCATGGAGGAGGAAGATCGCCCAATATCTTCATGTTGTTCTGGGCCTTTGTGAAGGTGATGCCAAGAGCAGTGAGTCCATTCAATATTGTTTGGATATGCAGAAAGAAGAATCCATTGATATGATGTTTGGAATCTTCCAAACATCATATCAATGGATTCTTCTTTCTGCATAGAGAACATTTCATATTCTCTTTGAAGAGTAGCAGCTTTCCTCATTCTGACATCTTCTGTGCCTTCATATGAGATCTTTAGAGCATCCCATAGTTCTTTGACAGTTTTGTAGGCACAAAATCTGTTGTACTCAGTTCTGTAAAGAGCACACATGAGAGCATATCTTGCTTTGTTGTTCAGCTCCATCATTGAGTATTCTTCATTTCCCCATTCTCCTTCAGGTTTGACAATAGGGATATCTCCTTTGGTAATGATATTCCACGGCACTGCATCGTGTGTGGATTTGATGTACATCTCCATGCGATCTCGCCCGGTAGAGGATAATCATCTCCAGAGAACGCCGGAGGTTTGTTCATGGAGGCTCCTCCGGATAAGAATGATGGTCCTTGTGAGTCCATGCTGGATCTTTTCCTCTAGCAGCTGTTAAGCGCTCAACCCTTAGAGGTTGAGCTCTGATACCAAACTGTAAAAGATAAAACACAAGAAGGGGGGTTGAATTGTGTTAAAAAAAAATTTATCCCTTTCGTCTGTAGGTTCAAAACTGGTCAGACGAAACAATGATTATCTTGAACTGTTGATTTTAATTGACAGACGTTTAAGTTTATTATCCCCAGTTAGTTGGTCAAACGAAACAATAAACACAAAGATTTTTATACTGGTTCGTCTATTCAAGACTACGTCCAGTTACTCAGCAACCACTGAGTTTTCACTACCAACCGTGAAAGGGTTACAAGTATTCTTTGATCCCCCACTTCGGCTATACACGAGATATTCTTTGCTCCCAAATTTCTCACCTAAACCAACAAGGTATTCTTTGAACCCGACCCTCCACAAAGCTATTACAAGAGGTATTCTTTGAAACACAGCCTCCTCAGGCTAAAATGCCACACAAGTGGACTTTGAAAGATGTTTTTAAAAAAAAACAAAGTTTTCCTCTACGCAGAGAGGTGTTTACAATAAAGCACAATCACAGATTTGAGCGAATCCTTAAGAGATAGAAGAAGATAAGTGTATTCGCCAACTGATTCTTGAAGGTGTGAAGTCCTTTTATAGGCATCCTCTTCAAATAGCCGTTAGACTCATTTGAATGCCGTTGAGAGTCGTTGAGAAATCTTCTAGAGAGCTTTTCCAAAACGGTTGTCAGTTGTACTTGATTGATTGATGAGTATCGCAGCGGATATAGCGGACTAGGTTGTGCGTAAGACTTTTTCCGACTTGTACAGAGATGTGACAAAAGGTGAAGACCTTTTTGATTTTGGAGTGTAAGCACAGATCCCTATACTGATCTTGGATGCTTCTCTTGAGTACTTCTTCAGATTTGAAAACTTGGCGCGAGACTCCAATCTTGACTTCACTTTTGGATAAACGAAATGTGTAATCAGTTGAAGTTGTTTCGTCTCATCCTTTTGTCTTAAGGCTTCACTCATGGACAGACGGAGACTTTAGCTTTGACAGTCTTCTTCCGTCTGTGCACATTCCGTCTGATGTCTTGGCTTTTACGCAGACGCAAGATCTTCATTTTGAAGGGTCCTCTTCCGTCTGAGCTGGTTTCATCTTAGCAGGTCTTGATAGCATGATTGCTTGATTTCGTCTGTCTTGTAATAATCAAAATCTTAAGGTGTTAATCTTCCTTGATCTAACAGAAGTCTTATGTATGCTATGATTTGTACAAGACCAAATATTGCTCAAGCAGTGGGAGTGGTCAGTCGATTTATGGCAGATCCTGGTAAAGAGCATTGGAATACTGTGAAGAGGATCCTGAGATATATTAAAGGAACCTCAGATGCTGCATTATGTTTTGGAGGATCAGAGTTTATTATCAGAGGATATGTTGATTCCGATTATGCAGGTGATCTTGATAAAAGAAAATCTACTACTGGCTATGTGTTCACACTTGCAGGAGGAGCTGTAAGCTGGTTATCCAAGTTACAGACTGTTGTAGCTCTATCTACTACAGAAGCAGAATACATGGCAGCTACCCAAGCATGCAAGGAAGCAATCTGGATTCAAAGGTTATTAGAAGAACTCGGGCACAAACTGTAGAAGATTACTGTGTATTGTGACAGTCAGAGTGCCTTGCACATTGCAAGGAATCCAGCCTTTCATTCCAGGACGAAGCACATAGGTGTACAATATCATTTTGTTCGAGAAGTAGTAGAGGAAGGAAGTGTGGACATGCAGAATATTCACACCAAAGATAACCTATCATATGTTATGACAAAGCCAATCAATACTGACAAGTTTATATGGTGCAGATCTTCCTATGACCTATCAAAGACGTAGGCAGCATGGTATTAGCAAGGTAGAGAAATTTTTCTGAAAGTTCACAAAAGTGACTTTAAGTGGGAGATTGTAAAGATAAAGTCCTTTTCTTTTGTGTGGCAGCAGAAAAATTGAACTTGAGAGCAGTTGCCAAAATTGAAAACATGAATAGTACTGTTCACGTGAATGTTTCGGTGCAGTCGGTGCAGCAATTGTTGAAAACATGAATATTCGGTGCAGCAATTGTTGAAAACATGAATAGTACTATTCACATGAACAGTACTATTCATGTGAATAGTAATTTGGAAGCAGTGTTCCTCCTCCTATAAATAGGAGGAGATGGATGAAGGAAAAGGTAGCACAACATCCAACAGATACACCACTGAGAGAAAGAGAAATAGAGTAAAAGAAAAATATAAGTATTTTCTTATGAGTTTTTTTTTTTTTCTGGTAAGTGTGTTCTCCTATTTTATAAGAGAGAGTGTTGTTGTTCTCTCCTTGTATTTAGATAGAAGTTGTAATTTCTTCCACTTAGTGAAACTAATTTTTCTACCGTTGCCCGTGGTTTTTCCCTGGGTTTTCCACGTAAATACTTTGTGTCAATTTCCTTTTTTATCTTCTACTTAAATTTTAGCTGTGAAAATATTCTCTGTTACTCTGTTACCCAACAATATATTACTTTATCATCAAAACCAGTATAGATATTAAATTTATATTAGAGTAAAATATTATTTTATTCTTGAAGTGTAATGTCATTTTAACCTGACATTTAGAAACGAGTAAATAAATTCTTAAATTTTATACTCATTCAATCTAATTATCAAAATAGTTCAAATAACACAGTATAATTTCTAATAACCGTCCTCTTAACTGCTTTGAATATCAACTTATAAACAGATAAAAATCCGGTGCATCTTGGTCAATCTTTATAAGTCATAGACTAAAATAACGCTAATCAAGAACTAAAATGATAATCCATTGTCTAACCAAAATATAAAACATGTCCATTTTACGAATAGCGTATAGACAAATCTCGTACTTGTTAAAAGCTTACTAGCAGTTTAATGATCAATTTATGATGCAAATATTTATATTGGTGCCTAAATTTCATTATGATTTGAGTCAAATTATGAAGGCAATCATATACAGGTCATTCCAAAATTAATTGATAAAATACTTAATTGTGGATTGGGCAGTGGGATCAAGAATCATGCTTAGTCTACGCAATTTAATAAAGCACAAACGTATGCTAACAAAAACATCAGAATTCTGTCACGATAGATGCATACATGATGAGAAAACCTCAGGTAGACAACAAAAGGAAACTTCATGTAAAAGGTTATTTCCAGTACATTTGTTGACCTTCAGCCGAATGTTGCAATGAGGAATGATTTATAAATGCTCATGAACTTGGCCACAAATGCTGCCAATGTAAACAAATAAAAAACAAAGTGGTCAGAAACTAATCAGAATCTATATTCACTTTGTATAAACGCATTGCTTTAAGCAGATGTAGATTCGTTGAGTCCACAAAATAAATATAAACATCATCTATATAGAAGAATTTCAAATGGTCAACCACCAGATGTAACTGTCAATCTGAATACCACACTCAACAATCAGGTCATAATACCTTCAATGTGAAAAATCGCCTTCTGTCCAAGACGCATCCTATGTTCCTGGTTCAATAAACGGGAAAAAAATCAGGAATCATTTCAGAAAATAAGGAGTGAAAATGGCTAGGCGAAATCTTCAGCCATTAATATAATAGCTACTCCAAGCAAATGACTGAGGAAAATACAATGGGGGGAACACAGATGAACGCTTATGCCCAAGTACATCAGAACCACACAAGTTGCTCAGGTTAACAAATTAGGAAAAATAAAAAACAGCAGGTCAGAGAAGACATACAATATCAATTCCAGATGCTGATATAAAAAATAATATCGATAAGGCACTTACATAATATGCCGCCCAATGACATACTTCATGCTTTAGTTCTGAATCCAGTTTCCTCAATAGCTCGTAAAGAAGCCTCTGAGCCAACAAATAATACATCAAAATCAAATAAATAAATAACTTACAAGCGACATTGAGAAGGACCATGTTTACCTTCAAAATGATCTCTGGAGGAATGCAATTGATTAGCAGCTCATAGAGCTTTCCTCGAACTTGATACAACCTAAGGTAGATAAGACAGAGAGATGAAGAAGGAATTGTACACCACGTAAATCACTCGGATAACTAACTACAACATGAAATTAGTTGCCTACACAATTCAATAGGCTATCCATGAACTTGGCAAATTTCAAGGTTCAATAGTCATCTAATGTGAATTATGGACCTAACTAAACCCCTACAAAATCAGCGAGCAAAATGAGGGTTGGCCCCACTTGTATACAATATTATGACTGTATTTCTAGACTGTGGGATTTTCAACAAATAAAGCATGCAATTTATCATGAAAGATCAAAGTAAATTAAAAGCAAACCTTTTTGGGCTCTGTTCCTTCATTATGTCAGATGCAATTTCAGAAATAAATTCTTCCCAGTCCATTGGAGGAATTGCTTGTTTGTTAGTGAAAGGATACCTGCAGTATCACGTGACAATACACAAAAGAGATGGTTGCCCCTTAAAGCAAGCTTTGAAAAGGAGATGAACATTTGAAGTCATAAATCCACCAATTAGTAGGAAGCTTACTGTACGACACGACAAGTCTCAAATGATAGTATGGCCCTCCTTAAATTCCGATTTGATTTCTCTGCAATGCGAGCAGTAAAACCAGGAGGAAGTTGCAGCCCTTCTTTCTTACCAATAAATTCTAAAACATCAACAATCTGCCATGTAGGTTTCCAAAGTTCAATGCAGATGAATATTCAATTCAGAGAATGGCTAAACTAAACTATATAAAGATATATATCAATATCCATTGACATGGTATATTTTCGGTGGGTGCTAATCTGTTACTTAATATATCAGAAAGCTTGGATGCCATTGAAATGCCTTTAGCATACCCTTTAAGGAAACATAAAACAAAATAAAAAGACTCAGACCAATAACCTAATTGTAGGTAATCCAACTCTCTTCTCGGTTTTCAAGGAAGTGACAGACACAATCATAATGATTAGCCAATTACCAAAGAAAATTTTAGCAGTGTTTGATAAATGTAGATGTTCTTCATTATATTTACAGATGCATTGTAAAGCATTCAACTCAAACTTCTTCCAAATTTTTCAATGGGATATCATCATCCTGAAAAGGAATAATGTCATCTAAAATAAAAATAAGAACAAAACTGAGTCTAACATACTACAATGCTCACAACAGCAGCAAAAAATGTGGTAGAACATCATTCATTTACTAGAACTGACTGACAAGCATAACAATACTATATAAAGGAAATTCGATTCACAATCCTGTCAGAGGAAAACAGACATCTCTCAAATACTGGAAAGTAACTTTTCTTATAGAACTTAAACATACACACACACACAAAGGAAACACATTCCTTACTTTTCTTGGCCACTGTAGTATATGTTCAAAATAATTACCTGTTCTTCACTTGGTGCATTTACCCGTACATTGAGACATCGAGAGCGAATTGCTTCTGTGACTCTTGAAGAACTATTGCAACATAGAATTAGTCTGCAATAAGAACTATATTTCTCCATTGTTCTGCGGAGAGAATGTTGGGCTTCTCTTGATAGTTTGTCGACATCATTGAGGACAAGTACTGATACATAATAAAATCAATCATCAAGAGAAAAAAATAAGAAAAGGTAAAGGTGAACAAAGTCCTCACATTTATTTTACAGGCCCAAGGTGGAGTGGTTGCTTAGTTGGCATGGATAATAGTAAACAGGGACAAAAAAGAAAAAGAGGGCTACATAACAAATGTAAATTAGACACTATGAATCTAAACCTTAATGCCAATAATCAAAGAGAAAATGTTTCCCAACACGTAAGATTTGAAAGATAGCACTTACATTTGCAAAAAGAAAAAAAATAAAAAAATATATGTTAAAGCCGCTTGAAACTACATACTCATGTACAGGTCAAAACAAAGACCATAAGTTACCTTTAAATCCTTTCTTTCCCTTAGCATCAATGGGTCTATTCTTAGCCATTTCTTTGATGATTTCCTGGACAACGTATCTGTCCTGAAATCCTGCATCACTCGGACTCATTTCAATGTGATGGGCACTAGACATAGTTGTCAGCTCTAAATCAATAGATCTACTCCCAGCCTGAAACCAATTCTCATGCACTTCAAAACAGAAACAAGCAACTAAAAAAAGCAACAATTCAGTTTCACAGTACAGCATTTACAATAAGGATACTAACACAAAGTTGCCATGTGGACCCATATTCGCAGCACACATGATATTTCTAAACAAAAAGAAACTACAGAAATGTTTATTTGACAAATTGAAGGCATTCATTATTTTCTAAGTAATGCCCGGTATTAGTTGTTAAATAGCATCAGCAATCACCATCAGCAATCACCATCAGCAATTTTTGAAAGAAAGCATGCCATGGCAGTACTATGGCACCTTCATGTGGCAGAATTTTGGACTTCCGCCACTGATAACACTGAAAAATATACATTTGCAACTTGATATGTTGATAGAAAGAAAACTTCTGCCGCCCTTCCATTCTGTCAAGGTACCAGAACCTCTTAACTAGTTGCAGCTACTAATCACAAAATTTCATAACCCGAAAAAAAAAAATCACAAAATTTCCTAAACAAAAGATAATAGCATGAGAGGATTTCTAATAAGCCACAACAATATAAAGATGGAAGAAACTTACATCCACTTTCCAAGTCCTATTTTCCACCTTCACCTGCAACGACAACAAAGCCAGTTTGGGATGATGGAACAATAAATAATAAACTACATTACTCCATCACACAATTTCTTTTTGTGATTTTTTTCCACGACACTCGAAAGTAATGTGAAGCAAAAAAAGGAAAAAAAAAGAACCTTTTCGGCAACGGGTCCGAATATTTGGCGAAGAAGAGCCACGATTAGGGTTTTCTTGCCAGAGCCAGATGGGCCATAGAAGAGTAAATGGGGGCAATCCTGTTCCGTTACCTGCGTTAATAGAATCACGCAACCGAAACAAAAATCAAAATCAAAATCAAAATAATAAAAAAGAGAGGATAAAAATGGTTGAATGGATAGAAAAGGGAAAAGAGAGTACCAATTTCTTGAGATTGAGAGCGATCTCGGAATGGATCGTATTGTGGTCGAGGGTTTTGGGGCGATATTTGTCGACCCACAACATCGTTTGTAATTTGTGTTGTGTTTCTTCAACCTTATCGCTGCTAAGAAGTGAGAATGGGCACAACTTGTACCAGTACACTACACTCTGCAGTGGCGGGAAAAGAGACCCTTTATATACCTAAGGTAGGTCTCTTAATGGTGTAGCTTTTTCCCCTAATTATTTACCCAAACTCGAATAATTAGGGATGAGAATGCATCCAAGGACCCGTGAGTATCGATCGAGTTTGGGAAAATTTGCACTTGCACCTTTTATTTAATTAAAAATTAATCTCAAAAATGTAAAATATAAATTTAAAACGTATAAAACTCAAATAAAATTGCATTAGAAAATTTTAGTTACATTTCCTCAAATATTTAAAAATAAGATTATATATATAAATTATTATTATGAGGTACTCATTGACATAAATCTTAGAAAGAAAAATATTTGGTAAACAAATGTAATATGCATATAATCAAACAATTAATTATAAAATTTAAAAAGAAAAAAATACGTATATATATAAAAGATGGAGAAAAAAAATATATATATATATATTATGAATAAATTAATTAATTAATTATGTATTATAATGGACTACAAATAAAATTAGTTTCAAATGAATTAAAAAAACCTAAATCTAACAAAAGTAGGTAATCATTTATAATACTTGTTTTTTATTTAGTGTGAATTCTATCTAAATATCTTCAGGCATGAGTTATTTTTCCTTCTCCACGTCTAATATCCAGTGTTACGTAAGTTAATAATATGTATTTCTTTCAATAAACATCAATATAGTTTCTTGGGATTAAAAATTAATTCCTAAATTACTTTTTATTAGCTTTCCTATTTCTATTTCATTACGTCCACTCAGTCTCTTTTTACCTTTTGCCTTTTTCTCTAAAATAATAGAAGAGTTAAATTGTGTTAAGTTAAATTTATGAATTAAATTTTTTTTTAAATGATAATTTGTATAAGTTTGATTAAAATATAATAAATAAAATTAATTCATTTAAATAAAATGAATTTAAATTAAGGTAATTAAAATATTAATTATTTAAATTTTTTGAAAATTTTTAAATTCTTCATTCAAAAACACAAAGTTAAAAATAAATTAATTAATGCTCATATTCTTAATTTTGTTAAATTTTTTAGATCTTTGGAATTTGAGGCAGATGTTTCCAAAAATAAGTACAGGATGATTTTTATCTAAAATAATCCCGTATAACCTACTTTAATAAAAATTTGAAGAATGCTTAATTAAATTATTCCACATGTGATAAATGTAACACCCTTTTTTAATACTTAAAAAAAAAGTGTATAAATTTTAAAATAACATTCAAAAGCAGAAATCTCTTTGCATAATTAATTGTGGAAACGTTCAAAAATGTTAAATAACTTTTTTTATCTTTTGAAATGAATAACAATTAAATAATAGATGAAACAAAATAGGTTCAAATAATAGTTTATACATCATTCATTCATTTGTTTAAAAGAATCAAAATAATTCGAAAATAGTTGTACCCAATAATGAATTAATCTTACATTTTCAAAATCAAAAGAACATGTGTTAAAACATAAATGTCTAAATCTTCGTTGTGATCAATAACATAATAACATACATAATCAAATCATAACATGATCATAAGGTAAGTAAATGAAGATAAACATAAATATAAATAGAAAATAATAAAATATTTTCTAAAAATCTAATACATATATCATTTTTTATTATAAAAAAAATATTTGATTTTATTTTAGTCTTTAAATTAAACTATTTATGGGCATCTTTTACATGAACTTAACTAATTAATCCCAAAATTTATTTAAATGATCTAAAAAACTATAAATCAGTTTCAAATTATAATTTAGCTATTAATATGATTTATACTTGACAAAAAAAAGTGTGATGGAACGTGAGTGTACACATGTTTATTATTGTAAAGTTCTAAATTCTAATTTGATATCTATGAATAATAAAATTCTGAAATATAAATATATCTTCTATGTTGTTTTATTAAATAATAAATTATTCATATTATCTTATATAATTTATTATTCGTTTTAAAAAATAACTTTATAAATAAATTACTTTTAAACTATCGTACACAGCAAATGGGTCCGTGCATATGTACAAATACCGACTAGTTTTCTTTACAAAAATCATGTCAACAATTAAATGAGCGGTTGAATAATTTCAATGATTACTTAATAGTATATTCGGGATGAAAGCCCAACCAGACTCATGGTGAAGAAATCATACCATAATAAATGGTATCATTATTTTATTTTATCTTTTTTGGACAATACTGTAAATATTTTTTAAAAAAATACTGTAAATAGTATCATTAAAAAATTGATTTCTAATAATCAATTATTAGTGTTTTATAAACTTTGAGCCAATAATTATTAATATTAAAAGTATGACGTTAAGATATAAAAATAAAAAATTATATTACAAGCTATTATCCGGCGAACCCAATAAATAATTTTAAACGGGACATATTATTTGTTAGTTTTGAATCTAATAGGTAAATAATTACTATACCATCAAACATGTAAATGATTTTAACTTTATTTTTAGTAAGAGGATATTTTAACCTAATTAGTTGCTTTTTAAATATATTGAGTAGATTTTAGTTCCAAACACCCTTTGTTAAATCACCCGGACCGGCCATTGACATGTTCAATGTGTGGTTTATCACGGGACTCTAAAATTTTGGGGTCCCAGATTAAAAAAGAATTGTTATTTTATCCAAAAAAAAATTATTAATTTTTTTTAATTATTTATCTAAACACTTAAATAAATCAATAAAAATAAATCTTGATAACATCCAATTATATTTTAACATTAAAAAAATTATAATTACCTAAATATTACTGATTTGGTATTATTTAATTTTATTGATTAAAATAGAAGCCATAATTCTCTATTTCCAAAGACTATCTCTTATCACTTCCGAATTTTAATTTATTTTTTACCATTTCTTTTAGGCATGGAGCTTCTGCAAAATCACTATAAGTTATAAATTTTCATTGTCGATATTTTTTGCCAACTAACCAACCACAGTATAGTAAATCTTTTTTTAAATAAATGATTAGTTTATTCTAAAATTAATTTTAAGAATCTCATTTAAGAAAATAAAATAGAGTCTCAATATTAATGGGATCGGCACAAAATGAGAGTCCAGGATGGTGAATGAAACAACTGACTCCAAAAATGTAAAAATTCTTCAATAAATTACTTACTGAATGACCCATCTGCAATCTTATCTTTCTTCCTAACCATTATTCCAGTACGCATCAATTTTTACTTTTGGAAGTAGAATAGTCAGAATCAAACCACTTGATCATGTTATCAGCTACTAATAACTATGTGATATAGCATTCAATGCATCGTTATCCGATTAAGGTACAAAATTAATCTGAATCCCGAATTCTAACATGTAATCAATTTCTCTAATAAACAGAGTATGGAATAAAAACATATCTAATTTCGGTAGGTCCATCTCAACATAGCTAAAAATATATGAATTAAAACGCATTTTTAATCTCTTATCTTTATACTTAATTTTGTTTTAGTCCTTTATCTTTCAAATTTGGATTATTGTTGTCATTACAAAATTGTTGTCTTTTTTTCTTTGTGCTATAATTTTAAACCTTTCTATGACAATTTCAAGACATCAAACTTGTTACATGAAATTCAGCAACACAAAAACTATGAAACTGCAATAATATTTGAACCAAATAAAGTCATAGACACTAAAAAAACATGAAAAAGAAATCTCACGAACCATCGAAAAACTTAATATCTAATATTAGATTTTCAAACAATTGTCGTCAGTCAATTTTCACATGATGCTCATGTTTATCACCTTTGGCGATTCATTGTTTTCCATAATTTTCAACTTCCAAGTAAATGAATCTAATAAAACTCAAAACCCTGCCACAATGAAAAGCAATCACAAGTTTGCAAGAACAGCAGTGGCCCAAATTTGAGATAAATAACCAAAATAATATTTTAAAAAATTTATAAATGGCCAAAACGAATTTTAGTACTAAGATAAAGAACCAAAATGTATATTTTAGCCAAAAGAATATGTAAAAATTCTGTCGAGCTGTTTACTCTGTATACCAACAAAAATGAAACCATCTAATCGTAGTTCTTGAGTTTGCTACATGGCAAAGAAAACAACTGGTGAAATCACAGAGCATTAAATCAAAGAATTACATTCCACTATTCAATCATGTGCATAGTGTTGGAAATCACAAAACAATATTTAAAAAAAAAGGAAATAAAAATAAAAACACAAATCAGTGTATGTAACTGAAAAGTAATAAAATGACGTGAGCTTTCATTCTTGATATATTGCCAAGATACAAGATCTAGATCATGTGATATACAACTGAAAAAATACATCAACTGCAATAGAAGGGTGTGAGGACTGACTTAAAAGGGAGGCCAGAGGAATGCAGAGTTGTGGCAGCAAACCCAGAACTGCATCTGTTATATCCACAAACTGTTTTTCAACAGGCCCATTGGGATGCAAGTATACTTAGCAGATGAAAACGGTTGACCACAATATTAAAAACAGAGCAAGAAAAATGTGAACGTAAATTCAAGTGTTGGTTGAAGACAACTTCACCATTCAACTCAGCTTGCATTTTGGATTTTAGCATCTTCGTTCATTTCAATGTAAATCATCATTCCCCAATGAAGAACATAGGTCACAGTAGTAGGGCATCAACAGAGTATATAGATGGTGAAAATATACCAAACAAGAATAAAAACATACAAGTACGTGTTATACAAGGTGAATGGAGTGTATATATCCCAACAGAAGAATAGCAATCCTCCACCACATCAATAGTACTGTTTTTTCAATGAAGTTTTGCAGGTTGCACTGAAAAATGTCAATGGTCAATCAAGGCCGTTTCAGTTTCTGAGAGTGGGGCTGCAACAACAAAATTCCTAACTCGTCAATTAACCAACATGTGAGAGAGATCCTAATAAAGTGGCTAATTTTAGAAACTTTTGGTAGAAATGTACATAGGGGCACAAGTATATGTTCATCCCCCCACCCAGAAAAAACAAGCAAAACCTGAACATCCATATAAAATATAACTTTTGGCTTCAGCCAACCTAATCTACTTATTCTAGTGCCATCCATGACTGTATGCTACAGAAACAAACATTCAAATATCACACCCCCCCCCCCTCCCCAGTCATTTTCCTGCCCTGTACTATATTTCAAATTAGCAAAGCTTTAAAAAAACAGGTGATAAGAACCAAAACAATTTGTCAAAAAATTAACATACCCAGCAAATCTTCAAATGGATCTGACAAAAGAGTTGAGTCCATTAGCAGAGGCGGTGAGAAGACTTGATCCTGTGCATCCTCAAAGTCAAAAAGTGACCGCTGAGCATCAGATGTTGCATTTGAACCAGTATATGAAAGAAAACCATTTACATTGTCATAATCAGAAAGCCTTTCCAAATCATTCAACATATCTGGAAAATCATCAAACTTGCTATCCCCAAGCCCACCGGATGCGTGACTCTCTAGCAAGGAATCATCCATTTGGGATACAAATAAACTCTTGCTCCTCAATGAAGCTGCCCTTTTTTCTGCATCTAAATGAGAAAAACCAGTTTCTGAAAGAGGGACAAAGAAGTGCTCAGAACTTCCATCAGATTGGCTATCCCGTGATGACTCTGAATTACATGACCGCAGTGACAGCGCTGCTTCTCTTACCGACCTCTTCAAATTCTGGACATAGGAACTGTCACTATCTACAAAACAAAGCCATTATCAGTCACTTTGTGCTCTAACACACCCCTAAAAAAATCACAAGCTTCAATAAAAGCCTAAGTTATTAGGTGATCGAAGCCCAAGGATGATTTTGTATATCTTTAGCATAACAGCTGAAGCAAGAGTCCTTTAGACCTAAGCAAGGACTAGGGACCACAGACGCAAGGATTGAACTCCTACCCTTGGTCATAGAGGCTCAGGGATGATTTATAACTCTAAAAAACATTTAGACAAAAGGTAAGACAAAAACATACCTTCTGCTGAACTCGCTACTTCATTATTTGAAGGAGCATCCAGCAATTTCCTGTCAGAGAGGTTCTCTGTTTGGCTGGATTGAGGAGCATTACTGTGCCGCCTTTGGACATTTCCAGCTTTTCCAGAAGACGGGGTCAAGCTAAATAATTGAGGAAGCTTTAAAGTGGGAGGACTAACAAAAACTTTGTCAAGCTGAATGTTAGATATTCTTGAAGTCACCTCACTAACATCATCAGAGCTGTTGTCCTGGACAATATAAATTGATATGGAAAAATAGGGAGAATCAGATATGTTATTGTTTGGAAAGGCACCAAAGCAGCAGTGGCATGGAACTAAAATAGTAGAATACCATCCTCCCACTACTCTGTGTCCGGTTAGGTGACACTGACCGACCATTATGTCTGTTCATTGGTGGTAGATTGGAGGCTATGCAGTTAACCTTTTCTGTACACTCTGATATGGACTTCTGTATGGTTGGAGCAACATCCTTGAGTTGGTTAATAAGCACCTGCATATGAAAAATGCAACAATGTGAAATTTCTAGGGAAAAAATACAGGTAAACTCTGTATAAGATACTCAACTCCTATTGCAAAAGGTGTGAAGTGATAGGGAAAAAACGGACTCAATATAATACAGCAATATTCAAGTGTAAAACCAGAGGCTAACTCATAAAGGGAATGTTACTTCTATGTAGCCAGTGCTATTTTGCTGAATAGAAAAGGACAAAGCTAACTAGTATGTTACTTATACTTTCATCAAGACATAAGACTAGTACATGTGACAATAAAGTCTGTTTGCATCTTATAAACAATGCCTCCCCAAGCAAAGTAAATTTTCCAGCATATGAAATGTAGGTTTCTGCACAATGAAGTTCTCAAAAAGGTTAATTAACTAAGTAGAGTCAAACTAATTAACGACAATATTTCTCCTTCAGCATAAAAGCATCAAGTTGGTCTAAAAGCTTTATCATAAGCAAATGACAATTAAAATGAAGCTTCTTTTGTAAGCACTTCAACCTCAATAGGATCTAGCAGATTTCAAAACATGGTTTGATGCATTACCTGGAAACTAGCCAAATGCTGCTGATGCTCAGCAAGAGTTGCTGCTAAAGACTCAGCATGGCCGCTTGAACCCCCTTCCTGTGCACTGCGCAATATATCTGGACCCTCTCCATCATTTGCCTTTGCCTACAGATCATAATATGATAAGATGTATGTATAACCTATAAATATGAGCGCATAGCAAAATATGACATTAATTAACTTACTACTACTAAGCATTGTGATTTTCCGCTGAATATAAAGAAAACAAGCACTCATATTTAATCACCAAGTATTTGATGCAACAAAGTTTGATTATCTTATTTTCATTTTCAAGGGTTTGGCCTATAAACATGAGCATCTACTATATATTAGAAATATATTAAAAAAAAAACTGGCAAAGCTCATACCAGAAGAAGTGATTGTTTGTGGATACGTTGCAAAGCATGGGTCCATCGCCGTATAACCTCAGCTACATCAACAGTTTGTTGGAGTCTGCCAGTTCTGTCATCCACTCTTGTCATTGTCTCATTGCTAAAATATGATCCATCATTCTCTTCTTTGTTATCCATTTGCACTGCAGGCAAATCACCAGGCTGACTAGATAATACATCTGAATAAGGAGATTGAGAACTCTGGTCCATTGCCGCAAGCAAAGATGATCCAGCGATTCGATACCTGAATTTTTTGCATAAAAAAACTAGCTGGTAAATTTGGTCTACATGTATCGGAAAGGGCTAGATACATCACTACATTACCTATGTTCTCGATGAGCTATCAAGTCCTCGATAGGACCAGATGCAAGAACTTCATGTTGACCTGTATTGAAAACTCAATGTCATTATTAACTAATCTTGCTTATAAAACAGTTAAAAAGATAACAAAAAAGACGATTGCAGGTCATGGGGAGACAAAGGGAGGAATCTTGATATTTTAAATTGAAAGGATCCCAATACCGTACATTTATCATCAACACTCATCATTGGAAACTAATGACCAGATCAGATATGGTATAGGAAAAATAAGACTTTGAAAATTCGCAATTCTGTACAGCTATACCACAAAAATGGGATGAGCATGTTTTACTTCATCCCAAACCTATCAACATATAATCGACACTTAAATCAATTAATAAATACAGGAATACAATTGTGAAATATATCCCAAACTTATCAACTTATAATCTACACTGAAATCAAACTTACTAGGACAACATGATCCATCAGAAAAAGTACGTGGAGTATTAATCTCTGGACTTACTTTTACGAGCTAACAAAGACTCCCATAGTCGAGTAGCCTTTGAAACTAAATGGGAATTTTGACTTGAACTTGATACAAGATCGTCCCAGAGTTCTCCTTCCAACTTCACTTTATTCCTCAAGTCATGCAGTTTTTCCAACTCTTGTTGCAAATAAGCCTGAATACAGGTTTTACATTATAATAATTGCATAAAAGACAAATGCATAAGAAATATTCTGGATGGGGGGAGAGAATATGTACAATATACAAAATATAATATATAAGATGAATTTGCTACATAGCCTTGAATAATTGATATACCTCTTCAGCACATAAGCCACGAAATTCAGCAGTCATTTCATGAGCTAAATTTGACCACATAGCCTGCCGTTGTACAGCCATTTCCGCATTTTTAAGAAACTTTCTTCTTTCAAGGGCTATTCTTGCCTATTTAAGATCAAACACTCAATTGAGTTACTTAAAGACCAAATGATATAATCAAACAAAAAACAATGAAAGAAAAGGCGTAAACCACCATTTTAGTCCCTAAAAGTGTGTGGGTCAAGCAAGTTAGTCCCTAAAAATGAAAAATAGCAAAATACTCCCCCAAACTGAAATATATCTATCATTTTATCCCTGAAAGATATCTACCGTCATTTTGATCCCTGAATTATATCATTTATTGTCATTTTAGTCCCTAACTCATAAAATTAAAATGAGAGTAAGTGGTTAAAATAAAGGACCAAAATAACAGTACATAATATAATTCAGGGACCAAAATGACAGTAGATATCTTTCAGGGACTTAAATGATAGGCATATTACATTTTTAGGGACTAATTTGCATTTTCCATCTTTCAGGAACTAAACTGCCTGACTCACTTTTAGTGACCAAAATGGTAGTTTACTCAAAGAAAAACAAATAAAGAAAAAAAACAAAATTAGCTATTCACAGAATGACAATTTTCATTCTCAGCAAGCATGCCAAACTAGTTATAGAATGGTGTCATTTACACAGACGCGTGCACAAATTATATTCAATTCATCCTTCCCTAAGCTTTTATGGAATAGCCCTAATACCTTTGTAACTGGAAGTAGAGTAGCTGCATGTGAGAATGCTACATCAGTCAATGGCGCAGGCAATGGATTAGAAGATATGTCAGCAGTAAATGTCCGCCGATGAACCTCTCTTAAAGCATGCAATGAAAGTTGCCATAGTAGCTCAACAAACCTACATCAACATGTATACTCAATTAACTTTAGAACTGTCTTTAAAAGAACCCTAACAATGAGCTTCCATTACCATCTTAGCATATGAGACAACTATAATAACATAACACAACAAAAGCATTTTCCCACTAGGTGGATGTGAGCTCAGTATGGATCCAACAATCATAAACAAAGTCTACTGGAAGACCATTTAGATCATAAGTCCATTGTAATGGTTTAACACTTTCACTTACTGCTTTTTAGAGCAGCATCCTTTATAAGATCAACTAGGGCTTCTAATAGTCTCCTCACATGACCAAACGAAACAATATTAGATGAATTTCTAATTCTACCATTTCCTCAACAAGTTATACCCTTACTTTCTTTGAAATGCATTATCTTTCATATTCATTCATCCGCGACAACGTACTCATCTATACAACACTAAGCTATCCTCTTTTCCAGCTCTTTACGAACCAGCATTTAGCATCGGAAAAAGATTCTTCCGTTAACGGTAATTATTATTTAGGGTCTCCAACAGCTTTATTCAGTACAGAAACAATTTAAATTTTTAAAATAAGTCCTAAACATTCTGCGAATTACAATTGTCCATGATTTCACTAGCTTTGTCAAAACCCAATCATTAAAAACAAAAAACAACTTGCATTCTCGCCACAACGGCACACAAATTTACAAAATCCCTAAATTAAACTGACGTCACCGAACTGGAAGGGATCAAGAGAGTTAACCACACACAAGCACAAATCAACAAAAGACGGAAACATCAATGGCACTAACCTAGGTCCACAGCACGTAGCAAGCGAAGAAACCCTGGAATTGCTCCTAGGTAAGGCACCCTGAGACTCAAGCTCGCTAATAATCCCTTGCACAACCTTACGAAAATCACGGGACTGAGCGGAATCGAAAATTGGCCAGACCTTATCGAAATCCTGAGAGATCGAAAAGAGGAAGGGTTAGAGTAGAAGATAGATCAAAACCAAAAAACAAAAGAGAGAGAAAAAGAGAAAGAGAGAATGTACTTTTGCAGATTGAATTGGTCCTCTGAGAGACGAGAGAATGAAGAAGAGAAGCTGTTCCCCTAATTTAGGGTTTGAGTGACGGAAATGTCCGACGCGTGGAGTCGCGTTGGATGCTCCAACTCCGATAATCGCCGGATCCAGACCTAACAACAAGCAATTGGTGTACATTGCACTTTCAAGTTCAATCTCTCTCTCCTTCTCTCTGTCCATCGTCATCACCTTCTTTCTCTCCCTCTTTCTCTCTTTATTTATGTTCTTCTTATTCGGTTGCTTCTTCTTTGTCTTTCTTCTCCCTGATCCTGCTCTATCGTTTTGTAATTTCGGGACTGGTGGTCCCTCGGTTAGTTCCAAATTGCCGAACGCACCGTAATTTGAAATTCAGGGTGCGGTTTGAACTTCTGCAACTTGGATAATGGTGTTTTGTATTGTAGTACGGGTTTAGGTGATAATTGTGGAGTAAAGTATGATTTTGAATATCAGTCTAATAAATTATTTTATGATTTTGATTTTTCTTTACGGATATAGTCCATATTTATAACTATGAATTCTTCTTGTACAAATTATTTTCGTTGTTAATTTTTCAATTTTATTTTTTAAATTTTAATTATTATTTTTTCTTCTCCACTTAATTTTTATTTTTTTATTTAAATTAAATATTCACTCGTTCCTTAGTTTAAGCAAAATTTAATCTCAAAAGATTATAAGTACATCTATGCAATCGCGTATATATTTTTCTAATATAAATAGTATTTATTGGTGGAACTTAGATTAAATAAGTCTAATAAATGATATAAACACCGACTTAAGACAAAATTAAATACTAAATATAATGTTATATATTAATTTATTCATTTAGTTAGGAGCTAGAGCATACCTCTTTTCATTCTCCAGTGAAAAATAGAATAATACTATACTCGATTTTATCGGTCATACTTTTCATATGTATTTAAGAGATTTGATATCAAATCAGTACACATTTAGAATACAATTATAAACATGATAACTGTGTTTTAATGTAAATTTAACCCGCAAAAATAGTAAAATAAAAAACTTATAAGAAATTTGTTTTTTATAAAATCATTTTCACTTTGAATATACTTATTCAATGATTTTCCAATCATACTAGTACGGGAACTCATGTGATGCACGAGGATGATTTCATAATAAATAAAATAAAATTATGCAAGTAAAAATTAATATTAAAATTTATTAAATTTCTTACTTTTAAAAAATAGTTAATATCACATTAAATGAAATGATAACTAAATTATTGGTATTAATTTTAGTTTTTAACATTTTGATATTAGGTGCAAATGAATTTGATACGTGATTATTAATCACTTTCCTATTTATTATAATAGTAATATTAAAATTTAATTAGTAAGTAATTAATAAATTTTAATCATTTTCTGTATTTGGGTTAATTGGATTTTAATTGAAGTTTTAATTCAATTTAAGTGTAATTTTCAAATTACACCATTTTCAGATTTTTGTCCTAACTTTAACTACAAACTTCAAATTAATATAACCTTGCCCTTATTTTGTAATTAACACGAAACTCTACAATTGTTATCGGTGGCCGAAAGTTAAATTCAAATTAAAAAATAGATAAAATTGATCTCGAAGTTGATACATGACACTTGTGGAATTCATCTAATTGTAGATAACTATGTAATCTTAGGCCCAAATTAGATGAGATCTAAGCCATTAATTTTAAGTCTTAATTTTGGTTGGGTTTGACCTGGTTTTCATTAGTGAATATTCATGCCCTCACTCACACTTGTATACACGGGGCTATTGTAATTTTATGAATATACTTTACACTTAGCAATGATACACTTTTTTCTTTTGCTCTTGTACATGTGATCCTCTTTTTTCCTTTCTTCTATTCTCTTCAAATTTGAATTGAATTGCATAATCATGAGTAGTTAATTCTATTGCATTAATCTTGTTTCTTGGTGGCTCCCTTACTTAATCCTTAAGTTTATTAGTTTGCATTATTTTACGAGTTACATAATCTGAATTGGGATTTCGATTTGATCACTTGATTAATTAACGAGATTGAATTAAGCATGAATCAGACCAAGTTTGTGTGCTTTATGTGATTACAAGAATGATGCACACCTAGTGTTTGATGAAAATCCTCCATGATTATGGAGTGCTCGGGAGCCAATTGAGTGCTAAGATTGTGACTTTAGTTGGATTACATATGTAATTTTGATCATAATTCAGAACCCGTGAGGGATTTTGAGAACCATAAGAAATACCAGATTGAGCTTCATTCATATAGTTTTAATTCTTGCAACTCTGTTTTGGTATGATTAATTTCTTCAGTTTTTTCGGTTGTTTTATTTCAATTCTACACTTAAACCCCCTTTAATTGCTTATGTAAATGAGAACAATTGAACAATCCTTAGAAAGAATGATCTAGGTTTGTTATACTACAATTTTAGTTGCTTAGTCTAATTTGATCGCATTTGGCAATGCATATCAAATTTTGGCGTCATTGATGAGGAAATTTCTTTGTTCTCACTTTATAAATACACATTTTGCATATTAGACATGAAATAGAGTAGAATTGGCTTAATAAATCTTGTTTTCGATGTTCTTCAGGAATGGTTTGGGTGAATTTTTGTGTGTTGTTGGGTATGTGACCTACCTTGTTTGACTTGAAACTTCTTGTGCCACATAAATTGATTCTTTAAGCAAAAGTCACACCATTATGTGGTTTGAAGTGTGGTTAAAAGTGCCAAATTTTATTATTTTCATAACATAGAATATAACAGATTCTATGCTTACAAAATCGCCAAGGAGTTGTGGGATGCGTTGAAAATCTCTCACGAAGGAACTAAAGACGTAAGACTAAGAAAAACATCTACTCTCCAGAGTTCAAAGGGAGTACGGAATGTTCTCCATAAAGAAAGGAGAATCAATCGATGAAATGTTTGGAAGATTCCAAACAATTTTGAATGGGCTGACTGCTTTGGGAACTATTTTCACAAAGGCTCAAAACAACATGAAGATCCTGGTTACCTTACTTGTATGGGAAGTTATGTTTACTGCTATATCTATGGGAAGAGACATGAAGTCTCTAACTCTTGATGAACTCATAGGTACGCTGAAAGTGCATGAAGTTCATTTATACAAAAGAGACGGGATTAAAGTTCAAGAGCCTATTGCTCTACCATCTATTGATGAAAATCCCATGGAAGAGTCAAACAAGAAGGACAAAAAGCAAAATAAAGTACTTAAAGCTAAAACAACGGAATCAAATGACTCTGAAGAATCGTTTGATGATAAGATCTCCTTAATGACAAGGAGATTCAAGAATATAATGATGAAGAAGGGTCAAGGTCAGAGATTCTTCAAAAGAAAAGACAGACGATTTCCTGAGAAACCATCCAACAAAGAAAAAGGATCTGAAGTTGTCTGCTATGAGTGCAGAAAGCCTAAACACATGAGATCAGAATGTAATGTTGAGAAAAAGGTGGAACTCCAAGAAGGAAAATAAAAAGAAAAGTCTTGTCACTTGGGATGACTTTGAAACTGAAAGCTCAGTTGATTTTGTTGGAGAAGAAACAATAAACATCTGTCTCATGGCAGGAGACACACATTCACCAGAGGTAAACTCTCTAAGCATATCTCATTCATCATCTTCAGATTCAGACTCAGATGATGAGGATATATCCTATGATGTCCTTCTGGCCAACTCTCATTTTATAACTCAAGAGTATAAAATGTGCAAATCCAAGCTGAAAATGGTTGTGGAAGAAATTTCAATGCTTAAAGCTATAAATGAAAGTCTATCGCAAAAAAGGACATCAGACAAATGATCTTCACAATTTGAATCTGAAAAGAATCAATTTCTTTCTGAAATCAAAAGATTGAAAGAAGAAAATGATTGTTTAAGAAAATATTTAACCATGCTTGAAAATATTTTAAAATATGGAAGATCTCCTTTTTATATAAGTGGACTAGGTTATAATCCTAGTGCAGACTAAAAGAAGTCATCAACTACTTCGTCTGTACATAAAAACATGCATGCAAACTATAATAGGGTTTCAAACAAATAGAAAAGTAATCCAAAGATTTTCATAAAAAAGAAACCGTTAACCAACAATGTAGGACCCAAAATAATTTACAAACAACCATCCAAACATAAAATAAAAACTATCTTTATGCAGTCCATTCTCCACACAAAGTCTAACCTGTCAATCTGCTCCCCTGAATAAAATTCACGATCATCATAAGTGTCAAACCACAGACACAAACACGCAAGGGTAAGTTCCAGATATTAAAGCTCCTGAAAAATATGGATAATAATTCTCATGGAAATACATACAACAATATAATTAAATAAATGAATGGAGACTAAATGAGAATTTTCTACATGATGCATGCTCCTACCTCAACATCAAAAATATGCAATGTGGTACCATCTCAGATAAGTACGACATTAACCACACAAGTAACTAACCAGTCAGGGTCTCCCAATGTCGCGTAGAATATCATAAACAATATATGATCATCATGAGTAAGATGATTTCTCACTGTCTCAAAGACCTCCCAGTACTAAGCAACACACTTAGATACACAGATTAAATTTATTATCTACACTGAGACCCACCTCTATTCTAGGTTATGTAAGTATGTCATGATCTTATCTCTACACTATCTACACTGAGACCCACCTCTATTCTAGGTTATGTAAGTATGTCATGATCTTATCTCTACACTATTAATATGTTTAAAATCCATCAAGCACACAACCTTGTTAATAGGGGTACTCTACCTCAAAGGTACAAAACTTTTCTTCCAAAGGTACACATCCTCAAATAGAAAATTATTATTAACTTTATTATTAATCACAAATCTTAGTGTTTCAAATCTAATAAACCATCGAAGGTCACAGAAAAGATCATCTAAATTCACACATGGGAAATCAATCACAATCCATGTCACAGTCCATGGTTCAAACATCACAATTCACAACACGTCATTATACCAAGTTAAATTCTTAATACTTTTTATTATAGATTCAATCTTGGATTTTAGATTATAAATGCTTAAAATTTCGTTTTCTCTTATGGAAACATCTTCACAAAGACGAACTTAATTGGAGTTTTGTAGCCCAAGTTATGCTCGAAATACTGAACCTGGTCAGACACTTTGCTGGAACATCCTGACACTATTCAAATGTTAACTTCAAGCTTCATTTTCTCCTAAATGCAGTTCGAACTGGGTTTTGGTGTCTGCATAGCTTTTGTATCCCTTTAAGTAAGATTTAAAATTCCACCAAAACGAACTTAATTAGAGTTCTCTAACCCAAGTTATGATCGAAATACTGAACCTTGTCAAACACCAAAAATAACAACGAATTTATTTTAAGCCAATTTAAAAGAGTAAGGTCCTCGTTCTTCTTTGACTTTGATTTGAGCATTGACCTCCTCCTCTAGCTTTGACTTGGAGAGTTTGTTGGGATTTTGTAGATGGTCCTCCATCAAGCCTCTTTGTCTTTTATAGAATTCTTTCTGGATTTAGGCCTCACGAACCCAACTTGCGTGAACAAAAGAGCAACTCACGCAAGTTAAGGTTACAGAGAGCAAACTTTGTAGAGTAAGCAAGGTCAAATCGCCCGAGCTGAGAAGCAAGTTGCGTGAGTTGAGGTTGTAGAGAGCAAACGTGATGTACGAGAAATGGCAACTCGCGCGAGCTGAGAAGTATGTCATGCGAGTTGAGGTTACAGAGGACAAACTTGGTGATGCGCGAGATACAAATGGTAGTTATACCTCCTGCACCCCTTGCTATCCTCTTGCTATGACAAGTATACCACAACTGTCTAGTAATAAGTATTTTAAGAACAAGGTTGTCGATCCCACGAGGATAAGAAATCAAATTGTTAATTCAATTATATTATTATGGGGGGTTTGGAAGGATGATGTGAGAATTAAATTGTGATTAAAATCAAATGAAAAGTTAATAATTAAGAAAATATTTGGGATCCCGATTTCACCACTAATTACCCTAATACTCTCCTTCCTGTTATTCAAATTATACTCTTGGTTGGATTAGATTCCTACCCTCGTAACCGTCTGTTAGATCAAGATGATTAACACATTTAAAGTTTTGATTTCTACAAGATAGACGAAACTTTCTCAGACAAAACATCAGCAAGAAAGTCAGACGAAACAAGCACAGACGGAAGATGACTCCTCAAATTGAAGTCATTCGTCTGTCTCAAGTCAAAGTCATCAGATGATAGGATAAGACGAAATCTCTTAAGATTGAAGAAATGTATCGTCTGTCCAAGAAGTGAAGCAAAGTATGAGTCACTGGTGCCAAGATTTCAAATCTCAACAAGAATGAGTCAGGTAAGTCTGTTGATCAGACGGTATACAGAGGTATGATTGGCTCACTCCTTTATTTAACTGCAAGCAGACCTGACATTATGTTTAGTGTCTGTCTATGTGCTAGATTTCAATCTGACCCTAAAGAATCTCACTTACAAGCTGTAAAGAGAATTCTTAGATATCTTGTTGGAACAACTGATCTCTCTTTGTTTTATAAGAAAAATAATGATTTTAGTTTAAAAGGCTTTTGTGATGCGGTTTATGCTGGAGACAAGGTGGAGAGAAAAAGCATAAGTGGTGGATGCCAATTCCTTAAATCATCACTAATTTCTTTGTGAAGCAAGAAACAAAACTCCATTGCACTCTCAACAACTGAAGCAGAGTATATTGCTGCGGCAGGGTGTTGCTCACAATTATTGTGGATAAAACATCAACTTGAAGATTACTCCAGGTTTGAAAATCATATACCAGTATTTTGTGATAATACAAGTGCAATTAATCTTAGCAAAAATCCTATTCAACATTTAAAAGCTAAACATATTGAAATCCGTTTTCATTTTATAAGAGACTATGTCCAAAAAGGTATTTTCAATATACAGTTTGTGAAAACAGATTTTCAATGGGCAGATATATTTACTAAGGCATTAGACGAAACACGTTTCAATTTCATTAAGGAAAATCTTGGAATTATTTCTTTAAATGATTGAAAATTGTTCCGTCTGAGCTAGTTGTTAAGTTTGTTCCGTCTGTACATTATTTCGTGTTAAGACGAAACATTGCGTCTGATCAAGTTGAATAGTTACTGTGGTAAAATTCAACAGACGCAACTGTTACTATTTAATAAGTTTATCTCAAATGTGCAGGGACAAATTAAAAGAAGCAATAAATGTGTCTATCATTTATTGCACTATTCTAGGACATTGATAGGTACGTGTGATAATTCACTGTCGAATGAACATCAAAAGCTAGATTTATCCCCAATTAAACTTGTAATATAGAGGATTCAACCTAGGTCATCTCTCTGAAGACATGCATGCACTCGATTTGGAATTATTCACAATTAGGAGGGGGATTTTCATGAATTAATTCAATAAAACCTAAACAGAACAGAGAATATGAAACTAAAGACAAAAGTAGAAATTGAAAGTAGAGCAGAAGAGTAGAGAAATGTAAACATAAAACGCGAAGAGGAATTAACGCGAGGAGAAATTAAAATTGAAAATAGAACAACAGAATGTAAAATTGCAGCAGCGAATTAAAGAGAAAATGAAAGCATAAGAGGAATAACAAACAATATCATGCAATGCGAAGAAGAACAATAATAGAGCGTAAACTGAACCAGAAATCTATTACAGAATTGAAGATTCGCAGAATCAAAATGGAGAAACAAATTCACTTGTTGCAGTTCCAATATTGTGAAGAGAGATTAAGCACATGAAATTGAGAACTAAGAAGAAAATAGAAGAGAGAACAGAAAAGAAAATCGTGCAATCGCGCGAAAGAAGTGTGCAAGAGAAGCAACTGAATTATGAATTCGGAGTTCCTCAATTTTCGCGCCCAAAAACCCTTATATAGGTGAAGAATTGCGCCTCCACATAAGTTGATTTGCGCCCTGGCGCAAATCTCCAGCTGAAATGGGTTGCTCTGCGCCTTGGTTTGCGCCCTGGCGCGTTTGGACAGAAAAGAGGGGTTCAAGTGCGCCCCTTCTTGCGCCCTGGCGCGTTTGGTCAGAGAAGAAGCTCCAATTTGTGCCCTAGCTCGCGCCCTGGCACATCCTTGCGCCTTGGCTTGCCTTGGTCTCTTGATTTGAGCTTCTTGATGGCTTGCACTCCAAGTCTTTCTCTTAGGTCCATGGCTTCCATTCCCAGCTTCAATCTCTGCCTTCAATCCACCCCTTGCTCCTATCCCTTCTTCATTCCTCAGAGCTCTAGATGCAACAGTAAAGGAAGAATCAAAATAGAAACATAACAACTTATGGAAATTAACTATTATTTACTACTAATACTAAAATATGCCTCTAACACAAATCTATGATGAACTACCAGAATATTACACAAATAAAAGCTAAATGAACTAAACACAAAGTAAAGAAAATGTATATAAAATGGATTATCAAATACCCCCACACTTATTCTTTTGCTTGTCCTCAAGCAAACCTAGACTCAATTATTACAAGGGTTAACAACCATGATACAGCATTAGCTCCACAACCACTGAAAATGCCTTATACAACTCTTAACTCCTTAAGCCAACTCAATTCTTCTATGAAAGTTGATCATGAGCTCAAAACATTCTCAAGAATTGCACAACTCATCAAGCATAAGCAATCAATCCTAGATTGGCATGAAAAATGTACTCTAGCAACATCAAACAAATTCTCCTCACCGTTAAGTGTTTACACTCAATCTCTCAAGTGTTTGGGCTTGTGTTTCTCTCAATGTTACCAATCAGAAGGTATGTCACCATAGGCTTGCAATGTCTCTAAAAATCTCCACCGCCTTCAAGTAGAATTTGGACAATCAAAAGGTCTTTCCAGGGTTGTAATGGGGCTTAGGTAAAGGTAGTGTAAGAAGGAGAGGTAACTGGCTAAATATCCACAGGAACTTAAAGAGTAAAAGTTACAACCTATATGATATGCATGGATTAATGATGGAAAGAAGAAAAATAAAGAAAAGGACAAAGACTAATATCAAGTGACATAAACAACTAATGAGACCACTTTGTTTTCTTTTCTTCCTTTATTTCTTTGCTCTTAATTCACATTTCTTCTGTTTCTTTTTCTTTTCCTTCCATTTGTTTTCTTAAAACTTTTGGTGTTCTCTTTCCTTCTTTCTTTTGCTTTCTTTTTCTTTCCCAGATATCCTTTCTTGTAGCTTTTGGCATTTTTTTTTCAAATTCTTGTTTTTCTTCTTATTTTTACACTTTGTCTTTCTTAAGTGAGTCACTAATTGCTATAACAAGAAGAAATAGAGAAAATATGCATGAAAAAGAGAGAATGCAACTACACTACAACTATCTGTTATTCACAAAATTTTCACCAGTACCCAACTTAAACACCTAATACACAGTGACCCATCAAATACCCCCACACTTAGAATTTTGACTTGTCCTCAAGTCACAAGCCACACATGCACCTCAAAATGGCAACCCAAACTTTCAACTAAAACCTATCATCTAAGTAAAGAAACCAATACTCTTAAAGTTCCACTGGCAGGACAATTGGTTTTTCACTTATTCAGGCTTGTAATGAGCTTAAATGTCAACGAAAAAAAGGGTTCATCAAGGCTCAAAGGGGATAATCAATGGAAAATTTAAAGTTCAGGCTTGTTTGGCTCAAGGCTACAAGAAAGAAAATTGCCTTTATCATTTATGTCCAATCCTAAATGTATGCAATTTTGACCAAGAGCTAAAGCAAGTTCTGGCACACAACACTTCAGATGGTAAAACACTCAAGAATGGATCATGTTGGAGGCCCAATTCACTATCCAGGCTAATTATTGCATAACATTGCTAATTTCATTGATCATGTCACAACCTAGAAAATTGTCATGCTAAAATTCTCATACAATATCTCTTCAAGCACTGAGACACATGCAACTTGTCATAGAACCTTAAGCTGAACCTAAGTGCCAAATTTTGCATAAATTATTCTACTGAACTACAGAGTCAATGCTATATTAGTGAAATCAACCACCATAAAATGCAACAACATAGGGAGTATACTTTAAAACAGTTAAAACAATAGAGTATGAGAACACTCCCTGTTGAAGACTAGCCCTGGTGCTCAGAGGAATTTTCCATGTTTTCCACAGTGCTCATCATCTAGTAGAAGCTTTATGTTTAGTCCTTGGTTCCTTTGAAGAAGATGCAGCTGGTTGGTTGCTTGATGCCATGATTTTTTTTTTTTTTTGAAAATGAACCTTGTTAGAGCAAAAGAGGTTTGAGCACACAAAGTGAGAAATGGAAAATAAGTGTGAGGGAAATAGAGAAATTGATGAAAAACAAGTTGCAATGTGAGATGATGGAGGTGAGAATTGATGGAGAGTGGGATTGTTCTCTAGAAATTCACACGAACTAAGTGAGAAGGTTAATGGAATGGTCACGCCCTGAGTTTGTGCCTTGGCGCATCAACGCGCCTCTCATTTATGTCTAGGTGCATTAAACGCGCCTCATGTTTTAAGAGAATCGCGCCTCGACGCGTCTTACCCGAGAGCAGGGGTACAAACGCGCCCCCCACTTGCGCCGCGGCGCGTTTGGTCAGAGAGCAAGGGAAAATTGCGCCACTCACTTGCAGATTTTTACGCTGGGGCGCATTTGTCCAGAGGCCACTATGTGCATTGCGCCCCTCTATCACTCAATTTGCGCTGGGGCGCATTTGACAGAGGATTAGCTTAATTTTGGTCTTCTCCTAGTGGTTCCAAGGCTTGTGCACACACTCTGAACCATGCATTGAACCCTTAACATTTCCAACAATGATGTCGCACCTCTCACCTTCTCTTATTCCCTAACAATTCAATAAAACTCCAATACTGAAAGAACAAAACTAGAAGTAAAACAGCAGAATATTCACAATATTCACAAAATTTCCCCCCGCACTTAAAATTGACATTGTCCTCAATGAAACATACGATGCATAAATGGATTCAATTTCAATTAAAATCAGAAGGGGAATAGAAAACTCCGTAATTATTTCCTAATTACTTCTTATCACTTCCTAATTACTTCCTATCACTTCCTAATTACTTCCTAATTACAGAAGATGGATAGACAGGAAATGAATGAAAATAGAACGGAAAAGAGTGGGGGGAGAAAAGAAAACTCCCTCGGCCGCTCAAAGCAGCAAGGTGGGTGCAAGTGATACCAACTCTTGCTCTATGGCTGTTCAATGGTGCTTCCTTGATAATGTCAGAATCGCCCATTTACCATGAATCTGCCCTTGGTACCTACCAGAACAAACATCCACCAGGATCAAATATCATCCAATCATCTACAACTATATGTAAATCATTATTGATTAGTGTAAATGATTGATGGTGCAGATATGTTCTATGATTAGTGCATGGTGGTGGTAAGAAAAATTTGAATGCCATAATCATAATTTTCCATTTGTTCATTTTAATCTTGGCATCCAATTTTAACAATTTAAATGTTTCACTTAATCTAAAGCACAAATTAAAGCATATGGAATATCGAACATCAGTATCAACAACACCATTTAAAAGAGAGAGTAAAGGGTTAGAGTGTTTCAAAGTATCAAGGTCATCCTGTATTCCATCTACAATGTGTGTAGACATTGGTTCGCCAATAAGTGTAGGAATTTGCATTTGGACCTCCATTGATGACTTCTCTAATGACCTACAAGAATATGCAACATTATAAGAGCAAAAGGCATTAGGAACAACTAAGAGGTCTAACTTATCAAACTCAATTATAGTCCATGCTTTAATTCCATAAGTATCTAAAGTGAAACAATTAGTGTTGTTCATATTTTTGCAAGGAGAAAAAGTATGAAATGGTAAAGAAATCTTCCCTAGTGGTTGTTTTGATTCCTTGGGTGCTTCATCCTCTTCACAGTATGAGCTCCAAGGAAACTTGATGGACAATTCTCCACTAGGTACTAAGACATGAAGATTTCTCATGTGAGGGGGGGTCCGAAACAACTTGCATTTCTTCTTTAGAAATTACTCCTACATCACATATAAAATGAGAATCAGTATAAACAGAGGAAGGATTAGCAAGAACAATTAAATCACCAAATGTTTCCTTCTCTTGTCTATCCGTGACTCTTCTTTCTTCTATGTCTTGTTCTTTCAATTCTGGATCTTGCAACTCTTTCTCTTTACATGAAACCTCTATGGAACTTGTCTTTTGTGGTTGTGCAGATTCCACCAATTGCTTACCAGACCCCAAATTGATATCACTCACCATCTTACCCTTAACATTCATATCATAGTTTGATTGTGAGGGTAGACTGATAGGTGATTGAGTCTGGCTCTGATTAATGGCATCAGATAACTGGTCCATAAGAGTTTGAAGAAGAGTTCGACATCGGCCTTAGTCATCTGCTGAAATTTCATGTTGTTGATGGCCATCTGCTTAATCAAGTCTTCTAAAGAAGGTTGCGGTTGGGCTATTTGTGGTGGTGGTGCAACATGCTGAAAAGATGGTGGTATATAATGGTTGGACTGTTGCAAATCTTGTCCTGGATGGAAATAGTCATGTGAATACTGATAGCTCTGATCTTCCCATCCAGGTTTATAGGAACTAAAATAAGGATCGTATTGTCGCTGAGGCATGGCCCAAGGATCATTGAAACATTCCTCTTGCTGCCAATACTCCCTAATATTCCTATTATCCATGTTAGCCTAACCAAAATGTACCTGCCACAAATGAAAATACACCAAAGATGCACCAAAACAATAGAACAGAACAACACCGCAAGCAAGTTTTTTTTTTTTTCCAAATCAAATGGTAATTCCAAATCAAATGACGTATGTCCCCGGCAACGACGCCATTTTGATAATTCATTGTCGAATGAACATCAAAAGCTAGATTTATCCCCAATTAAACTTGTAATATAGAGGATTCAACCTAGGTCATCTCTCTGAAGACATGCATGCACTCGATTCAGAATTATTCACAATTAGGAGGGGGATTTTCATGAATTAATTCAATAAAACCTAAACAGAATAGAGAATTTGAAACTAAAGACAGAAGTAGAAATTGAAAGTAGAGCAGAAGAGTAGAGAAATGTAAACATAAAACGCGAAGAGGAATTAACGCGAGGAGAAATTAAAATTGAAAATAGAACAACGGAATGTAAAATTGCAGCAGCGAATTAAAGAGAAAATGAAAGCATAAGAGGAATAACAAACAATATCATGCAATGCGAAGAAGAACAATAATAGAGCGTAAATTGAACCAGAAATCTATTACAGAATTGAAGATTCGCAGAATCAAAAAGGAGAAACAAATTCACTTGTTGCAGTTCCAATGTTGTGAAGAGAGATTAAGCACATGAAATTGAGAACTAAGAAGAAAAGAGAAGAGAGAATAGAAAAGAAAATCGTGCAATCGCGCGAAAGAAGTGTGCAAGAGAAGCAACTGAATTATGAATTCGGAGTTCCTCAATTTTCGCGCCCAAAAACCCTTATATAGGTGAAGAATTGCGCCTCCACATAAGTTGATTTGCGCCCTGGCGCAAATCTCCAGCTGAAATGGGTTACTCTGCGCCTTGGTTTGCGCCCTGGCGCGTTTGGACAGAAAAGAGGGGTTCAAGTGCACCCCTTCTTGTGCCCTGGCGTGTTTGGTCAGAGAAGAAGCTCCAATTTGCGCCCTAGCTCGCGCCCTGGCGCATCCTTGCGCCTTGGCTTGCCTTGGTCTCTTGATTTGAACTTCTTGATGGCTTGCACTCCAAGTCTTTCTCTTAGGTCCATGGCTTCCATTCGCAGCTTCAATCTCTGCCTTCAATCCACCCCTTGCTCCTATCCCTTCTTCATTCCTCAGAGCTCTAGATGCAACAGTAAAGGAAGAATCAGAATAGAAACATAACAACTTATGGAAATTAACTATTATTTACTACTAATACTAAAATATGCCTCTAACACAAATCTATGATGAACTACCACAATATGACACAAATAAAAGCTAAATGAACTAAACACAAAGTAAAGAAAATGTATATAAAATGGATTATCAACGTGCTGTTAATTGCAGAGGTCAAATCAATCATTGAAAAGGGAATGATGTGGACACGTCAAATCAGGGGCAGTTTCCAAAATCTCTTTCGTCTGAAGAATCACAACCGTTTTTATCTTTGCCTATAAATACTCTTGAAAGTTCACTCTTTTACTCTTTATCGCAATTTGCAATCCTTTTAACTTTCCAAACCTAAATACTCACTAAGTTCTTATTCTCTCTTTTTCAAATATCAACAATGGCCGCCAAGAACACCAAAGCTACCAAAGCTGCTGAAGTCACTTTCTTCGCTCAAGACTTGTTCTTGCCGAGCAAGTGGATCTCAAGAGAAACAATCGAGAGTGTCTCAGAAAGAGTTGCTAAAATGCTAACCCACACTGGATGGATGGGTTTTGCTGAACTGAGAGGTCCATGGCTGATGGAGGCATACGCCGAGTTCTGGAGCGATGCCAAGGAGTTTTATGATGGTATCGTTGGTACCATAGACAACAAAAAGTACATCATCACGGTGGACTCTATTGCTGCGGCCGGTAACTACAAGGCCGATGGGCGATTCTATAGCCCTGATTGGATGAAGATTGTGTCTGAGGAGCATGTGAATAAATTCATGTGCGCGAAGATCCATGACATTGAAGACCACAAGTTTTTCAGGTCAGGGAACCTCTGTCCAACCGCCAGAATCATCCACAATCTCCTCTTCAATGTCTTCACGCCAAGGACTGGCTCGAGGGACAATGTGAGTACTCAAGATAGATTCTGTATCTTTTACTGTCTGAGGAAAGCAAGGGTGAGCCTTCCGCACATTATCCTTGACCACTGGATAAGTGCGTTAAAGAACCGCAACATACGTAGGAAGAGTAGCATTCCCTACGCCACCCTCTTCACAAAGATCATCATCAACCAAGGGTTTGATACTACTAGCGTAGTTTATCACCCTGAAGGAAAAGAAGTGAAAGCCAGCACTTTTGCGAAGATGCATTTGACACCAGGCTACCTCCTTCACTCACAACAAGAGGATGTACCCCTCTCACCCATCACCAAAGATCCTCCACACAGAGCTCGTATCAAGCGTGCTAAGCCACAAACACAAACCCAAACACCATCCGAAACACAAGCCAAAATACAACCCCAAACACAAGCCGAAACACCATCCTAAACAGAACCCCAAACATAAGCCCAAACTCTAAACCGATCTCAACCTCCTCCTTCTGTTATCATCTCTGAGGTTCCTTTTGAGGACGTTCTTGAAGAACCCCATTCACTATTCCATTCAACAAAACATAGTATGTCGGTCTAGGACATTCTCTTGGAATTGTACTCCCCTGGACAAGACCACATTGCTCTAGAGTCAACCCCCGCTACTCCATCCTCCTCAACGAATACGAAGACCCTGAGGAGTTCGCTCACTCCCTACCAGAAGACTACAACTTGACCTTCAAGTTGATAGCTGATGCCTATAGAAGAGAAGCCAAGGAACGTGAGGTTTCCTTCTATCATATTGATCGTCAAGCAAAGAAGGATAAGAGATACTGTCCCTTCATGGTGGGATCACAGTTCTCTTCGCTGGTGACAGACGAAACAAAGTACACAATCGTCTTAGACCGAAAACGACCATGCTTGATCAAGTTTTTGGCTAAGGGCAAAGAGAAGAAAGTACCGTCTATACCCAGAACCTTCAAATATGCAAGGCACATCTCCAAGCTTCTTCTGTCTGCTGCCTATGCGCACCTCAAGGCAATCCAAGCTCAAGCCTTAAGCCCTATCAATCCAAAAATACAACGGATGATAGAAGATCATGAAGCCACTTCACAGTTCAGCTCTGGAACCTCATTTGATGAGGATTCTACCATTTGTGGCAGGGTGTTTCCTGGTGGAGCTTATGCATACACTCTTCCATCCCAGGAGCATCCGGATCTGGAGGTCTCTGTTCCAACAAAGCATTATACATGGCAATGGGAACAGAACTTCACGGCTTACCTCACACTTCCACTTTTCACATTGCGTCTGAAGAAGACTCCAACAGTGCTCATCATTGATGACACTACTCCTATAGTGGAAGAACCTCAAACACCAATGGTACACTTTGATGATATGGTGGAGGTTGATGACAAAGTTGAGGGTGCTGAGGCTGATATTCAAGAAGCTGAGGAGTATAAGACTCTGAAGTGTAAGTATGATGCCCTGGAAGAGGATTGCGGGCACTTGAAAGCAAAGAATAGAGAACTTGAAGAAAATCAAGCTTCTCTATCGTCTGAAGTGCAGCAGCTAAAAGACATTGTGATGACCCTGCTCAACAAGAAGCCAAAGCCTTCTTCTTGATCATCTTTTGATGATTTACAGCCCAAGGGGAAGAATAGAAGAGCCCAAGGGAAAGAAGATAGGTACAAAGGGAAAGCAACGTCTAAGGGGGAGCGAGCAGAGAATAAGAAAAAGCTTCGTCTGAGGGGGAGCGAGCATTCAAAGAGCAAGCATCGTCTGAGGGGGAGTCATGTATTTTTTTTTACTTATATTATGTATTTTTTTTTGTATAGCTTATACTTGTAATTCTTTAGTATAGCTTACAATTGTAATTCTTTATTATTTTTCTGTCTATACCAATGTAATAATGTACAAAGATTACATCGCATTGATGTAACAATCTTTTATAAAGAGGTATTTTTCAGAAAACATCGTCTTGATGTCAATCTGGCTTTTTAAGACTGTTTGTTTCTGTCTAACCATGTCTTGTGCAGATTTTCGTGATATGGTCTATAATCATCAAAAAGGGGGAGATTGTTAGATCAAGGATGATTAACGTCTCAAGATTTTGATAAATTACAAGACAGACGAAACCAAGCTACCCAAGACTTGCTAAGACGAAACCAGTACAGACGGAACATGACCCTTCAAAGAAGAAATTCTGCGTCTGTCCAAAAGGCAAGTCATCAGACGATACATGCACAGACGGAAGAGGACTACTCAAGCTTAAGTCCTTCGTTTGTCCAAAGAGTGAAGTCTAAGACGATAGGATGAGACGAAACAACAACAACTGAAGACTGAAGAATCATATCGTCTACCCAAAAGCTGAAGTCAAGTTGAGTCTTTCGCGCCAAGATTTGAAATCTAAAGAAGTACTCATGAGAAGCATCCAAGATCAGTATAGGGATTCGAGCTTACACACTAAAGTCAAAAAGGTCTTCACCTTTTGTCACATCTCTGTACAAGTCAGAAATAGTACTGCGCACAACCTAGTCCGCTATATCCACTACGACTCTCATCAATCAATCAAGTACAACTGACAACCTTTTTGGAAAGCTCTCAAGAAGATTTCTCAACGACTCTCAACGACATTCAAATGAGTCTAACAGCTATTTGAAGAAGATGCCTATAAAAGGACTTCACAGCTTCAAGAATCAGTTGGCGAATACGCTTATCTCTTTCATCGTCTGAGAATTTGCTCATATCTGAACTTAGAACCTTATTGTAAAACCCTCTCTGCGAAGAGGAAAAATTTTGTTTTTCAAAATTCACTTGTGTGGTACTTTAGCCTGAGGAGGCTGTGTTCAAAAGAATACCTTTTGTATTAGCCTGTGGAGGCTGGGTTCAAAGAATACCTTTTGTATTAGCCTGTGGAGGCTGGGTTCAAAGAATACCTTGGTAGTTTAGCCTGAGAAGGCTGGGAGCAAAGAATATCTTGTAATAGCCAGAAGTGGCTGGGTTCAAACAATACTTGTAAACCTTTTCACGGTTTGTAGTGAAAACTCAGTGTTTGCTGAGTAACTGGACGTAGTCTTGAATAGACGAACCAGTATAAAAACACTCGTGTTTATTTATTTCTCTGGTTTAACTAACGGGGATAATCATACTTTAACGTTTGCATATTAAAATCAATTCTTCAATATAAACATTGTTTCGTCTGAACCCATTTGATATTCACAGACGAAAGGGATAAATTTTTTAATTAACACAATTCAACCCCCCTTCTTGTGTTTATCTTTTACAACCCCCTTCTTGTGTTCTATCTTTTACACCGTCCCTCTCAGGATCACCTATGCCACCTAGATTAACCCGATTAAATGATCTCTTAAAATAAACTAAGTTAATTAGGGTTTTAGTTATGTGAATCCAGTGATAACTGTTAGGTTATATCGACACTACCGTCTACTCCTATCTCTAGGACTCTAGCTCAATATTGACTATTTCTCCAATACCACTTAAGTTTCTTTTCTCAATGTTCCCCTAGGTTTATGATCAATTTAATAATGTCCAGTTAACACATAATATTAAGCATGGAAGAAATAAACAGCTAATCATATACTGAATAACATCGAGAATTATATTAGGAATAATTTGGGTAACATCGTTCTCCCAATCAAAGGGGAAGTTAGTTCATACTGGTAATGAATACAACATAAGAGTAATATGAAAGAGAATACATAGGCAATGGAATCCTAAGGGCATCGAATGAATCTTACGTCTCCTTCGCTCAAGCTTGAGGTTGTACTCTGAACTTTGTGTGAACCAAGAGTGATCAGAAGAGTCGTCTATGGATCTTCAGTGATCAAATGATGTAAGATGAAGTGTTGCTGACAATGACTTGATTTGCGAACCTAATTAGTGCGAGCTCTTGAGCAAGTCATGTGAGTTGAGGTTCAAGAGAACAAGTGTGGTCAACAAGCAAAGCCAACTTGCGCAAGCTTATTAGCTACTCATGCGAGTTGAGGTTACATAAAGCAAACTTGGGCTGGAAGCTATGTCAACTCGCGCGAGTTGAGTTGACAGAGATGAATGGTCCACCCCTAGAGCTCTTAGTCACACGAGTTAAGTTCTAACTCGCGCGATGTGTATTTCTTTGCTCGTTTCTCCTATTTTTGACTATTTTTAACACTTGAAACACTTAAACAAACCATCATCAAGTTTTAACACAAAGTATTTAAATTAGAGCATTTAACGATTGTTGTAGCTTGCTTAAGAGTGTTTAATGGACAATTTATTAGTTAGAAAACGTATGCCGATAACTCACCTTTTCGAGTTATCGCTTGGGTTGTAAGAAATGTCAACTCGAGCGAGCTTAGGAGTAAGTCGTGCAAGTTGATGTTACAGAAATAAATTGCACCCCACTGGAGCTCTAACTCGTGCGAGTTAAGTTCCTACTCACGAGGTGTGTTCCTTTGCACATTTTCACATGTGCTTATCCATTTTTAACTCTTGAAACACTTAATCAAACCATCAATATGTTTTATAGTAAGGTATTGCAATTTATGGCATTTAACGACTATTTTGTCTTGCTTAAGAGTGTTTAATGGACAATTTCTTAATTAAAAAACATATTCAGATAATTAATTTTTGCAAGTTATCATGATGTCTTCTTGAAATGCTTGTATTTCTTATTCATATTGTTCTTAGAAGATGCTTTCTTAATTATAGATTAAGATTTTAGAACGTGAGATGCAAGATAAAAGGAAGTAAATGAAGGTGCTAGAACAAAGGGTTTTAGAGACCAAAGAATCTCCAAAGGTTAATTATCATTATTTGAAATGCAGCAGGCAATTATGTTAGTATTAAAATTATTAAATATATATTAAATGATTGCATGTTTATGTAGAAATGCTTTGATAAAGCTCATTTGTATTTCTTTATGGGTTTGTTATGACAGGCAGTCACAGGGTTAATGACTCAATACAATGAAAAGGCCTTTGAGTTGGAGGTGAGTAGTACTTGTGCTTTGTTTGGGTACTCTTGAGCGGTTAGATGTAGTATTTCAAATTTTACCGTTCATATTATTCTACTAAAACTTGATATTTATGAGCTAGTGCAATATGTTAAATTGGTTGTCTACAGTGTGATGGAATATGTTAAATTACATGTTTTTATCATACAAATATTATATAAATAAAAAGATTTTTTTTTTTTGAAAAAAAGACATGTTTTGACATCGGTTAATGTCCTAACTGACATAAAAAAATTATTTTTCTTTAATTTTTCTATGATATTCAATATCGGTCATATAATAAAATTGATGTAGAAAATATACCTTTTTAACATCGGTTATTATATATGAACGAACGTGGTAAACCATTTTAACATTAAAACCTTTGACATCACATCATTCAAAGTCAATTTTAAACAGATGGTATATGTCCAATTTAACCAATATTACAAGTCGTTTATACATTAGTGATTATAAGATTGTTTCTTACTTTATTAATTATAATCTATCTAAAGAAACGTACATGTTCAATGATTTATTAAAAAAATAATATTTATTTTATTTACTGATTACTGTCATTGAAGAAGTTAATTAAAATAGTTTAATGATTGGTATCCATTATAAACTTAATTCTCCAAGTTAATGATTTTTAATACTATTTAAGTGAATGATTATTTTTTATATTATAAAAGTTGTTCTACATCTAAAATTGGCATAAATTAAGGGGAAAAAAGTATAACCCTTAAGAATAAAAAATAAATAAATAAGGAAATCAATTAAAAATAAAAGTATATATAGAGAGAATAAAATGTATAAATGAAATTATATATATAAAGCATTTGTTTTATAATTTTAAAAGTAGTAAGTTGGTCTAATGGTAAGTGATTATTTTAGGTGTGGGTTCAATTAATTCCTATAGTGGTAATTTCCTATTATTTACTATTCAAAATTTATTTTAAAAACAAATATTAATGAAAATAAATAAAACATGGCAAAAATATTCTAGAACAAAGTACTAAACTTTATAAAATCTTAACTGTCTATACGCATGATGTGATTAGTTATAAAATAAAAAATACTATCGAAATATAAAAATCTTATTAATAATGTCTCTATTATACTATATTCTCTAATATCCTAAAAGAAAAAATAAAACTTCAATTAGTTTTATCAAACGAATACTGAAATGTACCATTAGTACTATAATTAATATTTAGATAGTTTAACTTTATAAAACTTTTATATTCATAATCGACAAATAAAAAAAAAAGTAGTGTACATTAATAAACTCATAACTTAATTTAGGGAGAAAAATGGCAACTCCGATTTAAATTTTAGAAATTATCTCCAAAATCTCTCGTGCAGGACACAATATTTCATGTGTATGTATGAGCGTTTTTTTGTTTTTTTAAAATTCATGTGAACCATCCTTCTGCACCCTCCTAAATATCATTCATATGAAAGAATGAACGAATTGAACACATAATGTAAGCCACCCACCAAAAGAAATTGAAGTACAGCACCCGCTACAAATCTAGCTTAGAAGGCAAAGAAGCCAGCAACGGCTGCAACGGTAATCACGGCCGAAAATTGAGAAACGGAGACTCCGCTCGTTACATCGGCCGGGTCAGGCTCGTTGGGCGAGTAGTTGAAAGGTTCGGGTTCGGGGGCGTAGAGCTCAATGGGGTCGCTCGCTGGGGCTGGTGGGGAAGAGATATCACTCTCCTCGGATGGGGTAGGGGCAGGAGGAGAGGATAAAGGAGACTCATCCGATGATGTTGGTGATGGAGATGATTTTGGTGAAGGTGAGGAGTTTGGTGATGGAGATGATTCTGGTGTAGGTGAAGACTTTGGTGATGGAGATGATTCTGGTGCAGGTGAAGAATTTGGTGATGGAGATGATTCTGGTGCAGGTGAAGACTTTGATGATGGAGATGATTCTGGTGCAGGTGAAGAGTTTGATGATGGAGATGATTCATCTGGTGCAGGTGAAGACTTTGGTGATGGAGATGATTTTGGGGATGAAGATGGAGCCTCTTGTGCCACGGTCATGCCGATTATGGTCACAAAAACTAGTGCAAGAACAAAAAGTTGACGTGCCATTTTTTTGGTTTTTTTGTATTTTTTTGGGATTATATGTTCTTGCACAAGAGGATTCTTAAGTTATTGCAGTTCTTCCCTAATGGAGCAGAGAAACACTGCGGATCAGGAAAGAATGAGGAATGGTTTTGCATGGGAGGGTTATTTAAAGAGAGATTTAGTTGTGTGAGAGAAGTTATAGGGAACATGTGGAGCAGATTCAATGGAGAGGGAAAGCTTAATTATTGGATTCAAATCACAGATGAATGGATGGATATGGATTGTTTGAGTTTGAGGAGATTGGAGAAAACGCACAAAAAAGCAAGAGATTCAATTTAGACCTCTTTTATGTGAACATTTGATATTTGTTTAAATTGAGCCCGGGTCAAACGGGGTGAGGGGTTGCGAGTTTGGTTTATAAAGCTCCAAAAAATTATTTTGATCACACTAATTTTTTTTATCAAATTTATTTTATTTTATATGTTCAATTATAAACGCTCTGCTTTATTTTATCATTTAACGAGTCTTTTGTTACTTTTATTAATTTTATTACACTTGGATCTTGATTTAGTTGTTTTAATTTGTTGTTGATTATCGATCATTTTAAGTACACTAGTTTAATTTTGTTCTTTTTCTAGCTAGCAAGAATGATGAAAATTTATGCTAGTTTATATTATCATTCTAGTTGGATCCTAATTTTATGTAGATCTAGCTAGTTAATATATGCATTAATTGATGTTATACCTAATATTTCTTGAAGAACATGGTAATGTGTTTGCATATATTTGTTTTTACCATAAATGAATGATGTACACATAGAGTGTTTGACCAAACTGTTAAAGGTCGTTTTAAGATAAAGAAAGAACTCGAGCTATGAGTACCTTTGTGTGAGAGTTAATCTTTAAGTGTGAGAGTTAATCTTTAAGTGTGAGAAGGGGATACGTATACCTGCAATTTTGCAAGGACATTCCAATACTCAAATCAGTAAGAATGAAGAACAAGAGAATTTGTTAGTGAGTGACAATTGCTATCATAAGGAAAAGAGGTACTCCCTAGGGATATTTATATATATAGGTTGACGCTAGAAGCTTGTACAGGTTGACATGCCAAACTTAGTCGAGTATGACATAGATCGTCTATAACTCCAAACTTAGTCGAATATGACATAGATCGTCTATCACTGTTAACTCTCTTCATAGTTAACGTGTGTAGGGCAGGATCAAAGAATGATGAAGAATGTGTGGCATTTACAAGTGGTAGGTGGACACATGTTTTATCTGGGTTGGTCAGTCAACGAGTTGGTGGAAATTATGGAATCAGTGATGTGATGTTGCTCACTGCCAACAACAACGCAACCATGCCCTTATGTCGTGTATGATTCATAAGGCCCCAAAGCTCGGGGGCCCAAGTTCAAGGATGATGCAAACCCATGAGAAACTTGTAAGGGATCTTCATGGATAAGCAAAGGGGTGCCCAATCTTCATTCACCCATCATTCAACACTCAATTGATTTGAAGTAGCTTGCAGAATTAAAGAAGAAGAAATAGCAAAAATGGAAGAAGGAAGAAGTGTGGTAAGTGCCATGGATGAAGCACCCAATAAGCTTGGTTGGAGAATCGCCACTTGGATCATGGATCCATGATAAGATTCAAGGTTCTTGGAAGAAATCCTAGGAGGGCTCTTTCCTTTTCTCAAGAAACAAGTCTTAGAAATTCTATTTCATTAATTTTGACCAAAAGTGAGTACAATGAGAAAGTTGACCAACTTAAATGAAAGTGCAATGGACCTAAGGTTAGAAATCTGAAATGTTCTCCACCTTAGGATGAAATTAGTGATCAATGGTGAGATGAGAGACACCCTAAGCTGAGCACACTTTACAATTACAAGACCCACATTCAAGTCTTAAAACAAATACATAATTGAAAGAAACTAATAGGCCTAAACAATTAAACAACTCGTTGGAAAATCCTGATAACATTCCAACGTTAACTTCAATCTCCATTTCCTCCTAGATGCAGTCCGAACTGGGTTTTGGTGTCTTCATAGCTTTTGTAACTTTTTAAGTCAGATTTAAAATGACACCAAGACGAACTTAATTGGAGTTTTGTAACCCACATTACGCTCGAAATACTGAACCTGGTAGCACCCCGCGGGAACATCCTGGCAGTATCCAAACGTTACTTTCAAGCCCAATTTATCATGTGTGGAAGCTTGTATTTGGCCCTCCTTCTTTAACTTTTCTAACAACCTAGATAGATATTGAACATCATGAGAACAATGATCATTAGGGACAATTAAAAGGTTCAAATCAGCAAACTCAATCATGATCCAAGGTTTAATGCCAAAAGAGTCTAGTGTGAAATGCTTAATGTTATTCAAATTACAAGTAGAAAGAGTATCAAGTGACAAACAAATCTTCTCTAGTGGTTGCTCCAATTCCATGGGTGCTTCATTTTGTTCAAGATGTGTGCTCCATGGAAACTTTGTAGACAATTCACCACTAGGTACACAGGTAAAAGGATTTTTGTAAGGAATGTCACAAACAACTTCACTATGTGCTTTGAGTTCTATCTCTTCCACATCTTCACATAAGAAGTTGTTTTCTTGTATTTCTTCCTTTGGTGTCATTTCTACATCATCCTTCAAATGAGAATCATCAAAAACAAAGCAAGGATTAGTACAAACAATTAAAGTATCAATTATTTCCTTCTTTTATTCTTTCAACTCTTTCTCCTTTAGCTCTTTTTCTCTCAACTCTTTCTCTTTTAGCTCTTTTTCTTTCAACTCTTTCTCTTTTAGCTCTTTTACTCTCAACTCCTTCTTCTCTCTCAAAATTCTCTCTTTAAACTCACATTCAAGTCTCTTATCTTCCCTCCTAACTCTTGGTTCATTATCACCAAAGACCCTTCTAGGTGTGTGTGGGTTTCTACTATGGTATGTGTTTCGGTAATGCCTTTCCTTTCCTCTCCTCTCCTCATCAAAGGCTCCAAAGGCATACTCTTCATCATATTTACTTACCCCACCACTTTTCCTAGGTGAATAATGGTTTCCCCTTTGCCTTTCCCTTTCACTTCCACTCCCTCTATTCACTCCTCTTCTTCTTTCATGCTCTTCCCTTTCTATTCTCTTATGATTTTCTCTCAAGGTTCTTTCTCTTCTCTCATGATACTCCTTTCTCACCCTTATTTCAAACTTAATCCTCTTATTTTGTTCTTCCCTAAACCTTCTATTTCTCTCCTCTCTAATGCGTCTACTCTCTCCTCCTCACCTCATTTACACTCTTTTGAAGCTCATTCTTGAGGTTGTGTTGTAAGTGAATGAACTTCTCCATCATGACATCCATAAACTTTTGGGTTCTAGGAGACAAATAATTACCAACACTTGTGGAGTTATCCATTGCTGCAAGGAAGATGTTAGAAGCAAAAATAATATAAGAGAATTAAATGTCCTTTCCACTCACTAAGTGTTTCTCTCAACACTCTTATTTGTACACTTAAGAGGCTCTCTCTAGAATGTACTCTCTAGCCTTTTTCCTCTTAATCTCACTTAAGATTTCTTGAGAAACCCTTATCAATTATCAATATCCAAATAATCCAAGTGAAAGAGGAACAATTCAGCCACAAATCTTAGGAGATCAAAGAAGACAAAACTCAAGACAAAACTAGTAAGAAACAAGGAAGACAAGCAATAAAAAGACTACTCAATGAACAAAAATTGCTACTCAAAGGGGAAATTAATATGAGACAAAGGCTACTATAGTTACTGCAACTAAAATGAAGGAAAACTCAATTTATAAAACAGGAAAAAATTTCAAGACAAAAGGATTCAAATTTGACACAAAACACAAGTACCAATTGCTGAAAATTTCAGGAAACCGTCATAATTTTTCCCAACTTGTGAGCACTCAAAAGCATATGAAATGGTGTTGGAAAATTATGAAACTTTCCAGTTGAGCTTATATATGTATATACTATCAAAAAAATTACCAACAACCACCAAAACCTAGATTTACATGTTGAACAAGAAGCAAACAAAAACTGTCACAAAATTGGAAAAACTGTCACTAATGGTAGAAATTTTGCTTCAAAACTTGGCCAACTTGTCACGAAATTTTGGGGGATGTTTGTGATGAATTTAAGGCAAAAAATAACTCAAAATAGGTGCAGGGCAGCCACAAAATAGAGGTCCAAAAATAGGGCAAAAGAGGGCTTATATATAGGCACATACAAAGCTCACCACATGTTCAAATATCAAGCTATTAACAAAATTGACCCAATTTATGATGATGATGCTTGAGCCTAACGGTAATAAAAGACAAAATGAACTTAAACACTAATTTTGTGGGTGTTTAAAGAGCCCAAACAACCAAGGTATTGCACTCAAAATTTGCACAAATTCTCACTCACATTAACCTCTAATTTTAACACTCTATTTTCTTCAAACTCATTTTTCTTGTATTTTTCTTTTCTTGAATTTTCTTTTGACTCTTTCTTTTGAGTATTTTCTTTTGCTCTTTTACTTTCTTTTATTTTTCTATAATTTTCTTTTGGCTTTTATTTGCTGGACAGTCCAAGATCAAGGCTCAAAAACTCAAGTAATCAAGTCAAACTTTGCTAATAAGCAAGATAATGCATGGTAGTGGTAACTTGAACTTATAATGAGCTAAACATATAGTAATAAAACATATAAGCACTAATTAAGCCAATAATATTGCAGGGCAATCAAATTCCAGCAAAGAGGATACAAGATACACATTGAGAAAATTTATCAAACACATGGAGGCTATGAACTAGAATGTGTCTAGCATGTAAATTAGGCCATGTATGATCTACCACAAGTGTCAGAACATGTTCTCAATGCATTGGACAGCCAAGACACACAAAATAAACTCAACAAAATTTCAATTGAATCAAAAATTGAAATAAAAAAGATAGGAGCTAGACTCAATACCACAAGTGAAGAACAACTAGGTGAAGAACAAGCTCTTGATACCAAATTTGATGCAAATCCATGAGGAACTTGTAAGGGATCTTTATGGATAAGCAAAGGGGTGCCCGATCTTCATTCACCCATCATTCAACACTCAATTTATTTGAAGTAGCTTGCAGAATTAACACTAGAACTCACGGTTTAGGACAAAGAAGAAGAAATAGCAAAAATGGAAGAAGGAAGAAGTGTGGTAAGCGCCATGGATGAAACACCCAATAAGCTTGGTTGAAGAATCGTCACTTGGATCATGGATCCATGATAAGATTCAAGGTTGTTGGAAGAAACCTTAGGAGAACTCTCTCCTTTTCTCAAGACACAAGTCTTAGAAATTAGATTTCATTAATTTTGACCAAAAGTGAGTACAATGAGAAAGTTAACTAACTTAAATGAAAGTTCAATGGGCCTAAGGTTAGAAATCTGAAATTTTCTCCACCCTAGGATGAAATTAGTGATCAATGGTGAGATGAGAGACACCCTAGGCTGAGTACACTTTACAATTACAAGGCCCACATTCAAGTCTTAAAACAAATACATAATTGAAAGAAACTAATAGGCCTAAACAATTAAACAACTCGCTGGAAAATCCTGGTAGCATTCCAACGTTAACTTCAATCTCCATTTCCTCCTATATGTAGTCTGAACTGGGCTTTGGTGTCTTCATAACTTTTGTATTCCTTTAAGTCAGATTTAAAATGACACCAAGACGAACTTAATTGGATTTTTGTAGCCCACATTACGCTCGAAATACTGAACCTGGTTAGCACATCGTGGGAACATCCTTGTAGTATCCAAACATTACTTTCAAGCCCAATTTCCTCGTAGATGCAGTTAGAACTGAGTTTTTGTGTCTTCATAGCTTTTGTATCCCTTTAAGTCAGCTTTAAAAAGAAACCAATAACAGCTCAATTGTAGTTGTGTATACCAAGTTATGCTCCGAATACTAAACCTGGTCAGATAATCATAAACATAGTGAATTTTATTAGAAGCTCAATTTATTAAAATGCAAGGTTGAAGAGTTTGTTGAGCTATTGGAGATGGTCCTCCATCAATGGACTTCCGAGCTTTATGTCACCTTATGTTGTGAATCATGTGCTCTTTTAACTAACTAAGACTCAAATTTGTATTAGGTTCTCCAAGATTTGAATCTTCAGATTTCAAAATTTAAATTTGAATTTTAAACTTTTGGAATTAAAATTTTAAATTTACTCAAATTAAAATTCAATTTTAAAGTTTTCAAATTGGGTCTCACTTACTCACATTCACTTAATTGCCCCTTCCTTGTTCAAGCCATTAAGCTAACGTCCATGTAAGGAAAAAACATGAAGTGATGGTCATGAGTTTCAAAAAGACTCACTTGAAATTACAAGGTTTTAAGAAAATAAGTTTAGAATACATCTAATTACAAACTTTTACAACTAAGAGATTACAAGGTTTTAAGAAAATAAGAGTGAAGTCTTGAGTGTTTGTTGACTTTGACAATTCTCCTTTAATTTCCTTTTCTGTCTTTTTAAGTATAGACTTTGTAACTCTTCTTGATATGCTAGTCGAAGGAGATGGTCCTCCATCACTTCTATCATTCTTTGTTTCTTTGGTGAAAAATCATTTCCTACACTTAGAGAACTATCCATGATTGTAAGGAAAAGGTTAGTAATAAAAGAAATTACAAGAAGAATGATCTTGTCCACTCATTAAGTGTATACACTCCAAATCCACTTGTGTGTCACTTTTTGTGGCCTTTTCTCTAAAGTACACTATTTCCTTTTTTCTCTCAATCTCACCTTTAGCTTCTTAATAAAATCTTTCCAAAAATCAAAATCAAGAAGTCCAAGAAAAAAGTACAAACTATAGACAAAACCAAGAGTTCCAAAGAGACAAGCAATAGAAGCTACAATGAAGCAAGAAGGCAACTCAAATTAGGAGTAATAAATTAATGTGACAATGGCACTAACTAGAAAGAAACTATGCACAAAGAATTAATGAAAAATCACCAACAAACACAAGCAAGGGAAAAGCACACAAAACTAAAAAATGGTTAGTGACTAGTTTAGAGACTAAGCTAGAAACCAATTTTGTGACCGAAATAAGTTTACCTACCAACATGCAAAAAAATGATAGCCAAATGATGTTCAACTGTAGTCCAATAATGCTAGTGTAAATATAAAGGCAGCAAGAACAAGATATGCAAAATTTGAGATAAAAACAATGCCAAGCACAATACACACTCTAGGTAAAATATCATTCCATTTCTTTTCTAGGAATTTTCTTTCAATATAATTTTAAACTTTTGCTATTTTTTCACTTTTTGATTCACTTGATTTACTACTACTACTTTCACAACACACTTTCTAGTTTCTTTTTATTTTTCTCACTTTTTCTTGTTTTTTTTTGTTTTTACTTATTTTCTTTTGTTTTCACTTGTTTCTTTCCTCGCTCATATAATTCATTACTAGACCTAAAGATAAAAGCACTAAAACAAGCATTCAAAGTTTCATTGCTAGTAACAAGGATAGCATTAAGATGTTATGTGATTTAGACCTAAAATGATCACTTTACTAGCATGTAATGATGTGTATATATCAAATATGCACAAAGGAACTTAGAAAACAAGATTATAGGTTGAATAAGGTCGAGTCAAAATATAACAAAAAATAAAACATACAAGATCTACTTGAATATTCAAAGAACACACAAAATTACTCAACAATTGATACAAGAATTAGAACTAGATTTAAGGAAATAAGTACTAATTGATATAATAACTTGTGAATTGAAAAATAACATATATTATGCTCACAAATCATGAGTAGAATACTGAATATATGACATAAAATTGCAAATCTAAACGAAACACAAAGAGACAACATGAAAAAGGAACAAACAACGTGGATTCAAAGTGAAAACAAGGCTTAACAACACAGATTCAAGGTAACAATACAACAACAGAACAAGAGTTTTAACAACTCATGGAACTAATAAAATGACCTAAGCACACTAAAGAAAGGTAGAAGATGAGAAAAAAAAATCAAAAGAACAATAAGACTCAAAGGATAGAACACTAACATGGATGTGTATCTCAAATTGAAGAAGAAAAAAATCTGATATCAATTAATGCAATTCTCCCTTGAAGACTCAACCAACTCTCCTTGTCTTCAATTCTTTAACCTTGAACTCCATAGATTCTTCACCAAAGTTCAGAAGAATAAACTCAAACAAGAAGAAAGTAGAAAATGGAATAAATTAGAAGATGAAAGCGCCATGTACAAGTAATAAGCTCAATTGTATAATCACCACAAGGAGAAACTCAATGATAAGATTCAAAGTGTTTCACTCAAAAGACCAAGAAGATTTATATAGGCCAAAGGTAGGTGCTAAAATTCAAAAGGAAATGAAAATGCACTTAAAATTTTAATTAGGATAAAATTTTAGTTTGAATTTCATCCATTGATCAAGGTTTGAATGTGTGGCCATGATGCACTCATGGAAGTGGCAAGAATCACACTTTCAAGAGTTAAAAACGATCACACTCTCGACCATTAGATGAAGTTTAAATAAAAGGTTGAAATTCAAATTAAAGTTGCAAGAATCATGAGACTATTCTAGTTTGAATTTGGACCTTATGATTAGATATGATCCAAAGGTATAAATTCAAATTATAGTTGGTGGAAATAGTTTAAATCTTAGCCATGAGATTAGATCTAATCTAAAGGCTTAGATTTAAATTAGAGTTAGTGGAATGAACACTTCTAATTAGAAGAATTAAGAAACATGTGACTAGTCTAGTTTAAAGTTGGACCTTGTAATTAGACCTAAACCATTGGTCTAAATTCAAATTAGAGTTCATGGAATTAATTTAAATCTTAGCCATGAGATTTAGATTTAATCTAAAGGCTTAGATTTACACTAGAGTTAGTGGAATGAGCATTTGCTTTATGTCTCACATGTTCTTAACCCTCTCTTCAAGCAAGTGTAACTCACTCTCCACCTAGATTCACTTGTCAATTTCGGTCCACTTATCCCTAGTTTGTCCATGAGCTTCTAGCTCCATACATTGGCCCAAATACAACACAACAAAGGTTCGAAGTGCTCAAATATTTACAATCTTGAAGAAAATTAAACGACTTTAAAATAATGGAGTCTTGAATTGTTAACTTGGTTAACTCTTCTTCAATCTCCTCTTCTATGCTTTGAGCATTGACTTTATAATTCTCCTTGTTTGACCTTGACTTGTTGACTTTGTAGGTCACTTGAGGATTGTTTGTCCCTATGTTGAATCTAGAGGGGGGGGTGAATAGATTCAAGTTCCCTATATCAATTTTTTCTTCTCTCACTTTCTTTCCCGATTCAATTTTATCTTAGTTACAAGTAACGTATCAGAGATATTACATCGGATAACAGCGAGAATGTAAAGCAAGAAAAACAATGAAGTATAAGAGATAAGGTAGAGAAAAGAGTTTAGACGGCTTTCGGCCTACATCCAGTCCTAACCCAACAATCTGTTGCGATCGTTTTTTCTACTATAACGATTCTTTGTGTTCAATACAATCACGCTGCACAAACACAAAACAAATCAAAATACTCAAAACATATGTTCTTCACCTAAGAACATATCTTGATCCCTTCAAGAACCAACCTTGAGAGTACCTCTCTCAAAAAAAACTCTTCAACTCTTCTAGAGAACACCTTTCTCTTTAGAGTCTTAAACCAAAAACGAATACAAAAAGATAAAGATCAGATAAGAGTACACCTGTTGTGTATGCACTGATCAAGATAGCATCCAATGAATTCAATCATTCACACAACCTTCATCTTAAGAGAAAATCTTTAAAAACTTTGAATTGAATTATTGTGTAAAACTGGTTTTTTGCTCTTCCTTTCTTTTTGAAAAACTCAAAAGATCTCTCTCCTTGAAACAATTCAAAGAGGTTTCTAGTTAAAGCAGTTTCAAAAGCTATTTGAGATGAATTCTGGTGTGGTAATCGATTACTGGATAGAGGTAATCGATTACTTCAGAGAGATTTGCCTTCTCTGTTTCTTCAAGCACGAAGTAATCGATTACTATGGAGTGGTAATCAATTACTCCAGAGTAATTTGGGTTCCCCTGTTTTCTGAGTCTGCTGGTAATCGATTACAGTTATATGGTAATCGATTACTTCAGCTTAAAACCTTTTTAAACCAAAGTTTTTGACTTTTCCAAAACAGAATGGGGTTCCAAAACTTCTTTAGCTCAAATCATCAAAGTAGATTCAAATTCTCTACGAAAAAGATTGAATAAAAACCACACACAAAGCCTATACTAAAACAATCAATACAATTAAGCTCCTATTTACAATCTATCATAAAGATCAAAATTACAAGTATATCAAAACTAAAACAAGAGGCGACTTCTTCAGCTTCAAGTCCAACAATCTCCCCCTTTTTGGTTTTGATGTACCAAATCAGCGTGTAGTTGAGATCTTAATGTAGATGACAGCTTTGATGTGTCCTGCAATGTTAGTATTTTTCCTTTTCCTTTTTTTTCCATTTTCATCATTTTTCTCATACAGCTTTATAGGTGATTCAAATCATATCACATTTTCAATTCACAGAAATATAAAGGCAATCATTTGCAAAGAAAATTAAATCTAGCTATTACAGTTATCCATATTGTTCAAATATTGCTAATCTGCTCCCCCTAAGTAAAGTACTTAAGAAAGAAAACAGATTCAGAAATAGTTCAATAAACTATGAAGACTAATATATGAAGATTAATAACAACTAATAACAACTAATAACTACACACTAATGCTCCCCCTATTTGGTATATCAAATAAGAAGGTGAGAGGTAGAGTTGAAGTTACTAATCTGAGTCATCTTGGTTGAGTCTCTCCATGATCGTTTCCATCAAGTCTTTCATCTCTAGGAAGTGCAAATCTTGACGCTTTCCTAGGTCATCTATCCTCTTGTTGACAGTTGCTTCCACTTCATCCAATCTGTCAATCATGATGGATTCAAAGCGATCTCGTAATGTACTCTCCAGATGCCAGGTTGTCTTCATCTTCATCTTCAGGTTGTGCTTCTCCTTGTTCTTCCTGTGGATTTGCTTGCTGTTCTTCTCTGGTTATCCAGCCCGCATCAGTTTTGATCAGCCTCATCATCTTCAAGGCTCTATCACTGATCATATGGACATCTTTGACTAATTCTCTTGATTCCTCAGTTGTGTCAATCTGAAAAATTTCAATTAGTCTAGAAATAAACAGAGAGTATGAACACTTATTGTCTAGAAGTCTTCTAGTCTTCAGCATATTGTCCATAATGATGTGCGTCCAATCCACTTGAATTCCATTCTTTAGAGCAGCCATGAGGATCATGTCATCTTCACTGATTTGTGCATGATTTTCTCCTCTAGCAGCCAAAATCCAAGAACGGAGTAATGAAGTAGCCTATCATCAGCTGTCAGGCCACCAATGTTGTAAGTCACCTTTTTGCCTTGTGCTCTTCTAGAATTCCTTTCCTCTTCCCAGTTCTGTGGGTTCCTCAGTAGACTCATGTAGAAAGTGTCTTTTTGTAGATCAAATCCTTTCTCTCGGAGTTTGTCTACATGCGCTATGATCCCTTCCTTCCTGATACCAGCAATTTGAAGAAAATGTGCAGGGGTTAGGGTTATCTTAATACCTTTAATTTCAGAACTTACTGTCATTCTCTCCATGTTTGGTTTGAGGTTTGAATAGAAGACTCGAACCAAATCGGGGTAGATAAAACCTTTCATTCCTACAAATCTCTCCAAGTGTTGTTGCCTCAGGTATGTCTGGAATGTGAATCTCTGACTGTCTAGCCATTGGAGGTCTAGAATCTTTGGTGGAACAAGACTTTTGTTTGCAAAATCCAAGTTGAATCTTGTTTCTTGTCCCTTGGAGGTGAACCAACGGTTGACCGCAGATTCTTGTGGAGGAGGTTGAGTTTCTTGTTGTGCTGGTGATGTAGGTTTCTTCCTCTTGGAGGATTCTCCTACTTTTTTCTTTCCTTTGACTTCTTCTTGAGAGAATCTGTTTGCTCTCATCTTGATTCTTTTGCCTTTTCCTTGTTCTTCCATGGTTGCTGAGAGAGAGAGAGAGAGATATCTAGGGTTTTGGAGGAAGAAGATGAATGGTGAGTTGCAGGGTTTCACCTGCACTTCTTATAAGAGAAAACAAAGCCCAAGATATTAGCCCAAGAACGAGGTAATAGATTACCAGCAGTTGGAAATCGATTATCTCTGTTCCATATATAAAGAGAAGATGAAAAACAAGAAAAAGAGTCGTGGTAATCGATTATAGCAATCTGGTAATCGATTATTCCAGAGGGTTTTTCTAAAACCATTGAAAATTAGTTCTGTGGTAATCGATTACGGATCGTGGTAATCGATTATCTCAGTACCAAAATCCTTCCTAGAGTGAAATACAAGCGAAGTAATCGATTATTCTTCTTTGGTAATCGATTATTTCTATCAGAAGAAGGTTTTTATTGAAAAATTTTCACAAAAACAATTTTATGGATGAGTGTAATCAAGTAAAAGGGTTTAGTTTAGATGTTCCTCACTTAAAATGCCGAGGTTTGATCTAAGTTTGTAAAACCTTTCTTTTGGTAATGCCTTTGTAAAAATATCCGCTAGTTGATTTTCTGTGTCTATGAATTCGATGTCACAATCTCCTTTTTCGATGTGATCTCTAATGAAGTGGTGTCTGACTTCAATATGTTTTGTTCTTGAGTGCAGTACAGGATTTCTTGTGATACTTATAGCGCTTGTGTTGTCGCATTTCAAGGGAATGTGATCTATCTTTAGCCCAAAGTCTTCTAGTTGGTGCTTCAACCAAATTGCTTGAGCACAGTAGCTTCCCGCAGCTATATATTCAGCTTCTGTAGTTGATAGTGCTACGCAAGCTTGTTTTCTGCTATTCCAAGATATCAAACATTCTCCAAAGATGTGACATGTTCCACTAGTGTTTTTCTTGTCTGTTTTGCTACCTGCAAAATTAGAGTCACTGAAACTAACAAGTAATGGTGAGGTTCCTTTTGGATACCACAATCCACAACTTATAGTTCCTTTTAGGTATTTGAGAATCTTCTTTACTGTTAGCCAATGAGATTTCTTAGGTGCAGATTGAAATCTAGCACATAAACATACAGAGTACATAATATCAGGTCTACTGGCTGTAAAATAAAGTAAAGATCCTATAACACCTCTGTATAAGGTAGTATCAACTTCATCACCTGCTTCATCAGTCTCAAGATAAGTGTTAGTCGAAATAGGTATATTTGACACTTTACAGTTAACCATATCGTATTTTCTGAGTAGTTCTTTAGTATACTTAGCCTGGTGAATGAATGTGCCACCTTCCATTTGTTTGATCTAGAGTCCTAAAAAGAAACTTAGTTCTCCTATCATGGACATGTCAAATTCTTCCTGCATATTGCTCACAAACTCTTCACAAAGTTGTTGGTTAGATGATCCAAAGATAATGTCATCAACATAAATTTGAACCAATAGAATGTAGTTAGACTTGTTTTTAATAAACAAGGTCTTGTCTACTTTACCTCTGTGGAATCCTTTTGATATGAGAAACTTACTCAATCTATCATACCATTGCCTGGGGGCTTGCTTCAACCCGTATAAGGCTTTATGAAGTTTGTAAACATGTGTAGGCCAAGTAGCGTCTGTGAATCCAGGTGGTTGTGTTACATAGACTTCTTCATTTATATACCCATTTAAAATGCATTCTTTACATCCATTTGGAATAATTTGAAGTTGTTAATGTAAGCATAAGCTAGGAGTAGTCTAACAGCTTCAAGTCTTGCAACAGGGGCAAAGGTTTCCTCAAAGTCAATTCCTTCTTGTTGATTGTAGCCTTTTGCCACAAGTCTTGCTTTGTTTCTGACCACAACTCCTTCTTCACTCAGTTTATTCTTGAATACCCATTTCGTGCCAATTATATTCATGTTGCCTTTGTCTGGAACAAGTTCCCAAACTCCATTTCTTCTGAACTGGTTAAGTTCTTCTTGCATAGCCATGATCCAAAATTCATTGTTCAAGGCTTCTTCTATGCTGGAGGGTTCTACCTGTGATACAAAAGCAGTGTTATAGCTAATCAAATTCTGTGAGGATCTGGTAGTTACCCCCTTGTGAATGTCACCAATGACATTGTCAAGAGATAGGTTCCTAGGTGTCCTTCATTCTTTTGCTTGATATGACACTGGGTTTGGTTGTGTTTGCTGATGCATATGATCAACTTCTATGCTTTCTTCACCTGTTTCATCATCATTACGCAACAAGCTTTCCTTTTGGGAAGTGTTAGTTTCATCAAATCTAATATGGACAGATTCTTCAATGCACATTGTTCTTTTATTAAAGGTCCTATATGCTTTACGTGTATTTGAATAACCAAGGAAAATGGCTTCATCAGCCTTTGTATCAAACTTTCCAATAGGGTCCTTGCCATTGTTTAAAACAAAGCATTTGCATCCAAAAACTTTAAAGTAAGAAATGTTTGGTTTTTTGCCATAGAAAAGCTCATAAGGGGTTTTCTTCAAAAAGGGTCTTATAGAGACTCTATTGAGAACATAACATGCAGTGTTCACAGCATCTGTCCAAAAGTGTTTAGGCATCATGTGCTCATTCAGCATGGTTCTACCAAGTTCTATAAGAGACCTGTTTTTCCTCTCCACTACTCCATTTTACTGAGGAGTTCTAGGAGCTGAAAAGCAGTGTGATATCCCATATTTTTCACAAAAACTTTCAAAAAAGGTATTCTTGAATTCAGTTCCATTATCACTTCTTAAATCTTTAATTTTCAAATCCTTTTTGTTTTAAATTTTCTTGGCAAGTACTTTGAAAACTCCAAAGGCCTGATCCTTTTTCTTGATAAACAAAACCCAAGTAAATAGTGAGTAGTCATCTACAATGACTAGCCCATACAGATTTCCACCGAAACTAGCTATCCTAGATGGACCGAATAAGTCTAAATGCAAAAGTTCAAGCGGCTGAGTTGTAGAAACATGGTTAATGTTTTTGAAAGATGTTCTTGCCTGCTTGGACTTTTGACAAGCCCCACATAGTCCTTCTTTGGAAAACTTTAGTTTGGGGAGACCAAAAACTAGCTCTTTAGATATAAGTTTATTTAAATGCAGTATGTCAATATGTGCTATTCTCCTATGCCATAGCCAAGACAAATTATCATTAGAAGTTAAACATGTAGAGTAAGGGGATGAGTGATCTACTTCCAATATGTAGATGTTGTTTGATCTTTTGCCAATCATGAGAAGTTCATCTGAGTCTTTGTTACTGATAAGGCAATGTTCATCATCAAAAGCAATTTTGTAATTCTTGTCACACAGTTGACTGATACTCAGTAGGTTGAACTTTAATCCATCGACCAGCAAAACATCTTCTATCACTGTATTTGCTTTATATCCAACAGTACTGTAGCCTAGTATTTTCCCTTTGTTGTTGTCTCCATATACAACTGATCCAGTTTCTCTTGGTGTGAATGATGGAGGACCATCCTTGCCTAGAAGAATCACAAGGTCCATGACAAAGAAAATACAAGAAGAAGTGGAGAGTCAACTCCAAAGCCAAAGTCAACTCTCAAGTCAAGAGTCAACTCAAGACTTCTTCTTAGCTTGTAATAGGACTTGTAATTTTTCTAGCATTTTATAAACTTGTAAATTAGAATTATACATTGAATAATTGTGGTCCTTAATTGCATGTGGAGTCCACGGCCACACCTAGTATAATAGGACCAAAAATACCTCTAAAGAGAGGGAGATTGTGTGCCACTCTCTCTAGGGAGAGTGGGAGAGAATTGGAGGGAAAAGTAGTGGGAAAAGCACTAACTCAATTTGAATTCCAACCATTAGATAAGATCTAGAGTCTCTAATCCAATGGATGAGTTCAAATTCAGCTAGCACATGCTTTTGGCACCAATTCTTAAGAGAACTCTAACCACTTGATTAAGATCTAATCAAGAGGCTAGAATTCAAACTTAAGTCACACTTTTGCCACCACTCTTCTACTTCACCGTGGCCTTAGGATGCTTATCTCATCCAAGGATCAAGATTAGTAATTCGTGTGATGTGCTTGAGAAAGCTTGCCACACGTTGATCCTAATCTAGATCCAAGGGTGAAGATAAGAAGCTTGTTCTCCAAGTTGGCGCCACCTACACCTAGTATAAATAGGATTTTGTTTGAATTGTAAACACTTTTGATTAATTGAGAATTGAATTCAGAAAATTGAGAGTGTTTTCTCTCTTGTGTTCTTGTGAAGAACCTTGAATCTCATCAATGGCTTCCTTGCTCCATTGTGGCGGTTCCACCTCAAGCTTATTGGCATTTGCCATGGCGCTACCATTCCTCTTCTAATCCGTTTTCTTCTTTCTTTTCTCCTTGAGGTCGTGTGCTTCTTCTTCCTAAACACCAAGCCTCCATTGAAGCATGAAGATCCATGTCTCCTATGCTATTCTCCTTGAGGATTGCATCAGTGAAGGTGCTCAGGTTCCTTCTATCACCTGTCATATGCCTTGAGCAGCCACTGTCTAAGTACCAAATTGAGCTTCTGCTGTTCAGGATTTCCTACAAGAGAAAAAGAACTTATTTTGCGGTTGGTACCCAGTTCCTCTTGGGTCCATGCATGTTAGTGCTACAGGTTTCTTTCTTAATCCATTTATATTTACCACTGGAAATCCCTTTCTTTTTAATCATGCAGTTAAACGATTTATGTCCAGATTTCATGCAGTAAGTACAAGTGAATTTAGTATGTTTAGTGTTTCTAGATTTCATGTGAACATAGTTTGCAGAAGTGTTGAGTTCCTTTCTTAACTTTGAAACATCATTTTCTAACTCACATACTTTCTGTTTTAACATGGATACTTGCTTTTTCAAAACTGTTTTCTTTTTCAAATGTTTCAGCTTGATTGTAAAGCTCACAAAAAGCAGAATGCAGTTCTTCATATTCATCCATAGTTGAGTTTGTATCACTCACCTCACTGGATGATTTGGCTACAAAGCACAGATTCGCTTCCTCATTTTCACTTTCAGATGTTGAGGATGTGTAGCCTTCGTCCCAAGCTATGTATGCTTTCTTTTTCTTCTTTTCTTTTCTGACGTTTCTTTCATTTTCAGATTTTCTCACTTCAGTGTTGTTGCTTCTTTTCAGGGTTGGACAATCTGATCTGTAGTGCCCAATCTTTCCACATTCGTAGCATGTCACTTTGACTGAAGTGTTGTCTTGCTTCTTGACTCCTTTTCTTGGTTGACCAAATGATACAAGCTTGATTGGAAGTAAGCTTGAAGTTGGCCCAATCTTCATTCTCCAATTGGATCTCCACGACAATGGTGAGGGTGGCGGAAGCATACAAGACTCAAAGACTCAAGGACTTAGAAGAAAATAGAAAATGGAGGTAGACAAGAGGAGGGTGACGCCATGCCTAAGCAATAAGTTAAGAGGAAGAATCACCACAAGGATAAGCATCCATTGATAAGACTCAAGGTTCTAAGAAGAAACTCAAGAGAGAACTCTCTCAAAGATAGCACAAGCTATTCTCAATTCATAAAAATGATCAAAGATCCCCTTACAATGAAAATTGGCCTACATATACTAAATGCTACTAAGGCAAATCGGATGGCTTGCTCTCCATTGGATCAAGGCTTGATCAACGTATGGAAAGCCATGACTTAAGGCTCCTCATATGGTTCAAGCATTTCCCTTGGATGAGCAAAACAATCAAGGGCCACGGTTTAGCTTAAGAAGTAGCATGATTCATGTGTCACAAGACTCAATGTCAACCTCTTGATTAAATCTTCATCATAGGGTCAAGACTTCACCTTGGAATGGTGTGAAACATGTGACTCAAGTATGAGTGTCAACCCTTTGATGTAAATTAGATCAAGAGCTACGAATTGCTCTTAGGAAACATGGATCAAGCCACCTTGAATGCAAGCTTGCTTAGCCATTTGATTTAGATCAATCAAGTGGTTAAGCTTGAATTAGAGTTAGTGGAATTTCCACTAACTTTTGCATTCACTCATATCACTCTCTCCCAAGGAGAGTGTGTGCCACTCTCTCCCAATTGCCTTGCTAATTCGGTCCACATTGTAAAGTCAAGGCCGTGAGCTACATGCTCCAAGTTATGGCCAAATCCTACTTATTTGCCTAAGGGAAACTATTACAAAACTTGAAGAAAATTACAAGGTTTAAATTTAAGAGTAAAGTCTTCTAGAGTTGACTGTTGACTTTGACTTGTGGTCAATAGTTGACTGTGAGTTGACTGTTAACTTTGACCTTGAGTCAACTCTTCTTGAATTTGCTCTTCCATCCTTTTAAGCATGGACCTTGTAATCCTCCTCCCTTGCATCTCCATAGATGGTGTTGAGGATGGTCCTCCATCAAACCCTCCTTCTTAATGGCAACTTGTACCCAAGTTGTTGTGATCATCATCTTCCTCATCTACACATAAAGTAAGATCACAAACATTAAAAGAGTTTCTACCACCAAAATCATTAGGAAGATCTAACTTAAAAGCATTGGGACCAAGTTTTTCAATAATGGTAAAAGGCCCATCTCCTTTGGGAAGTAATTTGGAGCTTCTCAAATTAGGGAACCTCTCTCTTCTAAGATGTATCCAAACTTTATCCCCCACTTTCAATTCCAAGTGCTTGCGGTGGTTGTTGGCATGTTTAGCCACTTGTGCATTCCTTTGTTCAATTCGCTCCCTTATCTTGGCATGCATCGATTTGACTTTCTCGGCCCTATCAATTCCATCTTGATTAGCAAGTTCATTAAAGGGCAAGGCACTTAAATCAAAAGGAGTTAAGGGATTAAAGCCATAGACAACTTGAAAAGGAGATAGAAGGGTAGTAGAATTCATCACTCTATTGAAGGCAAACTCTACATGAGGCAAACAATCTTCCCAACTTTTCAAGTTGCTCTTCACAAAGCTTCTAAGCAATTGGCCAAGTGTTCTATTCACCACCTCGGTTTGGCCGTCGGTTTGTGGATGGCAAGTAGTAGAAAATAAGAGCTTGGTGCCTAGCCTTCCCCATAGGGACCTCCAAAAATGGCTAAGGAACTTGGAGTCCCTATCACTCACTATGCTTTGGGGAATACCATGTATGCGCACCACTTCTTTGAAGAATAAGTTGGCAACATGTGAATCATCATCACTTTTGTGGCATGGAATGAAGTGTGCCATCTTGGAGAACCTACACACCACAACAAAAATAGAATCCATACCTCTCTTTGTCTTGGGTAATCCGAGAACGAAGTCCATGGATATATCCAACCAAGGAGAGGTAGGTGGAGGTAAAGGCAAGTAAAGGCCATGGTTAGAGAGTTTAGACTTAGCCTTATGACATGTGATACACTTGCTTACAAATTTAGCTACTTGAGCTTTCATTTTTGGCCAAAATAAGTGTTCATGTAATATGGCTAAGGTCTTCTCAATACCAAAATGACCCATGATGCCTCCTTCATGAGCTTCACACACTAAGAGTTCTCTCAATGATGTCTTAGGCACACATAAACATTTTCCTTTAAAAAGGTAACCATCATGCCTAAAGAATTCATTGTGAGCGCCCTTTTTACATGCTAGAAACTCACGACCAAAGTCATCATCATCATTATACAAGGCCTTTATATGTTCAAATCCCAACAACTTAGATTCAAGCAAAGATAAGAGTGTATACCTCCTACTAAGTGCATCCGCCACTATATTTGCCACTCCTTTCTTATGCTTGATGATGTAGGGAAATGTCTCCACAAACTCCATCCACCTTGCATGTCTTTTGTTGAGTTTGCCTTGAGATCTTAAATGCTTCAAGGCTTCATGATCGGTGTGGACTATGAACTCCTTAGGAAGGAGATAGTGTTGCCAAGTTTGCAAAGCCCTCACCAAAGCATATAGCTCCTTGTCATAGGTGGAGTAGTTGAGTTGTGCTCCTTTTAGCTTCTCACTAAAATAGGCAATGGGATGATTTTCTTGTTTCAAAACAGCACCTATACCAAGATTAGAAGCATCACATTCAAGCTCAAAAGATAATTCAAAGTTAGGCATAGATAAAATAGGAGCATTGGTAAGTTTTTCTTTCAAAAGAGAAAAAGCCTCCTCTTGTTTTGGCCCCTAAGTGAAGGGTACTTCCTTATTCACAAGCTCATTGAGAGGAGATGCAATGGTGCTAAAGTCCTTCACAAATCTCCTATAGAAGCTTGCAAGTCCATGGAAGCTCCTTACTTCTTTCACATTAGTAGGTCTTGGCCACTCAAGGATTGCCTTTACCTTGCTCTCATCAACTTGCACACCCTTGGAACTTACCACAAAACCGAGGAACACCACTTGGTCCATGGAAAATGTGCATTTCTCCTTGTTTGCATAGAGCTTCTCCTTTCTAAGTACTTCCAAAACAAATCTCAAATGTGTTAAATGATCAAGGAAAGATTTGCTATAGATAAGGATATCATCAAAATATACTACCACAAATTTTCCTAAGAATTCTCTAAGCACATGATTCATAAGCCTCATGAAATTACTTGGGGCATTAGATAGCCCAAATGGCATGACTAACCATTCATATAAACCAAATTTGGTCTTAAAGGCGGTTTTCCACTCATCACCATTTTTCATTCTTATTTGGTGGTAACCACTTTTAAGATCAACCTTAGTGAATATGGTTGAGCCATGTAACTCATCAAGCAAGTCATCCAACCTAGGAATGAGGTGTCTATATCTAATGGTTATGTTATTGATAGCCCTACAATCGGTACACATCCTCCATGTGCCCTCCTTCTTAGGGACTAAGATAACCGGTGATGCACATGGTGATAGACTCTCTTTTACCCACCCCTTGCTCACTAAGTCTTGGACTTGCCTTTCAATCTCATGAGTTTCTTGTGGAGTAGTCCTATAAGTTGGCCTATTAGGTAGAGGAGCACCGGGTATTAAATCAATTTGGTGTTCTATGCCTCTCAAAGGAGGTAGGCCATGGGGTATCTCACTAGGAAACACATCCTTAAACTCATCCAATAAAAGATCTATGCTTACTTGATCTCCCACAAAATTTGAATTTAGAAAACAAGGAGATGGTATGCATAAGAACATGGATTTCCTAGCTAAGAATTCCCTCTTAATTTCACTCATACTCACAAGCAACCCTTCCTTAGACTTGGCAGCCCCTTGTCTTAGCTTCCCAACCCCTTTGAGATCACTCAATTTGGACTTGCTTAGCCTAGGTTCCACTTGTTTTTGTGCAGTGGCAATTTTGGTAATTATTTGTGAACTCTCGGCCAAAGCACCATTTTTCTTGGTTTTGGGTGATTTTTTCACATTTTGGCCCTCCATGACCTTCCTTTCACCCTCTCTTTTAACCCTCATCCTAATTTGGTCCTCACATACCTCTCTAGGTGCAAAGGTTTAAGAGTTATTTTCCTACCACCATGAGAGAATACATAAGTGTTAGACACTCCATCATGTAATGCATGCTTATCAAATTGCCATGGCCTTCCTAACAAAATATGAGATGCTTCCATAGGTACTATGTCACATAAGACCTCATCATTATATCTACCTATAGTGAAAGCAATCAAAACTTGTTTGTTAACTAATAATTCTCCTTTCTCACTAAGCCATTGCAATTTATAAGATTTAGCATGTGAAGTGGTCTTGAGACCAAGTTTCTCAACAAGCCTAGTGCTAACAACATTGGTGCAACTACCACTATCAATGATTAGGGAACATACCTTGCTTTGGATGGTGCACCTTGTGTGGAAGATGTTTTCTCTTTGGGTGTCATCAAGATCCACACAAGCACTCCCTAACATCCTTCTAACCATCAATAGGTCACCATCTTCCGGTTGCTCCATACTTGAATGTTCACTAGCACTAGCTTCCTCTTCCTCACTTGATGATTGAGTGGTTCCTTCACTTGTGATACCTCCATCCACTCTAATCACCATGGTCTTCTTGTTGGGGCATTGTGAGGCAATGTGTCCATGACCTAGACATTTGAAACATTTAATGTTAGAGGGTTTAGAATTAGATTTAGCAAGCTCTTTACCCTTAGTATCATCTCGGTTGGACTTGAAGAAGGGCTTGGAACTTCCCTCCTTTGTTTGCCTATCCTTCCAACTTGAAGAACTATTGTTGTATGTCTTCTTGAAAGTGCCTTTCCTTTTTAATTGGCCTTCTATCCTCTCGGCCTTATGTATGGCATCTTCCAAGGTCCTATAGTTTTGGAGCTCCAAGACATCTTGAATCTCCCTATTTAGCCCATTGGTGAACCTAGCTATGGTGGCCTCCTTGTCCTCTTGGTAATCCGCCCTCAAGAGTGTGAGCTCCAAGTCCTTGTAGTATTCTTGTACACTTTTTCCTCCTTGAGTTAGTCTTTGAAGTCTCACATGTAGGTCTCTTGTGTAGGAACTAGGCACAAACCTTCCCTTCATAGCATCCTTGAGTTGGGTCCAAGATGTGATATGTGGCCTCCTTCTTTTCTCGGCATCCACTAGCACTTGGTTCCACCAAACCAATGCATAGCCCTCAAATTCAAGTATGGCCAAGTTAAGTCTTTTCTCCTCACTCAAGTTAGGATAACAAGAGTAGACTTGGTCCACCTTCATCACCCAATCTAAGTAGGTTTCGGCATCTCCATCTCCAAGGAACTTAGGTAAGGTTATCTTGGTTTTGCCCTCCCATGCTCTCGGTTCATCCTCTCTAAAGGGTCTCCTTGGTGTGGGAGGTTGTCTCCTATGGTGAGGGGTTCTTCTTCCTCTCCTTTCATTCTCAAAGGCTCTAAAGGCTTCTTCCTCCTCATAGTTACTCCCCCAATCATTCTCTCTAGGAGTCTCACAGCTTCCTCTAGGGTGTCCTCTTTCATTTCCACTTCCCCTATGGCTACTCTTCCTATTCCTAGGCACCTCATCACTTTCTTCCCCCCGGTTTCCACCATGTCCAGCACCTCCATGATTTTGATCCCTACGGTTGCCACTAGTGTCTCCAAGGATTTCCTTCCCTAATTCCTTCCTTATCCTCCTTTCCTCCTTCAACCGTCTCTCTTGGTCAAATCTCTCATCCAAGCTAGCATTTAGCATGGATCTCATCATATCTATCATTCTTCTAGACTTTGGTGAGAGATCATTTCCCACACTTGGAGAGGTCTCCATGGCTGCACAAGAAAAGGTTAGACAACAAATATAATGAAAAGAGAAAATCCTTGCCACTCACTAAGTGTTTCACTCTTTATCCACTCTTGTTTCACACTTAGGAGGCTTTTTCTATAATGAGCACTCTTGCCTTTTTTCTCTCAATCTCTCTTTGAGTTTCTTAAGTTGAACCCGTAATCAATTATCAAGGAAGTTCCTTGTGAAATAGGCACAATTCTCCTATTGACTCAAGAGTTCCAAGGAAAGACAAAAATACTCCAAGACACAACCAAGGATTCCAAGTAAGACAAGCAATAAATTGGCACAATTAGAAATGAAGAGTTACTCAAACCAAGGAATTGAATGTGATGAAAAAGGCTCCCAAAATTTTCCAGCAAGTGATTCAAAGGCTTGCCGAACCAACCACTTAGCCAAGACAAAATTTTCAAGCACTCAAACTCAAGTGTGGCTAGTGATTCCAATTTAAAGACCGGTTTAATAAGCTATATGAGCAAAGAATTTTGTGATGTAGAATTTCATTCAAGTGCAGTAATTTAGTATATACATCAACAAGAACAATGCTGGAAATTTTCAAATAAATTGGAGTTCACAAAAATTTGCCAAGAACTATGCACAATTCAAGCTCAAAACACCAAGTTACTAGCAAATTTAGCTCAATTCTAGTGATGAGTACTTGACCCTATTTGTTCCCACTTTCCCAACACAATTTGTGACACTCTTTTAAGTGGTTTTCCAGCCACTATGTTCACGGCACTGCACCCATTTTCTGGCTCAAATTTCTCAAACTTCTTTTTCTCACTCAATTTTTCTCCCAAGCACTTTTCTTGAATTTTCTTGTCTTGAATTTTTCTCTATTCAATTTTTCTTTCAATCTTTTGGCTCTTTTTCTTTTCTTTCTTTCCTTTTCTTTGTTTTTCTTTTTCAATTAATTGGCTGGACTGCAATATACTACTCACTCCAAGTACTCAAATCAACTAGAATTTACTAGTAACAAAGATAAGCAAGATTAGGCTACTTGAACTCAAATTTTGCACCAATTACTTAGCATATAACATGTTAACAGCCATGGCATGGATTCCAAAACAGAGCATATGCATAAAACAGGGTACTATATGCACACCTTGCTGGAATTTAACATACCAACACATATAACAAGCATATAACACAAGGTAACATGTGAACTAGCCCAAATTTGAGTGAATCAACACAAGGTCAAGTGCTAGCATGGATTCTTGACATATACTTTGATTTTCCCCTGCATGTAATGTGTTTGTGAAAGTGCTAAACCCAGTAAAATCACAATAATACCAATATCAATCGGATCAAAGCATGAACAATATGATTTGAAGCACTTTCACCGAACAAAATTTCCTAAACAAGAATTTGACATAACTACTAGGCAATTAAGGAAATCTAATGATGGATCCTAAGCACATTAAGAAAATTAAAATGAAGAACACCAAGAACACATGGATGACCGAAATGCTTACAACCAAAATGGTATGGATTCCAATCTTGAAGAAGAACAAGCTCTAGATACCACTTGATACAAGCTTGCTTGGAAGTAATCTTGAAGTTGGCCCAATCTTCATTCTCCAATTGGATCTCCACGGCAATGGTGAGGGTGGCGGAAGCATACAAGACTCAAAGACTCAAGGACTTAGAAGAAAATAGAAAATGGAGGTATACAAGAGGAGGGTGATGCCATGCCTAAGCAATAAGTCAAGAGGAAGAATCGCCACAAGGATAAGCATCCATTGATAAGACTCAAGGTTCTAAGAAGAAACCCAAGAGAGAACTCTCTCAAAGATAGCTCAAGCTATTCTCAATTCATAAAAATGATCAAAGATCCCCTTACAATGAAAATTGGCCTACATATACTAAATGCTACTAAGGCAAATCGGATGGCTTGCTCTCCATTGGATCAAGGCTTGATCAACGTATGGAAAGCCATGACTTAAGGCTCCTCATACGGTTCAAGCATTTCCCTTGGATGAGCAAAACAATCAAGGGCCACGATTTAGCTTAAGAAGTAGCATGATTCATGTGTCACAAGACTCAATGTCAACCTCTTGATTAAATCTTCATCATAGGGTCAAGACTTCACCTTGGAATGGTGTGAAACATGTGACTCAAGCATGAGTGTCAACCCTTTGATGTAAATTAGATCAAGAGCTACGAATTGCTCTTAGGAAACATGGATCAAGCCACCTTGAATGCAAGCTTGCTTAGCCATTTGATTTAGATCAATCAAGTGGTTAAGCTTGAATTAGAGTTAGTGGAATTTCCACTAACTTTTGCATTCACTCATATCACTCTCTCCCAAGGAGAGTGTGTGCCACTCTCTCCCAATTGCCTTGCTAATTCGGTCCACATTGTAAAGTCAAGGCCGTGAGCTACATGCTCCAAGTTATGGCCAAATCCTACTTATTTGCCTAAGGGAAACTATTACAAAACTTGAAGAAAATTACAAGGTTTAAATTTAAGAGTAAAGTCTTCTAGAGTTGACTGTTTACTTTGACTTGTGGTCAACAGTTGACTCTGAGTTGACTGTTGACTTTGACCTTGAGTCAACTCTTCTTGAATTTGCTCTTCCATCCTCTTAAGCATGGACCTTGTAATCCTCCTCCCTTGCATCTCCATAGATGGTGTTGAGGATGGTCCTCCATCACCAAATTTCTTCTTAGTATTGTTCTTTATGAATTTTCTGAATTTCTTTATCATCAGGTTCACTTGGTCTTCTTGTGAATCATTTCCATTTTCAGAGGATTCAGATTCTGCTTCAGTATGGTCTATTTTGAGAGCAATTCCTTTGGCTCTTTTGTCCTTCTGTTCCTCATCTGCCATTCGAGTCATATCCATTTCGTACTCTCTAAGTTTCCCAAACAGTTCATCACTGGTCATAGCAGCAAGGTTCTTTGATTCAGTTATGGCTGTCACTATAGGTTGCCACTTTCTGTTCAACGATTTCAGAATCTTGACATTCACTTCTTCTTCAATGAAGTTCTTGCCAAGTCCTTTGAGATGATTGATGATGTGTGTTAATCTCTTTTACATTTCCATTATTGATTCTCCTTGGAACATTCTGAATGTCTCATACTCTTGAATGAGTGTGTTCTTTCTAGCTCTTCTGACTTCAGCAGTACCTTCATGGGTTACCATGATGAGCTCCTATGCTTCTTTTGCTGTTGTGCATGCAGATATCCTGAAAAACTCATCAGAATTCAAGGAAGAGTGTATAATGTTCAAGGCCTTAGCATCATTTTCAGCCCTCCTAATCTCATCTATGTCCCAATCCTCAAATGGTTTTTCTATCTCGTTTCCATTTTCTATTTTCATTGGAACTTTGTAGCCATTTACCACAGCCTGCCAGATGCTTCTGTGAATAGATTCCATAAAGATCTTCATGCGAAATTTCCAGAATGGATAGTTATCTCCGCAGAATAATGAAGGTCTATTTATAGAAGATCCTTCAGCGAAGGGCAAAAGATTACCAGCCATTACAGGGAACTATGTAGGATTACTAGATTGATTTACTAGTTAAAGCTCTTGATACCAATTGTTGGTCCCTATGTTGAATCTAGAGGGGGGTGAATAGATTCAAGTTCCCTATATCAATTTTTTCTTCTCTCACTTTCTTTCCCGATTCAATTTTATCTTAGTTACAAGTAACATATCAGAGATATTACAGTGAATAACAGCGAGAATGTAAAGCAAGAAAAACAATGAAGTATAAGAGATAAGGTAGAGAAAAGAGTTTAGACAGAGATTTATCCTGGTTCGTCTTTCGGCCTACATCCAGTCCCAACCCAACAATCTGTTGCGATCGGTTTTTCCACTATAACGATTCTTTGTATTCAATACAATCACGCTGCACAAACACAAAACAAATCAAAATACTCAAAACATATGTTCTTCACCTAAGAACATATCTTGATTCTTGATCCTTTCAAGAACCAACCTTGAGAGTACCTCTCTCAAAAACAACTCTTCAACTCTTCTAGAGAGCACCTTTCTCTTTAGAGTCTTAAAGCCAAAACGAATACAAAAAGATAAAGATCAGATAAGAGTACACCTGTTGTGTATGCACTGATCAAGATAGCATCCAATGAATTCAATCATTCACACAGCCTTCATCTCAAGAGAAAATCTTTAAAAACTTTTAAGAGAATTCTTATGTAAAACTGGTTTTTTGCTCTTCCTTTCTTTTTGAAAAACTCAAAAGATCTCTCTCCTTGAAACAATTCAAAGAGGTTTCTATTTAAAGCAGTTTCAAAAGCTATTTGAGATGAATTCTGGTGTGGTAATCGATTACTGGATAGAGGTAATCGATTACTTCAAAGAGATTTGCCTTCTCTGTTTCTTCAAGCACGAAGTAATCGATTACTATGGAGTGGTAATAGATTACTCCAGAGCAATTTGAGTTCCCCTGTTTTCTGAGTCTGCTGGTAATCGATTACAGTTATATGGTAATCGGTTACTTCAGCTTAAAACCTTTTTAAACCAAAGTTTTTGACTTTTCCAAAACAGAATGGGGTTCCAAAACTTCTCTAGCCTAAATCATCAGAGTAGATTCAAATTCTCTACGAAAAAGATTGAATAAAAATCACACACAAAGCCTATACTAAAACAATCAATACAATTAAGCTCTTATTTACAATCTATCATAAAGATCAAAATTACAAGTATATCAAAACTAAAACAAGAGGCGACTTCTTCAGCTTCAAGTCTAACAAGGATGGTCCTCCATCATAACTTTTGGCAATTTTTTGATAGAATTGAAGGTTATGCTTTGTTGAAAGTTTATTCTCTTTGGTTTCTTGAGTGAACCACATGAATCTTATCAACAGAGTTATTCATTTCTAGTGATTTGTCACTGGAGCTTATTACTTGTGCATGACGCTATGCATCTCTTTCTTAATCCATTTTCTACTTTTCTTCTTCCTTTTTGATTACCTTAGTCCATTGTGCATCAAGATCTATGGAGGTTCATGGTTGGAGAATGAAGATTGGGGTAAACTAGTGATACAAGCATGCTTGAGAAGTAGCTTGTATTTGTCCTAATATTCATTCTTCAATTGGTTCTCCACAGAATTGATGAGATAGCTTGCAGAATATAGACTCAAAGATTCAAGAACAAGAGGAAATGATAAAAATGGAAGAGGTTTAGAAGAAGGAGGCGCCATGTATAAGCAATAAGCCAAGTGAGGAATCGCCACAAGGAGGAGTCTCCACTGATAAGATTCTAAAGTTCTAAGAGAAACCCTAAGAGAGAACACTCTCAAGAATTAGCACTTTGATAAATTCAATAATATAAAATTTCATCAAAAGTGTTTATAATTAAAAATTTTCCTACTTATACTACTAGTTAAAATTGTTGCCAACTTGCTTAAGTTGTGGACGACACTTGTGGCAAAATTTGGAGGCAAATCAAGACTAATTGTGAGTCTTAGGATTAATGTTGAATTAAGAGTGGAGACAGTGATCTAAGAAGGATGCCATCAATCCCCACTCAAAGCTCAATGTCAACCATAAGATTTCCACATTAATCTAAGGCTAAGTTTGATTCCAAAGTGGTGCCAAAAGTGTGACTAATTGATTTAAATTTCAACCATGTGATTAGATCTAATCATATGGTGGAAATTTAAATTAATTAGTGGGAACCAAATTTAAATTCCAGCACTTGAGATCAAGATCCCATCCTAAGGCTCTAATTTAAATTAGGTTAGTGGAATTTTCACTCACTTGCACATGTACATGTGACACTCTCACTTAGGCAAGTGTAGCTCACTCTCCCTCACTTAACTCTTAATTTTCGGTCCACACTCCAAGTCAATGGTCGTGAGGTTCAAGCTCCATGAAATGGCCCAATTACAATTATTTAATTGTCCAAAGTATTAAAAATCAAATTTAGAAAATATTAAGAAGATTACAAAGTTTTAAAATAATAGTCAAGTCTTCTTGAGTTGACTTTGACTTGGTCTATTCTCCTTGCACTTGCTCTTGAATCTTCTTGAGCATTGACCTTGTGATTCTTCTTTGACTTTCTTCTTGCACTTGAACTTCTAATGGAGATGGTCTTCCATCAAACCCTCCTTCTTGATGGTAACTTGTCCTCAAGTTTGGGTGATCTTCATCATCAAAATCTACATCACATAAAGTAAGATCACACAAATTAAAAGGGTCTCTACCACCATAATCACTAGGAAAATCTAATTTAAAAGCATTGGAACCAATTTTCTCAATAATAGTAAACAATCCATCCCCTTTTGGAAGCAATTTGGAGCTTCTCAAACTAGGAAATCACTCCTTTCTAAGGTGAACCCAAACCCTATCTCCCACTTTTAGCTTAAAGTGCTTGCGGTGCTTGTTGGAATGCTTGGCAACTTGTTGATTCCTTTTCTCAATCCTAGCTTTAATCTTTACATGCATGGTTTTAATCTTCTCGGCCCTATTTACTCCTTCCTTATTCAACACCTCATTAAAAGGCAAAGCACACAAATCAAGAGGATTTAAGGGATTAAAACCATAAACAACTTGGAAATGGGAGAGTAATGTAGTAGAATTCACCACTCTATTGTAAGCAAATTCCACATGAGGCAAGCAATCCTCCCAAAACTTCAAGTTTCCCTTCACAAAGCTCCTAAGTAGTTGTCGAAGTGTTCTATTCACCACTTCTGTTTGCCCATCGGTTTGGGGGTGGCAAGTGGTGGAGAAGAGGAGCTTGGTGCCAAGTTTACCCCACCAAGATTTCCAAAAATGGCTAAGGAACTTAGAGTCCCTATCACTTACTATGCTTTGGGGAATTCCATGCAATCTCACTACTTCTTTGAAGAAGAGGTAAGCCACATGAGATGGATCATCACTTTTATGGCTAGGAATGAAGTGTGTCATCTTTGAGAACCTACACACCACAACAAAAATAGAATCTACACCTCTCTTTGTCTTGGGTAAACCCAAGACAAAGTCCATAGAAATATCCAACCAAGGAGAGGTGGGTAAAGGCAAAGGCATGTATAGGCTATGGTTAGTGAGTTTAGATTTAGCCTTATGACATGTAACACACTTGCTTATAAACTTAGGTACTTGTGCTTTCATTTTTGGCCAAAAGAAGTGTTCATGTAATATAGCTAAAGTCTTCTTAACACCAAAGTGACCCATGATTCCTCCCTCATGAGCTTCACATATTAAGTGTTCTCTCAATGAAGTTCTAGGCATACACAAATATTTTCCTTTAAAGAGATAATCATTGTGCCTATAAAATTCATTGTGAGCACCCTTAGAACATGCTAAGTACTCATGGCCAAAGTCATCATCATCATTATATAAGGCCTTAATGTGTTCAAATCCCAACAATTTAGATTCAAGCAAAGATAAAATTTTAAACCTCCTACTAATGGCTTCGGCTACAATGTTTGCCACCCCTTTCTTATGCTTCATGATGTACGGAAATGTCTCCACAAATTCCATCCACCTTGCATGCCTTTTGTTGAGCTTGCCTTGTGATCTCAAGTGCTTCAAGGCTTCATGATCGGTGTGGACTATGAACTCCTTGGGAAGGAGGTAGTGTTGCCAAGTTTGCAAAGCCCTCACAAAATCATATAGCTCCTTGTCATAAGTGGAATAATTCAATCGTGCTCCTTTTCGCTTCTCACTAAAATAGGCAATGGGATGATTTTCTTGTCTCAAAACAACACCTATACCAATATTAGAAGCATCACATTCAAGTTCAAAAGATAATTCAAAGTTAGGCATAGATAAAATAGGAGCATTAGTAAGTTTTTCTTTCAAAAGAATAAAAGTTTCCTCTTGTTTTGGCCCCTACACAAATGGTGCTTCCTTCTTCACAATCTCATTGAGAGGAGATGCAATGGTGCTAAAGTCCTTCACAAATCTTCTATAGAAGCTTGCTAATCCATGGAAGCTCCTCACTTCTTTCACACTAGTAGGCATTGGCCAATCAAGAATTGTTTTCACTTTGCTCTCATCAACTTGTACACCCTTGGAACTTACCACAAAACCAAGGAACACCACTTGATCCATTACAAATGTGCACTTGTCTTTGTTAACATATAATTTCTCTTTCCTAATTACTTCTAAAACAAATCTAAAGTGTGTTAAGTGATCAAGGAAAGACTTGCTATAAACTCCCTAAGCATATGATTCACAAGCCTCATAAAAGTACTAGGAGCATTTGAGAGCCCAAATGGCATGACTAACCATTCATAGAGACCAAACTTGGTCTTACATGAGGTTTTCCACTTATCACCACTTTTCATTCTAATTTTGTGGTAACCACTTTTAAGATCAACTTTGGTAAAGATGCTTGAGCCATGTTGCTCATCTAACAATTCATCAAGCCTTGGGATAGGGGGCCTATACCTTATGGTTATGTTATTGATTGCCATACAATCGGTGCACATTCTGATGCAAACCCATGAAGTTAGATTGTAGACTCCACGGATCAACACCTTGTTTGCCCCATCTTCAATTCACCAAGTGACCCTCACTCAAGATCAAGAGAGGCTTGCGGATTTATAGGCTAAGATAGGTGATGGATTCGGTATGTGACCAAGAAGAAGAAAATAAAAAATGGAATGAGATTAGAAGCATGATAGCGACATGATCCAAAGGAATCAATAAGCTAAGTGATGAATCGCCACTTGAGTCATGGATCAAGATAAGATTCAAGGTTCTTTGAAGGAACCCTAGGAGAGCACTCTCCCTTTCTCAAGACACAAGTCTTAGAAAAATTCTATTTCAGTCAATTCAAAAGTTATTACCAAATGGAAATTTCCTAAGTTATAAGACCCCTTGTGTGTGGTTGGCCTTGAGTCATCCTAGCCACTTGATCCTTGATGGATTGATCAAGTGATGCTAAGCACCCCTCACTTGATCAATTCAAGAAGGATCTAGAGTTAATGAGATCAAGAGGCTCATAACTCATCTAAGTTTGTGATGATCATGGATTAATTAAGATGGAATTCTATGCCTTGGATTAGAAGTAAATCCTAAGGCTAGAATCCCTTCTTAGATGAGAGTCAATAATTTAGAACTTGACTTAAATTTACACCTTTGATTATGGGATAATTAAGTGGTGGAAATTTAAATGAAGTTAGTGGCAATTCCACTAATTCTCTCTCCTAATCCATCCACCCTCTTTTAAGAGAGTGTATTACACTTGCTTAGTTGGGTCATAAGATACTTAAGCCCATCTTAAGAGGCTTTGACCAACACAAATAAAAGTCAACATGTCCATAAAAGGAGCTTGGCCTAAATTCACAAACAAACATAGGTCCAAGCTTTACACAAATTAAAGCTAAACTAATTACAAAATACTTAGAAAATTACAAGGCTTCATTTGCCCACTTTGTTGACTTCCAAGAGTTGACCTTTGACTTTGACTTGTTGACTTTGACTTGGTCAACTCTTCTTCAACTTGGGCTTCAATTCTTCTTTGCATTGCCCTTGTAATCCTCATGCTTGGGAGATGGTCCTCCATCAATCTCTCCTTCTTGTGGCCAACTTGTCCCCAAGTGGCCTTAGCTTATTACCTACAAAACCATTTTACCCGGATCAAAGATCAAACAAACTCTTTTAAGTTTAACATTTAATATCAAGATGATTTGTCCACTAATATCAATATCAAAATGTAAAAAAAGTGAAGAAGGAAATCAAGTGATTGTCTATGCATAAACAGAAACTCCAAGGAGTTTCTATTTCCTCCTTTAGAAGTGTAAATATTAGTACTTCAATCATTGTGGAATCATGTTTGAAATTCTTGTTTAAAAGTCTTCTTTTAGGTGTAGAAGCATGTGATGTTTCCTCCTTCTTGGACTCATTCTTCCACCTAAAAGGGAAACTATGAGTAGAATCAAACAAGAATCTCAACTTAACATTTCCAAACATTTCCCAAGACCTATTTAGAGAACCTATTGTGTCACAAATTGTGTTGTGCAAATTAGAAATAATAGAAGAAGTAAGAGGTAAAGAAGTCTCCCTTTTTGATAATGCATAATCTCTAAGTACCCCTTTTCCTCTTTCTATGTCACTCCATGGTTCCTCTATGCACAACTTCTCAATTGGTCCTAGAACACAAAATTTATTGGGAGTGAATCCTCTAGCTATCACACAAGGTGCCTTTGGTGTTTCAACATATGTGGAAATTTGTAATGTGCCCTCCTTCTTTTCTTCATTCATCAACCTATATGAACAATTAATATCATGAAAGTAAAAGTTAGTAGGCACAATTAAAAATTCCACATTTCTCAATTCAATGGTTTTCCAAGACTCAATGTTACTCAAGGGTGGTAACCCATGTGGAATGTCATTGGAAAACACATCCTTGAACTCCTCTTTAGGTGCATCCAAATCTTGTTGCTTACCTACAATGTTAGTGCTCAACACAAACGGATTAGGTAAACAAAGAAATATGTTTTTCCTAGCTAGGAATTCTCTCCTCACTCACCTTTCCCAATAAGCAAACTCTCTTTAAGATCTACCTTACATGAACTCTTGGTTTGCCTATGCTTAAGGGAGCTTTCTCCTTTGTTTTTCAACCTAGAATCACTAGTGGCATTCTTGGTAATTATTCTTGAACTCTCGGCCAAGGCTAGCTTTCTAGGGGTTTTGGTTTCCTTTTTCTTTGTTTTGGTGGAAATCTCGGCCTTAGCATCCCTAGGTCCTAGATTCTCACCCTTTTTCTCACTTTCTCTTTTTAACTTCATCTTTATTTGATCCTCACACACTTCCCTAGGTGACAAAGGTTTGAGGGAGACCTTCTTGCTCATATGAGAAAAGACATAGGTGTTGGAAACACCATCATGAATGGCATACTTGTCATATTGCCAAGGTCTTCCTAGTAAAAGGTGGGTGGCTTCCATGAGCACTACATCACACAACACATCATCTCTATACTTGCCTATGGTGAAGTTAATAAGGACTTGCTTACTAACTACCATCTCTCCTTTATCACTCAACCATTGTAATTTGTAAGGTTTAGGGTGTGGGGATGTCCTAAGCTCTAGCTTATTTACTAACCTAGTACTAACAACATTTGTACAACTACCACTATCTATGATAAGAGAACATACCTTCCCTTCCACTAGGCATCTAGAATGGAAGATATTTTCCCTTTGTGAATCATCCAATTCCTTGAGGGCACTTCCAAGCATCTTCCTCACCATGAGGAGGTCTCCATCCTCCGGTTGCTCCATGCTTGAGTGTTCACTAGCACTAGCTTCTACTTCTTCACTTGAAGAGTGAGTGGACTCTTCACTAGTGATCCCTCCATCTACTCTCATGATCATGGCCTTCTTGTTAGGACATTGGGAAGCTATGTGACCATGTCCTAAACACTTAAAACACTTAATGTTAGAAGGTTTAGAAATAGGTTTTACAACTTCCTTACCTTTGGGGTCATCTCGGCTAGACTTGTAGAAAGTCTTGGATGATCCCTCCTTCTTTTGCTTGTCCTTCCAACTTGAAGATCCATGTGTGAAAGACTTCTTGAAGGAGCTCTTCCTCTTTAGTTGGCCCTCAATCCTCTCGGCCTTGTGAATGGCATCCTCCAAGGTTCTATAATGTTAGAGTTCCAAGACATCTTGGATCTCCCTATTCAAACCATTAGTGAACCTAGCAATTGTAGCTTCCTTCTCCTCTTCATAGCCGACCCTCATCAAGGTCAATTCTAGATCCTTGTAGTACTCTTGCACACTCCTTCCACCTTGAGTTAATCTTTGGAGCTTCACATGGAGGTCCCTTGTAAAAGATTTAGGCACAAATCTCCCCTTCATGGCATCCTTCAATTGGGTCCAAGAAGTGATGTGTGGCCTTCTCCTTTTTTTGGCATCTACATGGACTTGGTTCCACCAAACCAAGGCATAACCTTCAAACTCCAAGATGGCTAAGTTAAGCCTCTTCTCTTCACTCAAGTGTGGGTAGCAAGAATAAACTTGATCAACCTTCATCACCCAATCTAGGTAGCTCTCGGCCTCACTATCTTCAAGGAACTTGGGTAGCTTAATCTTGTTTCTTCTTTCCCACTCTCTAGGTTCATCCTCTTCCACATTTCTTCTAGGGGTGTCATTCGGACTTCTAGGTTGAGGATCTCTCCTTCCCCCCCTTGCATTCCTATGGCCTCTAAAGGGTTCATCCTCATCATAGTTGTTTTCCCAATCACTCTCCCTAGGTGTGCTATAGTCCCCTCTAGGAATTCCTTCCTCACTTCCACTACCTCTATAGCTATTTCTCCTACTCCTAGGTACTTCATTGCTTAGGCTCCCACGGCCCTCTCTAGGTACAGCCCTTCCTCCATTGTGACCACCTTGATTGCCACTAGTCTCCCCAAGGATCCTCTTCTCCAATTCCTTCTTTATCTTCCTTTCCTCCTTCAACCTCCTCTCTTGGTCAAATCTCTCCTCCAAGCTAGTATTAAGCATGGACTTCACCATATCAATCATCCTTTTAGACCTTGGTGAGAGATCATTTCCCACACTAGGAGAGGTATCCATTGCTGCAAAAGAAAAGGTTAGATAACAAATACAATTATATAAGAGATCCTTGCCACTCTCTAAGTGTTTCACTCTAGTAGCACTCGTGTATCACTCTTGGGATGGCTTTTTCTATGATGTGCACACTTGCCTTTTTCCTCTCAATCTCCTTAAAGTTTCTTGAGGAACCTCTATCAATTATCAATGTCCAATGTACTCAAATGAAAGAGTAACAATTCACTACAAGCTTAAGGAAATTCAAAGGAGACAAATACCCAAGACAAAACTAGTAGGAAGCCAAAGAAGACAAGTAACAAACAAGACTCAATGAAAAAATTAGCTACTCAAAAATGGAAATTCATGATTAGACAAAGGCTAATATATTTACTGCACTAAAATGAAGGAAAACTAGTATTTAACAACTGCAAAAATTTTTGAAACAAAACTCAAAGAAGGGAAGAAGTCAGGTGCAATTTTGCTGGACAATTTTGCGCCTCCTGTTTGCGCCCTGGCGCAAATTTGCGCCTCTTGTTTGCGCCCTGGCGCAAAATTCCAGAGAAGGAGGTAGATTTGCCCCTCCTGTTGCTTTGATTTGCGCCAAGGCGCAAATGCTGGTGTTTCTTGGAAAATTTGACAGCAACCGTCACCAAAATTTGCCCAACTTGTGAAATTTTTTTAGCATAGAAAAAGAGCTTGGAAAATTATGAAACTTTCCAGTTGAGCTTATATATATGTATATTGAATGACCAAATGCCCAGAATTCAATAAATCAATGTTTAACCCCTTGAACCAACTGCAAACCCGAAACTGCCAAAATAACAGCAAAACCGTCACTAAGCTAGAAGTTAGCCTTGGAAATTGGCTCACAATGACTTGAAATTTTGGGGAATGGTTTGTGTGATGTTTATGAACGAAATAATCTCAATATAAGGTGCAGGGCAGCCACAAATATGGGTCCAAAAACAGGGCAAAAACAGGGCAAATATGTCTAGGCACATGCAAAGCACATTACAAGTTCAAATATCATGCTATTAGCAAATTTGACACAATTTGTAATATGATGCTTGAGCCTAATGAATAATTGTTGCCTAATTGAGCTTGGACACAAAATTTGTGGGTGTTTAATGATCCCGATTTCCCAATGTACTGCACTCAATTTTTCCCAAAAATTCTACTACAAGAGCTACTCAAAATTTCACTCTAATTTTTCTTCAAACTTCTTTTCTTGTATTTTTCTTTTCTTGAATTTTTTTTTTCTTTGACTCTTTTTCTTGTATATTTTCTCTTGCTCTTTTCTTTTCTATATTTTTCTTTTGGCTATTCTTTGCTGGACACTCCAAGTATAGGCTCAAATACTCAAGCAAGTCAAGTCAAACATTGCTAACAAGCAAGATAAAGCATGGTAGTGGTAACTTGAACTTATAATGAGCAATGCACATAATAATAACACATATAAGCACTAATTAAGCCACATAAGATGCAGGGGATTAACAATTCCAGCAAAGAGACTCAAAATACATATTGAGAGAATTCATCAAACACATGGGGGCTATCAACTAGAATGTGTCTAGCATGTAAGATAAGCCATGTATGATCAACCATGAGTGTCAGAACATCTCATCTATGCATTGGACAGCCAAGACACACAACAAAACTCAAATAAAAATTCAATTGAATCAAAAATTGAAATAAAAAAGATAGGAGCTAGACTCAATACCACAAGTGAAGAACAACTAGGTGAAGAACAAGCTCTTGATACCAAATTTGATGCAAATCCATGTAGCTAGAAGATGCTCCACGGATCTAACACCCTTTGTTTGCCCCATCTTCAATTCACCAAGTGATCCTCACTCAAGATCAAGAGATGCTTACGGATTTATAGACTAAGATAGGTGATGGTTTCGGTATGTGACCAAGAAGAAGAAAATCAAAAATGGAAGAGACTAGGAAGGAGATAGCGCCATGATCTAAGGAGATCAATAAGCTAGGTGATGAATCGCCACTTGAGTCATGGATCAAGATAAGATTCAAGGTTCTATGAAGAAACCCTAGGAGAGCACTCTCCCTTTCTCAAGACACAAGTCTTAGAAAAATTCTATTTCATTCAATTCAAAAGTTATTACCAAATGGAAATCTCCTAAGTTATAAGACCCCTTGTGTGTGGTTGGCCTTGAGTCATCCTAGCCACTTGATCCTTGATGGATTGATCAAGTGATGCTAAGCACCCCTCACTTGATCAATTCAAGAAGGATCTAGAGTTAATGAGATCAAGAGGCTCATAACTCATCTAAGTTTGTGATGATCATGGATTAATTAAGATGGAATTCTATGCCTTGGATTAGAAGTAAATCCTAAGGCTAGAATCCCTTCTTAGATGAGAGTCAATAATTTAGAACTTGACTTAAATTTACACCTTTGATTATGGGATAATCAAGTGGTGGAAATTTAAATGAAGTTAGTGGCAATTCCACTAATTCTCTCTCCTAATCCATCCACTCTCTTTTAAGAGAGTGTATTACACTTGCTTAGTTGGGTCATAAGTTACTTAAGCCCATCTTAAGAGGCTTTGACCAACACAAATAGAAGTCAACATGTCCATAAAAGGAGCTTGGCCTAAATTCACAAACAAACATAGGTCCAAGCTTTACACAAATTAAAGCTAAACTAATTACAAAATACTTAGAAAATTACAAGGCTTCATTTGCCCACTTTGTTGACTTCCAAGAGTTGACCTTTGACTTTGACTTGTTGACTTTGACTTGGTCAACTCTTCTTCAACTTGGGCTTCAATTCTTCTTTGCATTGCCCTTGTAATCCTCATGCTTGGGAGATGGTCCTCCATCACATTCTCCATGTGCCCTCTTTCTTAGAAATCAAGATAATCGGTGATGCATAAGGTGATAGACTCTCTGATGGAGGACCATCTCCAAAAGCTCAACAAACTCTTCAACCTTACATTTTAATAAATTGAGCATCTAATAAAATTCGTTATGTTTTTGTCTGTCTGACCAGGTTTAGTATTCGGAGCATAACTTGGGCTACACAACTCTAATTTAGCTATTCTTGGTGTCTTTTTAAAGCTGACTTAAAAGGTTACAAAATATATGAAGACACAAAATCCCAGTTCTAACTGAATCTAGGAGGAAATTGGGCTTGAAAGTAACGTTTGGATACTACCAGGATTTTCAGCGAGTTGCTTATTTGTTTAGGCCTTATTAGTTTCTTTCAATTTTGTAATTGCTTTTAAGACTTGAATTGTTGGCCTTGTATTTGTAAGTGTACTCAGCCTAGTTGACATTAAATGGACTTATTTTTATGATCTAAGTTATGCAAATGTAATACATTCTCTTAAAGGAGAGTGGATGGGAAAAGAGAGAGAGTTAGTGCAATTTCCACTAACTTGATTTAAATCTCCACCACTTGATCAATTCATAATCATGGGTGTAAATTTAAATCAATCATCTAGGATTTAATCTCTCATTCAAGATGAAATTCTATTCTAGATCCTTCTTAATTGATCAATTGTGAAGGGTGCCTTGCTTCACTTGATTTATCAATCAAGGATCTAAGGGGCTGGATTATTTACAACCTAGTGCTTGGGAAAAGGCCTTGCCATTTATATTGTTCAACACTTTCATTTGTACACACTTTTAGTCAAAATGAATGAAAATTGAGAATTGTTTCTCTTGAAAGGAGTGGAGCTCTCCTAGGGTTTTCTTCTTGAAACCTTGAATCTTATCATGGATCCTTGCATCCAAGTGGCGATTCTTCCTAAGAGCTTATTGAATTTCTAATTCATGGCGCTCCCACCATTCTTGTCTTCTCCATTTTATCTTTTTTTCTCTCTTTGATTTAGTTCCATTAATTAGCACCTTGACCATGAGCTTCTTGCTGCATTTTTTTGAGATCAAGAGTATTTAAGAGTGATTGAAGGTTAGTGAATGAAAATTGGGGCAACTACTTGCTTATCCATGAAGATCCCTTCCAAGTTCCTTATGGGTTTGCATCACTCTCCTTCAGCCAACCCTTGTTCATGAGGTCTTACACTTGCTGTCAATTTCATATGTTTCTTGTGGAGTTCTCCTATAAGTTGGCATATTTGGAAGAGGAGCACCTGATATTAAATCAATTTGATGCTCTATGGCTCTCAAGGGAGGTAGACCATGAGGGATATCAAGGGGAAACACATCCTTGAACTCATCAAGCAAAACATCCAAGCTTACTTTGTCACCTACAAAATGAGAACTCAAAACAAAAGGTGAAGGCAACCAAAGAAACATGGATTTTCTAGCTAAAATTTCCCTTCGAATTTCACCTTTGTCCACAAGTAAACTCTGCTTAGGTTCATTAGCTTTCTTCATAAGCTTTCTAGCATCCTTTGAATCACCTTTAGATGATTTTCCTAGCCTATGTTTCCCTTGATATTTTGCAGTGGCATTTTCTGTAATTATATTACAACTCTCGGCCAAGGGAGATTTTTTCCTAGACCTAGGTGATTTTTCATGTTTTTTGGCTTCACTAGCTTTCCTTTCATTCTCTCTTTTAATTTTCATCTTAACTTGATCCTCACATACTTCTCTAGGGGTTAAAGGTTTTAGACTAATTTTCCTACCACCATGAGAAGATACATAAGTGTTGGACAATCCATCATTTAATGCATGCTTGTCATATTATCGTGGCCTACCTAACAAGATATGAGATGCTTCCATAGGTACAATGCCAAACAAAACTTCATCATTATATCTACCAATAGTGAAAGCAATCAAAACTTGTTTATTAACTACTAATTCTCCTTTTTCACTTAGCCATTGCAATTTATATGGTTTAATATGTGGAGTTATTTTAAGAACAAGTTTATCTACAAGCCTAGTGCTAACAACATTGGTGCAACTACCACTATCAATGATTAGAGAGCAAACCTTTCCTTCAATGGTGCACCTTGTGTGAAATATGCTCTCCCTTTGAGTGTTATCAAGTCCACACAAGCACTCCCTAGCATTCTTTTAACCATCAATAAGTCTCCATCTTCCAGTAGCTCCATGCTTGAATGCTCACTAGCACTAGCTTCTTCTTCTTCACTTGAAGATTCAGTGAATTCTCCACTTGTTATTTCTCTATCCACTCTAATCACCATGGTCTTCTCGTTGGGGCATTGTGAGACAATGTGTCCATGACTTAGACACTTAAAACACTTGATATTAGAAGGCTTAGAGTTAGGTTTAGAATTTTCCTTATCCTTGGAGTCTTCTTGATTAGACTTGTATGAAGGCTTGAATATTCCTTCCTTCTTTTGCCTATCCTTCCAACTTGAAGAACCATTAGTGTAAGACTTCTTGAAGGTGTCTTTCGTCTTCATTTGAGCCTCAATCTTCTCGGTCTTATGTATGGCATCCTCCAAGGTTCTATAATTTTGGAGCTCCAAGGTGTCTTGAATCTCCCTATTCAAACCATTGGTGAATCTAGCTAGAGTTGCCTCCTTGTCCTCTTGGTAATCTGCTCTTAGTAGTGTGAGCTCAAGATCCTTGTAATACTCTTGCACACTCCTTCTTCTTTAAGTTAATCTTTGAAGCTTGACATGCAAGTCCCTTGTGTAAGAAGTAGGCACAAACCTCCCACTCATAGCATCCTTCAATTGTGTCCAAGAAGTGATATGAGGTCTTCTCCTTCTTTCGGCATCCACAAGTATTTGGTTCCACCAAACCAATGCATATCCTTCAAAATCCAAAATGGTCAAGTTAAGCCTCTTCTCTTCGCTCAAGCTAGGGTAACAAGAGAATACCTGGTCTACCTTCATCATCCAATCCAAGTATGTCTTGACATCACCATCTCTAAGGAACTTGGGTAGTTTTATCTTTATTTTTCCCTCCCAAACTCTAGGCTCATCATCCTTAAAGGTTCTTCTAGGTGTGTGAGGTTGTCTCCTATGGTGAGTGCCTCGTTAGGCCCTTTTCTCCCCCTCATTTCATTTCCAAAGGCTCTAAAGGCTTCATCCTCATCATAGTTGCTCCCCTAATCACTTTCCCTAGATGTGGTATAATCTCCTCTATGGTCTCCCCTCTCACTACCACTTCCTCTATGACTCCCTCTCCTATTTCTAGACCCTTCACTCTCTTCTCCCTCTCGGTTTCCCCTAGTTCCAGCCCCTCCATCATCATGATTTCCACAGTTTCACTAGTTTCTCCAAGGATCCTCTTCTCAAGTTCCTTCCTTATCCTCTTTTCCTCCTTAGCTCTCCTCTCTTGGTAGGATATAAAGTATGTTGAGAAAATGATCAAAATAATAACTCATTAAGATGTAAAAAAGAAAGGAACAAAAGGGGCTACATCATCCCTTAATCATACACGCCTTGTTCCTTGAAGATTTCCTACTAGTTAGGACTTGAAAAACTTGTAATTTTGCTTTAATTTTTTGTGGAGTTTTGGACTGTTCTAGGTGGTTTGCTTGTTGCATGTAAATGCATTATTATCACCTCATGTTATTAATTTCTTGCTCACATTGATTTGGACATTATCCTTGCTCATAGTTTCGATTTCTGAAAACTCAGTTTCTAAAAATCGGTTTCTATTATCTCTTGCTAGCCTTTGGTATCTTTGTGTTGGATTTATCTCGGTTATATCCTTGTTTAGTGGTTGTATCTTCATTCATTTTATTGATTATCCTTAGTGATATCTTGCCTCTATATATCTCTCTTAGTTAGTGTTGGACTTGAAGCTGAAGAAGTCGTCTCTTGTTTTTAGTTTTGATTTACTTGTACTATTGAATTTAATGATAGATTGTAAATAGGAGCTTAATTGTATTGATTGTTATAGAATAGACTTTGAGTGTGGTTTTTATTCAATTTCACTTCACAGAGAAGTTGAATCTACTCTGAGAATCAAGCGAGAACAAGTTTAAGAAATCCTATTTTGATTTGACAAGTTGAAAACTGTTTTTTAAATGATTTTAAGTTGAAGTAATCGATTACCATATATCAGTAATCGACTACCAACAGTTTGAGAAATCAGGGAATCCTAAAACTCTCTAGAGTAATCGATTACCACATCCTAGTAATCGATTACCTCGTGCTTGAGATAACAAAGGAGCCTAAAACTCTCTGGAGTAATCGATTACCACATTCTAGTAATCTATTACCCACACCAGAATTCATCTAAAGAAGTTTTTAAACTGCTTTAAATTGAAACCTCTTAAAATTGATTTCAAACAAGAGAAATCTTTGAGTTTTTTTAAGAAGAAAGGAAGAGCGAAAAACTGAGTTTACAAAGAACACAAGTTCTAAGAGTTCTCTTCAAGATTTCTGTTGGACTTGAAGCTGAAGAAGCCATCCCTAGTTTTAGTTTTGATATACTTGTACTTTTGATCTTTGTGATAGATTGTATATAGGAGTTTAAAATGTATTGATTGTTTTAGTTTAGGCTTTGAGTGTGGTTTTTATTCAATCGTTTCATAGAAAATTTGATTTTACTCTTGTGATTTGAGCTAGGGAAGTTTTGGAACCCCATTTTATTTGAAAGAAATCAAAAACATTGGTTTAAAAAGGTTTTAAGCTGAAGTAATCGATTACCATATAACTGTAATCGATTACCAACAGATTTAGAAAACAGGGGAACCCAAACTGCTCAGGAGTAATCGATTACCACTCCATATTAATCGATTACTTCGTGCTTGAAGAAACAGGGTTAGGCAAATTTCTCTAGAGTAATCGATTACCACAATCCAGTAATCGATTACCAGAATTCATCTCAAATGATTTTGAAACTGCTTTAAATTGAAACCTCTTTGAATTGTTTTCAGAAGAGAGATCTTTCTGAGTTTTCCAAGAAAGAAAGGAAGAGCTAAACACTAGTTTTTACAAGAATTCTCTTCAAAGTTTCAAAGATTTCTCTTGAGATGAAGGCTGTGTGAATGGTTGAATTGTTTGGATGATATCATTGATCAGTGCATACACAACAAGTGTAATCTTATCTGATCTTTATCGTTTGTAATCTTTTTGGTTTAAACTCTAAAGAGAAAGGTATTCTCTTGGAAGAGTTGATGAGTTTTTGAGAAAGGTACTCTCAAAGGTTGATTCTTGAAGGGATCAAGGATCAAGATATGTTCTTAGGTGAAGAACATATAGTTTTGAGTATTTGATTTGTTTTTGTGTTTGTGCAGTGTGGTTGTATTTAACACAAAATCTTTATAGTGGAAAACCGATCGCAACAGATTGTTGGGTTGGGACTGGATGTAGGCCGAAAGCCGAACCAGTATAAATCTCTGTCTAAACTCTCTTCTCTATCTTATCTCTTTTAATTCATTATTTTCTTGCTTTATAATTTTCCCTTGTTTTCCGCTGATTATATCTCTGATATGTTCTTGTAATTCAAGATAAGATTGAATCAGGAAAAAGTGAGATAAAGTAAAATCGAACAAGGGAACTTGAATCTATTCACCCCCCCCTCTAGATTCATTTAGGGACCAACAATTTCAAAAGATTTTCTCTAGAGATGAAGAGTGTGTGAAGGATTGAATACTTGGTTATAATCTTGATCAGATCATACACATCAGGTGTAGTCTTTACTGATCTTTATTTTGTTTTGTCTTTGTTTTTGTTCAAAACTCTTAAGAGAAAGTTGTTCTCTAGAAGAAGAGTTAAGGAATTTGAGAGAGGTGCTCTCAAAGGTGATTCTTGAAGGATTCAAGAATTAGAGAAATATGTTCTTAAGGGAAGAACATGTGTTTTGGTTATTTTGATTTTTTTTGTGTTTGTGCAATGTGTTTGTATTAGATACAACAAATCATTATAGTGGAAACCGATCGCAATAGTTGTTGGGTTGGGACTGGATGTAGGACGAACGCCGAACCAGGATAAATCTCTATCCAAACTTTCTCTCTACCTTATCTCTTATCTTTGTCTGAATCTATCGCTTTACAATTGCTTTTACTGATTCATTCTTAAGGAGTTTTGAAAAGGCGTATCAATTTCTTTCTATGTCCACTGCTATCTCTCTGAACTGTTATTCTTAACATAGATAAAATTGAATCGGGAAAGAATTTGATAAAGGCTAAAATTGAACATAGGGAACTTGAATCTATTCACCCCCCCTCTAGATTCAACATAGGGACCAACAATTGGTATCAAGAGCTTTAACTAGTAAATCAATCTAGTAATCCTACATAGTTCGCTGTAATGGTTTGTAATCTTTTACCCTTCGCTGAAGGAGCTTCTATAAATAGACCTCCATTGTTCTGCGGTGATAACTATCCATTCTGGAAAGTTCGCATGAAAATCTTTATGGAATCTATTCACAGAAGCATCTGGCAGGCTGTGGTAAATGAGTACAGAGTTCCAATGAAAATAGAAAATGGAAATGAAATAGAAAAACCACTTGAGGATTAGGATATAGATGAGATTAAGAGGGCTGAAAACGATGCTAAAGCTTTGAACATTTTACACTCTGCCCTAAATTCTGATGATTTTTTTAGAATTTCTGCCTGTACTACAGCAAAAGAGGCATGAGAGCTCATCATGGTAACACATGAAGGTACTGCTGAAGTCAGGAGAGCAAGAAAGAATACACTCATTCAAGAGTATGAAACATTCAGAATGTCCCAAGGAGAATCAATAATAGAAATGCAGAAGAGATTCACACACATCATCAACCATCTCAAAGGACTTGGCAAGAATTCATTGAAGAAGAAGTGAATGTCAAGATTCTGAAATCTCTGAATAGAAAGTGGCAACCTACTGTGACAGCCATAACTGAATCAAAGAACCTTGCTGCTATTACCAGTGCCGAACTGTTTGACAAACTTAGAGAGTATGAAATGGATATGACTTGCATGACAGATGAGGAACAAAGGACAAAAGAGCCAAAGGAATTTCTCTTAAAATGGAGCATACTGAAACAGAATCTGAATCCTCCGAAGACGGAAATGACTCACAGGAAGATCAAGTGAATTTGATGGTGAAGAAGTTCAGAAAATTCATGAAGAACAACTCTAAAAAGAAATTTTGTCAACCAAGAAAAGGATTAAAGAAGCAAGGCAACGCTTCAATCAAAGTAACATGCTATGAATGTGGGAAGATTGGACACTATAGATCAGATTGTTCAAGTCTGAAAAGAAGTAACAACACTGAAGTAAGAAAGTCTAAAAGTGAAAGAAATTTCAGAAAAGAAAAGAAGAAAAAGAAAGTCTACATAGCTTGGGATGAAGGCTACACCTCCTCAACATCTGAAAGTGAAAATGAGGAAGCAAACCTGTGCTTGATGGTCAAATCATCCAGTGAGGTAAGTGATATGAACTCTACCATGGATGAATATGATGAACTACATTCTGCTTTTTGTGAGCTTTACAATCAAGCTGAAACATTTGAAAAAGAAAACATAGTTTTGAAAAAGCAAATATCCTTGTTAAAACAGAAAGTATGTGATTTAGAAAATGATATTTCAAAACTAAGAAAAGAACTCAATACCCCTATAAACTGTGTTCAGATAATAAGGCATGATAACATGAAATCTAGAAACTCTAAGGATGCTAATCTCATTTGTACCTACTGCATGAAAACAGGACATACATCTTTTAATTGCATGATTAGAAAGAAAGGAATTTCCAGTGGTAAGTATAGATGGGTTAAGAAAGAAAACTGTAGCACTAACTTGCATGGACCCAAGAGAAGCTGGGTACCAATCGCAAAATAAGTTCTTTTTCTCTTGCAGGAAAGCCTAAACTGCAGAAACTCAATATGGTACTTAGACAGTGGCTGTTCAAGGTATATGACAGGTGATAGAAGGAATCTTAGCACCTTCACACCAAGAGAAACTGGATCAGTTGTATATGGAGACAACAACAAAGGAAAAATACTAGGCTACGGTACAGTTGGATACAAAGCTAATACAGTGATAGAAGATGTATTGCTAGTTGATGGATTGAAGTTCAACTTGTTGAGTATTAGTCAACTGTGTGACAAGAACTACATAATTGCATTTGATGATGAACATTGTCTTATCAGCAACAAAGACTCAGATGAACTTCTCATGGTTGGCAAAAGGTCAAACAACATCTACATATTGGAAGTAGATCACTCATCTCCTTACTCTACATGCTTAACTTCTAATGATAATCTGTCTTGGCTATGACATAGGAGAATAACACATATTGACATATTGCATTTAAATAAACTTGTATCTAAAGAGCTAGTTTTTGGTCTACCTAAACTAAAGTTTTCCAAAGAAGGACTTTGTGAGGCTTGTCAAAAGTCCAAGCAGACAAAAACATCTTTCAAAAATATTAAACATGTTTCTACAACTCAGCCGCTTGAACTCTTGCATTTAGACTTATTTGGTCCATCTAGGATAGCTAGTTTCGGTGGAAATCTGTATGGGCTAGTCATTGTAGATGACTACTCAAGATTTACTTGGGTTTTGTTTATCAAGAAAAAGGATCAAGCCTTTGGAGTTTTTAAGGTACTTGCCAAGAAAATTCAAAACAAAAAGGATTTGAAAATCAAAGCTTTAAGAAGTGACAATGGTACTTAATTTAAAAATAGTTATTTTGAAAGCTTTTGTGAAAAACATGGGATATCACACTGCTTTTTCAGCTCCTAGAACTCCTCAGCAAAATGGAGTAGTGGAGAGGAAAAACAGGTCACTTATAGAACTAGGGAGAACTATGCTGAATGAGCACAGGATGCCTAAACATTTTTTGGGTTAGATTGTGAACACTGCATGTTATGTTCTCAATAGAGTCTCTATAAGACCCATTTTGTTGAAAACCCCTTATGAGCTTTTCTATGGCAGAAAACCAAATATCTCTTACTTTAAAGTCTTTGGATACAAATGCTATGTTTTAAACAATGGCAAGGACCCTATTGGAAAATTTGATACAAAGGCTGATGAAGCCATTTTCCTTGGTTATTCAAATACAAGTAAAGCATATAGGATCTTTAACAAAAGAACAATGTGCATTGAAGAATCTGTCCATATTAGATTTGATGAAACTAACACTTTCCAAAAGGAAAGCTTGCTACGTAATGATGATGAAACAGGTGAAGAAGGCATAAAAGTTGATCATATGCATCAGCAAAATCAAATAACCCCAGTGTCTGATCGAGCAAAAGAATGGAGGACACCTAGGAACCTATCACTTGACAATGTCATTGGTGACATTCACAAGGGGGTAACTACTAGATCCTCACAAAATCTATTTTGCTACAATACTGCTTTTGTATCACAGGTTGAACCCTCCAGCATAGAAGAAGCCTTGAGCAATGAATTTTGGATCATGGCTATGCAAGAAGAACTTAACCAGTTCAGAAGAAATGGAGTATGGGAACTTGTTCCACACAAAGGCAACATGAATATAATTGGCACAAAATGGGTATTCAAAAATAAACTTAGTGAAGATGGAGTTGTGGTCAAAAACAAAGCAAGACTTGTGGTAAAAGGCAACAATCAACAGGAAGGAATTGACTTTGAGGAAAACTTTGCCCCTGTTGCAAGACTTGAAGCAGTAAGATTACTCCTAGCTTATGCATGTATCAACAACTTCAAGTTATTCCAAATGGATGTAAAGAGTGCATTCCTAAATGGATACATAAATGAAGAAGTCTATGTAGCACAACCACCAGGTTTCACAAACGCTACTTGGCCTACACATGTTTACAAACTTCATAAAGCCTTATATGGGTTGAAGCAAGCCCCCAGGCAATGGTATGATAGATTGAGTAAATTTCTCATATCAAAAGGATTCCACAGAGGTAAAGTAGACAAGACTTTGTTTATTAAAAACAAATCTAACTACATTCTATTGGTTCAAGTTTATGTTGATGACATTATCTTTGGATCATCTAACCAACAACTTTGTGAGCAATATGCAGGAAGAATTTGACATGTCCATGATAGGAGAACTAAGCTTCTTTCTAGGTCTCCAAATCAAACAAATGGATGGTGGCACTTTTATTCACCAGGCTAAGTACACTAAAGAATTACTTAGGAAATATGATATGATAAACTGTAAAGTGTCAAATATACCTATTTCTACTAGCACTTATCTTGAGATTGATGAAGTAGGTCATGAAGTTGATACTACCTTATACAGAGGTGTTATAGGATCTCTACTATATCTTACAGCCAGTAGACCTGATATTATGCATGTTGTATGTTTATCTGCTAGATTTCAATCTACACCTAAGCAATCTCATTGTCTAACAGTAAAGAAGATTCTTAAATACCTAAAAGGAACTATAAATTGTGGTTTGTGGTATCCAAAAGGAATCTCACCATTACTTGTTGGTTTCAGTGACTCTGATTTTGCAGGTAGCAAAACAGATAGAAAGAGCACTAGTGGCACATGTCTCATTTTTGGAGAATGTTTGATATCTTGGCATAGCAAGAAACAAGCTTGTGTAGCATTGTCAACAGCAGAAGCTGAATATGTAGCTGCGGGAAGCTGTTATGCTCAAGCAATATGGTTGAAGCATCAACTAGAAGATTTCGGGCTAAAGATAGATCATATTCCCTTGAAATGCGATAACACAAGCGCTATAAGTATCACAAGAAATCCTGTACTGCACTCAAGAACAAAACACATTGAAGTCAGACATCATTTCATCAGAGACCACGTCGAAAAAGGAGATTGTGACATCGAATTCATAGATACAGAAAATCAGTTAGCAGACGTTTTTACTAAAGCATTACCAAAAGAAAGGTTTTACAAACTTAGATCAAACCTCGACATTTTGAGTGAGGATCATCTAAACTATACCCTTTTACTTGATTACACTTATCCATAAAATTGTTTTTGTGAAATTTTTTTCAAAGAAAATTTTTTTCTGATAGAAATAATCGATTACCAGAGAAATGTAATCGATTACTTCGAATCAATTTCATTCTTAGAAGGATTTGGCACTGTAGTAGTCGATTATCACGATCCCGTAATCGATTACCATAGAAACCAGGTTTTAAAGTTTTTGAAAATTCCTCTGGAATAATCGATTACCAGAATAGGTTAATCGATTACCAGAATAGGTTAATCGATTACCACGACCGCTTTTCTTGATTTCCTTCTTCTCTCTATATAAAGAACTGAGATAATCGATTTCCAACTACTGATAATCTATTACCTCGTTCTTGGACTAATTTCTTGGGCCTTTTTCTCTCTTATAAGAAGTGCAGGTGAAACCCTACAATTTCACTATTCATCTTCTTCCTCCAAAACCCTAAGAAATCACTCACTCTCTCTCTCAGCAACTATGGAAGACCAAGGAAGGGGAAAACGAATCAAGATGAGAGCCAACATATACACTCAAGAGGAGATAAAAGGTAAAAAGAAGGTAGGAAAATCCTCCAAAAGGAAGAAACCTACTTCACCGGCTCAACCGGAAAGAGCTCAAACTTCTCCACCTGAATCTACTGTTAACCGATGGTTCACTACCAAAGGACAAGAAACGAGATTCAATCTGGATTTCACTAACAAAGGTCTTGTTCAGCCAAAGATTCTAGACCTACGATGGCTAGATGACCAGAATTTTACTTTCCAAACCTACCTGAGGCAACAACATTTGGAGAGATTTGTGGGATTGAAAGGATTTATCTACCCAGATTTGGTTCGAGTCTTCTATTCAAATCTCAAACCAAACATGGAACGAATAACTGTAAGTTCTGAAATTAAGGGTATTAAAATAACCTTAACCCTTGCACATTTTCTTCAAATTGCTGGTATCAGGAAAGAAGGAATCGTTGCACATGTAGACAAACTCCAAGAGAAAGGATTTGATCTGCAAAAGGACACCTTCTATATGAGCATGATGAGGAACCCACAAAATTTGGAAGATGAAAAGAATTCAAGGAGATCACAAGGCAAAAAGGTGACATACAACATAGAAGGTCTAAATGCTGATGATAAGCTACTACATTACACCATTTGTTGGATCTTAGCCGCAAAAGGAGCAAACCATGCTCAAATCAGTGAAGATGACATAATACTCATGGAAGCATTGAAGAATGGAATTCAAGTGGATTGGACTCACATCATAATGGACAACATGCTGAAGACTAGAAGACTTTTAGATAATAAATGTCCATATTCTCTGTTTATTTCTAGACTAATTGAAATTTTTCAGATTGATACAACTGATGAATCCAGAGAATTAGTCAAGGATGTCCACATGATTAGTGAGAGAGCCTTGAAGATGATGAGGCTGATCAAAACTGATGCAGGACAGATCACCAAAGAAGAACAACAAGCTAATCCACAAGAAGATCCGGAAGAAGAAGCACAAAACGAAGATGAAGATGAAGACAATCTAGCATCTGGAGAGTACATTCCAAAATCTCGATTTGAATCCATCATGATTGACAAATTGGATGAATTAGAAGAGACTGTCAACAAAAGGATAGATGATCTAGGAAAGCGTCAAGACTTACACTTCCTAGAGATGAAAGATTTGATGGAGACAATAATGGAAAGACTCAACCAGGATGACACAGATTAGTAACTCCAACTCTACCTCTCATAATCTTATTTGATATACCAAATAGGGGGAGTAGTACAAGTGTAGTTATTATATGTTTTCATTTATATTTTCATTTGATATTTTTTTGAATGTTATTTGATGTTATTTGATTATCTTTGAATTATTTGAATATGTAAATTCTTAAGTATTTTACTTAGGGGGAGCAGATCAAAATTTAAACAATTATGGATTACTGTAATAGCACTAGATTTAATTTCTTTGCAATTGATTACTCAGATGCTATAATATTTCTGTTAATTGAAAAGTGATATGAATTGTATATTACCTATAAGCTGCATGCAAAAGGATACTAACATTTCAGGACATATCAAAGCCGTTTTTTTTTCATTAGATCCTCGACTACACTATGATTTGGTACATCAAAACCAAAAAGGGGGAGATTGTTAGACTTGAAGCTGAAGAAGTCGTCTCTTGTTTTTAGTTTTGATTTACTTGTACTCTTGAATTTAATGATAGATTGTAAATAGGAGCTTAATTGTATTGATTGTTATAGAATAGGCTTTGAGTGTGGTTTTTATTCAATTTCACTTCACAGAGAAGTTGAATCTACTCTGAGAATCAAGCTAGAACAAGTTTGGGAAACCCTATTTTGATTTGACAAGTTGAAAACTGTTTTTTTAAATGATTTTAAGCTGAAGTAATCGATTACCATATATCAGTATTCGACTACCAACAGTTTGAGAAATCAGGGAATCCTAAAACTCTCTAGAGTAATCGATTACCACATCCTAGTAATTGATTACCTCGTGCTTGAGATAACAGAGGAGCCTAAAACTCTCTGGAGTAATCGATTACCACATTCTAGTAATCGATTACCCACACCAGAATTCATCTCAAGAAGTTTTTAAACTGCTTTAAATTTAAACCTCTTAGAATTGATTTCAAACAAGAGAAATCTTTCAGTTTTTTCAAGAAGAAAGGAAGAGCGAAAAACTGAGTTTACAAAGAACACAAGTTCTAAGAGTTCTCTTCAAGATTTCAAAAGATTTTCTCTAGAGATGAAGAGTGTGTGAAGAATTGAATACTTGGTTATAATCTTGATCAGATCATACACATCAGGTGTAATCTTTACTGATCTTTATTTTGTTTTGTATTTATTTTTGTTCAAAACTCTTAAGAGAAAGTTGTTCTCTAGAAGAAGAGTTAAGGAATTTGAGAGAGGTGCTCTCAAAGGTGATTCTTGAAGGATTCAAGAATTAGAGAGATATGTTCTTAGGAGAATAACATGTGTTTTGGTTCTTTTGATTTTGTTTGTGTTTGTGCAGTGTGTTTGTATTAGACACAAGAAATCATTATAGTGGAAACCGATCGCAACAGTTGTTGGGTTGAGACTGGACGTAGGCCGAATGCCGAACCAGGATAAATCTCTGTCTAAACTTTCTCTCTACCTTATCTCTTATCTTTGTCTGAATCTATCGCTTTACAATTGCTTTTATTGATTCATTCTTAAGGAGTTTTGAAAAGGCGTATCAATTTCTTTCTATGTTCGCTGCTATCTCTCTAAACTGTTATTCTTAACATAGATAAAATTGAATTGGGAAAGAATTTGATAAAGGCTAAAATTGAACATAGGGAACTTGAATCTATTCACTCCCCCTCTAGATTCAACATAGAGACCAACAGTTAGAGTAACTTATCTCTTGATTTGGAGTTGATATTGTCTCTTTAACCTTTTCCTTGAGTTCCTTGTTTTTTTTTGGAATTACCTTCCTTTGTAGCCATGGATAGCCCACCTAGCGTTGGTGATGATTTTTCTCCCAAGACTAAGAAGTTCATGGAGCTGGTGGGAAATATGTTCACCCATTGCTTGGAGGAACGTGATAAAAGGATAGTGGAGGAAAGGAGAGCTAAGGAAGAAAATGAGAGGAGGGAAAGGAGGAGGAGAAAAGAATATGAGTTGAGATATCACCATGAAAAGATTGATAGAAGAGAAAAAAAACCAATTAGCGTTGATGATGATTTGTCTCCCAAGACTAAAAAGTTCATGGAGCTTGTGGGAAATATGTTCACCCATTGCTTGGAGGAACGTGATAGAAGGAAGGTGGAGGAAAGGAGAGCTAAGGAAGAAAATGAGAGGAGGGAAAGGAGAAGGAGTAAAGAATATGAGTTGAGATATGACCATGAAAAGATTGATAGAAGAGAAAAAAAACAAGGGAGGTACCATCATTCACCTCAAAGAAGTTATAGAGATTGTTATGAATCTAGGAGGGAATTGAGAGAAAGAAAAGAAAAGAGGTTAAGAGAAGAAAAAGAGAGGAAGGAAGTCGAGAATAACAGAAAGAAAAAAGAGTTGAAAGGAAAAGAATTGAGGGAAAAAGAAATTAAAGAATTAGATTTGATGGAAAAACAAATGAAGGAGAAAAGTGATTCTTTACTTATTTATACTAACCATTCATTTGACACTTTTAATTCTTATTTTGAGGATGTTGTAGGTGTTGTTCTAAAGGAGGATTTTCAAGAGCAAATGGATCATCTCTTGTGATGTTGAAAGGAATGAACTTCAAGCTTTTTATAAAGATGCTTGTGATCATCTTTACAAACTTCCTTCGAATTTGATTCCTAACAAAGAGTTGTCCATAAAGGAGCCTTGAAAAAATTATGTTCAAGAGAAGGAAATTACCTTTTGAGGAAATACCTTTAATAAAAATGATATTCCATACCATACACTAGAATCCTATGGCATTGAGCCTTGGAAAATCCTTGAATTTGGTGATTTGGAATTCTTAATTGTGCCTGTTAACCTTTATTTTCATGATGTTGAGTACTTTCCTAGGTTGATGGAGGAGGTTAAGAAGGAGGGCACACCAAAAAGTTCCACACTTAGAGAAGGAATGATGAATAAGAATCAAGTGTCTATACAAGTGGGAAAAGGGGTAGAAACTCCTAAGAGTTTCGGTTATATCCCAAATGAGTAATTAATTTTTTTTTCATTCTTTAATTGATGTTGTTGGTATTGAGGAAAAATACATTTTATTGTTCTATGACTTGTAAGTGAGTGAAGTTTATAATTTTCTCAAACTAATTGCTAAGGTTAGGTTGAGTAGGTGGAGACTTATGGAATTTATATTGTTTTTACCACCATACACTCACTATAGAATGCGATCATACCAACACAACAAATCATTTGTATCAAATATTATTAATAATGATTTATCCATCATTAATGGTGACATTGTGATCTTTGATCTAAGTGGCTAATTGGTTTTTTCTTGTAGGTAAGGAGGACTCATTTTAGGGGCCAGAGTCCATTGAGAAAGTTTCCTTACAAGACATGAATCTAAAGGGCCCCAATCCTTTACAATTTGATCTTCTCATAATTACATTGTGATAATTTTTTCTATATTCTTGACTAACTTGTGTTATGAAGATGGTGTAGATCAAACCAACTTGAGGGCAAGTTGTTTGCAAGAAGGAGGGTTTGATGGAGGACCATCCAAGGAGGATAACATTACTAGAAGGATCACAAGAGGCGTAGAGGAGGAGGTGGAGAAGGAGCTTTTGAAGATAGAAGCTCTCAAGACCTTTCTTTTAATTTGAACTCTTGTAATCTTCTTAGTATAGTTGATATGACTCAAAGGCCATTGTATGTATCGGCCTAGCTATTTTGTTTCCTTTTCTTTATGGTTGATGGCTTTAATAGAGTAGAAAGCTAAGAGAGTAAGGCTAATGAAGATGGAAAAAGAAATGGACCTTTGATCTACTAAAATTCACAAATGGTACTTGATTTAATTTGAGTTGCATTTGTGGATCCAAGAGATAAGACTCTTAAGGTAGTGCATGAGCCTTCCTTCCATGCCCCTTGGGTTCAAGGATCCAAAGGCCCAAATCCCTTTCCAATCCTCACCTTTGGATTAGCCTACCTTACTCTCTTTGCCTTCCTCACTCTATATAAGCTCTCTTCCTACACCTTTGTAAAGACCTTTAACAAATTAATAAAATTGAAGCCAGAAGCTTTTCCTAAGAGAAAGATTTCTCTTAATCTTCTTCCATTGAAGGAGTATGAATCTTATCCATGGGTTTCTATAGTGGCGATTCCTCAAGACTTATTGACCTAGTCCATGGTGTTTTAAACCATTGAATCTTATCAAAGAACATTCTTTATGGCGATTCCTCATCATGGCTTACTGGATTTCATCCATGGCGTCATCCATCTTCTAATCTTTTCTGCTTTTACATTTTAATTCTTTGTTTTTCTATGCCTTTTGGTCTTGACTGAAACCTTTTCACCTTGGTAGGAGCTTGGACCGAAATTCTTGCTCCATTCTAACCATTGGCCAAAGCTTGCTTAAGGCTTTCCTTGGGAGAACTTTGAAGAATGAAGATCGGGACAATTCTTTTCAAGCATTTTGAGGGGTTCTTGTATCACTTCCTTTCATTTTTCTCTTCTTCTTCCTCTCCACTGACCCGTCTTCTCCTTCCTTTTCTTCTCCATTCGAGCACCACCAGGCCACCACCATTCCAACTTCGTCATGCCACCACCACTCCGACGCTGGTGCGCCACCACCGCGACAAGTGGGAGCCACCCACAAGCTTGGAAAGCTTGCTACACTTCTCAAAGGCTCACCCCACGAACTCCATTGCTAAGGTACGCAGATTTCTTGTCTTCAAGAGTGGATTATTTGTGTGTTCTTCATGTTTTATTCTTCTCTTGCTTATTTTTTTTTTTTTTTGTGGCCGGAAACCTAGAGAGGTGGTAGGAGTTCGTGAGTGTGGGTTATTTCTTAAATGATTAAAAAGAGAACTTAGTAACTAAAACACATAGAGAGAAACACCATGGGCATGTTGAACTCATAAGACGATGGGTTTTGTACCCTTTCTCATGAAACCATTGCAAGACTATGGAGATTGTTTTGGAACATGAAGGAACTGAGCTTAAGCACTCGGAAAAGGGTGATCTTAAACAAAAAGAAATGAACTTTAAGTTAAAACATGAGTACACTGACAATGATAATGCAGAGAAACCTTAAAAGTCTAAGTCAAGGCTCATAGGGTGTGTGAGTTTGTGGAGCTAATGATTGTTAGTGTAAGTAGGTTTTTTCTTGATATTATGTGGAATGTATGATATGAGTGTGTTAGGGATTAGATGCTGGTTTTGATGCAAATCTAGAAATTGCTAATACTATGTGAGAATGTGTAGTGTGAATAAGCATGGTGTGTGTGAGTTTTTTGGGATTGTTAGCATTAGGCAGGTTTTGATATTGAGTATGATTGTTGAAAATCTGGATGTAATGCCCATAGTATGAATAGAAATTCGATTATGAGTACAAGTTCGTTATTGATGCAATCATTAAGTGCTAAAAGTGATTTAAATGAATGGGTGGCTGATTTCTATGATAAATATGCATGCCTTTGTACTTTGAATTACAAGAAGGTTGGGGGTGATTTAAATGACACAATATGAAGGGTAAGAGCATATTGAACCTAAGGACTTAGTTTGATGAAATTCAGAAGTGAAATAATGAACTTATTGTAACTAAACTGGAAGATGTGTATGGTTGTGATTCTTAGACTATTACCAAATCAATGTGTTTTGGAAAATCAACACTTGTGTCCACTTGGACTGTCATATAAAGGAGAATTTTAAGCTAAGCAAATTGTAATCTTTGATTTTCATATTAATTTTATCAAATAAAAGTATGCCTACAATTGTTGAGGCTTAGGAATTGATGGAGGACCATCTCCAAAATAACAATAAAACTCTCCAACTCAAAGTTAGAGGAGGAGGTTAATGCTCAAGTCAAGTTAAAGAAGAATGAGGACCTTACTCTTTCAATTGGGCTGGTAATGAATTCGCTGTTATTTTGAGTGTTTGGCCAGGTTCAGTATTTTGAACATAACTTGGGCTATACAACTCCGATTAAGTTTCCCTTGGCGTCATTTTAAAGAAGACTTAAAGGGATACAAAAGCTATGAAGACACCAAAGCGTAGTTGGAATTGCATCTAGGAGGAAATTAGGCTTGAAGTTAACATTTGGATGCTGCCGGAATTTTCTAGCAAATTGCTTCAAGTGTTCGCCTATTAGTTTCTTTCAATTATGTATTTGTTTTTAAGACTGAATTTTGGCCTTGTAATTGTATCGTGTGCAGCCTAGGACACCTCTCATCACACCATTAATCACTCATTTCATCCTAGGGTGTAGAACAATTCAAATTTCCAACCTTAGGCCCATTACAAGTGATGCATTTCCTTACAAATTTTGAAACTTGAACTTTCATTTTAGGCCAAAATAAATGCTCATGTAAAATAGCAAAGGTCTTGTCTATACCGAAATGCCACATGATTCCTCCCTCATGTGATCCACATATTAAAAGTTCTCTTAAGGAGCTATTAGGCACACACAAACAATTCCCTTTAAAAAGATAATCCTTGTGCCTAAAGAAATCCTTGAAAGCACCTTTAATACATTCCTTATACACTAGGCCGAAATCAACATCATTTTCATATAAGGCCTTCACATGTTCAAAACAAATTAATTTAGATTCAAGCATGGAAAGAAGGGTATACCTCCTACTCAAGGCGTCTGCTACTATGTTTGTGGACCCTTTCTTGTGCTTGATAATATAAGGAAAAGTTTCTATGAACTCCACCCACCTAGCATGCCTTTTGTTGAGTTTTCCTTGGCTCTTGAGATGCTTGAGTGCTTCATGGTCCGAATGCACTATAAACTTTCTTGGAAGCAAGTAGTGTTGCCAAGTTTGAAAAGACCTCACCAATGCATATAACTCCTTTTCACATGCGCTAAGTCCCCTCATTCTTAGGAACAAGGATCATGGGTGATGCACATGGAGACAAGCTCTCCTTAACCCATCCTTTACTCAACAAGTTTTGTACTTGCCTTTCAATCTCATGTGTTTCTTGATGTGAAGTCCTATAGGTTGGCCTTCTAGGGAGAGGTGCACCCGAAATGAGATCAATTTGGTGCTCAATCCCTCTCAAAGGTGGTAGATTGTGAGGTATCTTTTGAAGAAACACATCTCCAAATTCTTCTAGCAAAGTATCCAAGGCACTTTGATCACCTACACAATTAGCATTCAATATTAGTGGTAAAGGTAAACATTAGTACATAGATTTCCTAGTTAGGAACTCCCTCTTAACCTCTCCTCTCTCAATTAGAAAACTTCCCTTTGTATCTTCACTACTCTTAGTCTTTTCTTTCTTGCTTTTAGGTTTAAGACTTGGCGTAGCATACTTGGAAGCCTTCTTGGAGCCCTCGACCAAGCTCTTGGAAGTAGGTGTGGACTTAGCAAGTCCCTTAGAACTCTTGGCCAATACTTTCTTTTCCTCCACTCTTTTCATCTTCATCTTCACTTGGTCCTCTATCACTTCCTTAGGTGACAATGTCTTTAGATGTACCTTACGACCAACATGAGAAAATATGTAAGTATTTGCTACACCATCATGTAAGGCATGCCTATCATATTGACATGGTCTACCTAATAGCATATGAGTGGCTTCCATAGGGACTACATCACATAAAATCTCATCACTATATTTCCCTATATTGAAAGCAACTAGAACTTGTCTATCCACTACCAATTCACCCTTCTCACTTAACCATTGCAATTTATAGGGTTTAGGGTGTGGGGAAGTTTTCAAACCAAGTTTTTCAAACAATCTAGTACTCACAACATTAGTGCAACTACCACTATCAATTATTAAAAAGCAAACCTTCCCTTGTATGTTGCATCTTGTGTGGAAGATGTTTTCTCTTTGATTCTCATCTAGCTCTTGGTAGGAATTCCCTAGCATCCTTATAACCATGAGGAGATCACCCTCCTCGGCTAATTCCTCACTTGAGTGATCACTTATGCTTTGCTCTTCACTCTCACTTGAAGAATGGCTTGATTCTTCACTAGTGACCCCTCCATCCATTTTCATGACCATGGTCTTCTTGTTGGGACATTGGGAAGCCATGTGACCGTGACCTAGACATTTAGAGCACTTGATGTTAGATGGTTTAGAAATAGGTTTAGCAACATCTTTACCTTTATGTTCTTTTCGGCCAAACTTAGAAAATGGTTTGGATGAACCCTCATTCTTTTGATTCTCCTTCCAACTTGAAGATCCACTAGTATAGGACTTCTTCATGGTGGATTTCCTCTTAATTTAAGCTTCTATCTTTCTTCTTTATGGATGGAATCCTCTAGGGTTTTATAGCTTTGAAGTTTCAACACATCTTGTATCTCCCTATTCAAGCCTTGAGTGAACCTTGCAATGTTAGCCTCTTTCTCCTCTTGATAGTCTGCCCTTAACATGGTAAGTCTAAGCTCCTTATAGTACTCTTGCACACTCTTTCCACCTTGTGTCAACCTTTGAAGCTTGATATGCAAGTTTATCACATAAGAATTATGAACAAACCTCCCTCTAAATGCATATTTCAATTGAGTCCAAGATGTTATGGAAGACCTTCTCCTCTTCTCAGCATCAATGAGAACTTGGTTCCACCAAACCAAGGCATACCCTTCAAACTCTAAAATGGCTAGATTAAGTGATGGAGGACCATCCTCAACACCACCATTGGAAGCTCAAGGAAGAAGGATTACAAGGTACATGCTCAAGAAGATTCAAGAGCAAATTCAAGAAGAGTTGACTAGAGGTCAAAGTCAACAGTCAACTCAAAGTCAACTGTTAACCACAAGTCAAAGTCAACAGTCAACTCTTGAAGACCTTACTCTTAATTTTAAACCTTGTAATTTTCTTCAAGTTTTGTAATATTTTTTCCTTAGGCATTTAAGTAGGAATTGGCCATAACTTGGAGCATGTAGCTCACGGCCTAGTTGACTCATTCTTGGAACAATTTTGGCAAGGAAAATGGGAGAGAGTGGCGCACACTCTCCTTGGGAGAGAGTGGAGAGAGTTTGGATGCAAAGTAGTGGAATTTCCACTAACTCTAATTCAAGGTTAACCATTTGATTTGATCCAAATCAAATGGCCAAGCTTGAATCCGTCTAAGGCTAAGCAAAGCATGAATCATGTTGATTCTTAATCCTTGATCAAAGCTTCCATCAAAGGGTTGACAATTCATAATTGAGTCACATGTTTCACACCACTCAAGAGTGAATTTCAACCCCATAATTCAAGATTTAATCAAGAGGCTAAGAATGGAACATGATGTCACATGTCTCATGCCTCCTCTAGCTAGCACCGTGGCCCTTGATTGCTTTGCTCATCCAATGGCCAATGCTTGAACCGTGTGAGGTGCCTTAAGTGAAGGCTTTCCAAACGTTGATCAAGCATCGATCCAATGGATAGCATGCCATCCAATTTGCCTTAGGAGCCTTTAGTATATGTAGGTGCATTTTCAATGTGTAAGGGATCTTTGGATCATTTTTATGAATTGAGTATAGCTTGAGCTATCTTTGAGAGTGTTCTCTCTTGGGTTTCTTCTTAGAACCTTGAGTCTTATCAATGGATGCTTATCCTTGTGGCGATTCTTCCTCTTGACTTATTGCTTAGGCATGGCGTCACCATCTTCTCTTCTTCTTCCATTTTCTCTTTTCTTCTAAGTCCTTGAGTCTTTAAGTCTTGTGTTGCTTCCGCCTCTCATCATCTAACCGTGGAGATTCAATTGGAGAATGAAGATTGGGCCAATTTCAAGCTTCCATCCTAGCAAGCTTGTATCATTAAGTCTATTCTCTTCACACAAGGTTGGATGACAAGAGAAAACTTGGTCAACCTTCATGACCCACTCTAGATTGTTCTTGGCACCTACATCTCCTAGGATCTTTGGGAGCTTAATTTTAAGATTGACTTCCCAAGCTCTTGGCTCATCATCTCCAAAGTACCTTTTCAGATTAAGTGGTTGCCTCCATGGTGTTCCTCGGCCAGCACCACTTCTAGGCCTCCTCTCATCCACATACTCTCTATATGCATCACTCTCATCATGATTACTCCCTTCATCACTTTCGCTAGGTGAGTAATAATTACCCAATGGTTTCCCCTCTCACTTCTACTTCCTCCACTTATTTTTCTTCCTCTTTCATGTCCTTCCCTTTCTTTTCTCTCACGGTCTTCTCTCAACCTCCTTTCTAGATTCTGTCTCTTACTCACTTCTTCTCTAAGCCTCCTATCACTATCACCTCTTAACTCATTTATCTCATGTTTCATATGGTTGAACTTCTCGGTCATAAACTCCATGAGCATCTTGGTTTTAGGTGACATATCATTTCCCACACTAGATGTGCTTTCCATGGCTGCAATGAAATAGTTAGTAATCAAAGTAAATAACAAGTAAGGACCTCACCACTCCTAAGTGTTTCACTCAAGATGTCACTCGTGTATATCACTCTTTTGTGGCTCTTTCTCTAGTGTTCTCTCTTGCCTTTTTTCACTCAAACTCTTCTCAAGCTTCTTACAAGAACCTCTACTTAAGTACAAATATGGCTGCACTCCACGTGAAATAGAAAAAATTCTCCAATCAAGCTTAAGAATTTCAAGAGAAAGACATACTCTAGACACAAATATGGAGTTCAAGAAGAGAAGCAATAAAGTCTCAAAATGAAGGAAACAAGCTACTCAAATTCAAGAACGAAGTATTGAAAGACAAAGGCACAATTGGACAGCAAAGATTCAAGGAGTTACTGGAATGATCACTAGCCAAGACAAGCAAATTAACAAACGCAAACTCAAGTATGATAGTGATCAATTTAGAGACCGAATTTAATAGCTATTTGGCACACAATTTCTCCAAGATATTAAAGCACTACTTGATATTAATTATGATGAATTTAGTGCAGTAGTATATGGCTGGACAAGCAATTCATACAAGTATCACTTATGCAAAATTTGAGTCGACACAAGCTAGCTACTAGTACACACCTCTAGGCCAATTTCCAAGCTACTAGTAATTTTACTAGGTTTGTGTGTGTGCTAAGTCTTAGCTCTAAGTCCAATTTACTTGCCCAATTTTTTTCTTTTGCACCTCTTTATCACTTTGAGAGCTTGCTGGACAGATTCTTAAGTCACCACAGTTCTATCATAAGTACTTAAATTTTCTAGTACTTTTTTTTAGGCTCTTTTCTAGCTTCTTTTGAATTTTCTCACTTTGTTTTCTTTTGTTTTAATTTTTTTTCACTTGTTTTCCTTCTCCACACTTGTTCCCTTTTCTTCTATTTTTTTTTCCAGTGCTGGACTGAATTATATCTTGCCTAAAACAAGCACTCCAAACTCAATTACCAGCAACAAGTCTACTACAAAGGTGTAATAGGTAATTTGACCTCTAGTAAGCACTATACTAGCATGTATTGATGTGGATGTCTCAACCTTGCATATATGAACTTGAAAGTAATGAATTATAGGCTTCAAATGCAAGTACCAAAATAGGGAAACAAGGCATACAAGTTATATTGCTCACGGTATACCAAATTTCCACCAAGAGAGAAGTAAAATTGATACTAGTACATGGAACAAGTACTAATTGACAAGTAACTCAAGGAATTGAAATTTACTACTAGCTAGATTCAATTTGACCGAACAAAAACACTGCATAAATTGATACCACTTGATGTAAGCCTTCAATGGAAGTCTTACTAGTTTTCCCAATCTTCACTTCTCAAGATCCAAGCTCCACAGTCATCAATGGAGGTTTGCGGAATACACAATCAATTTAAAGAATAAAATTAGAAAATGGAAGAAGGAATAGAAGATGGAAACGCCTTGCTAGAAGTAATAAGTCTAAGGAAGAATCGCCACATGGATTGCACCATGATAAGACCCAAGAAGGTTTAATGAAGAAACCTTGAAAAAAATCTTCTCTCACAAGCAAATGCTCATCTCAATAATTTGACTAAAAGTGATTTCAAACATGAAAATTCACAAGTATATACTAGGGACTAGTTTTTAGCACCAAGGCAAACCGTGAAGCATGTGAGTCCTTGGATGGAGATTTGATCTAACATGTGGTAAGCCATAAGCACATCACACGGATCAAAACCAGCATCCTAAGGAATAATGTGCAATCATAGGGCCATGGTTTGCTAGATGAGAATTGGCATGAGACATGTGACTTCAACAATAAGTCTCCACCTCTTGATTGAATTGGATCATATGGCCGAGATTCCTCCTTGAGTTGGCATGTAAAATGTGACTCAAGTTTGAATCTTTACCTTATGATTAAATCTAGATCAAGAGATCTTGATTCACTCTTGAAGGTGGTGCCTTAAGCATGCATGCCTAAGTGGGATGTATTGATAATCCATTTTATATACATTTTCTTTACTTTGTTTTCAGTTCAATTAGCTGTCATATGTGTCATATTTTGATAGTTTATCTTAGATATTGTGTCAGAGATATATTTTAGTAGTAGTAATAAATAATAGTTAAAATTCCATAAGTTCTTATGTTTCTATATTGATTCTTGTGCAGTCACTTCTAGAACTATGAGGAATGAAGAAGAGATAGGAGCAGGGAGGGGATTGAATGCAAGAATGAAGCCCAAATTAAGATCAAAGCAAGCCAAAGTTGAGCATTCAAAGCTGTTAAAAACGCGCCGGGCGCATTCCATTGACGCATTCATCCTTGCTTGCGGTGAAAATGCGCCAAGGCGAGCCAGGGGGGCGCGTTCAGCCTTTCCTTGCGGCACAAATGCGCCAGGGCGCGCTCAGGGGCGCGTCTCATGACTTATGAAAGCTTTTGAAGGAATCGTCCGTAGGAACTCTTGTTCCATCTTATGGAGTTGCTTCTTCTGCGTGCTTGCCTCTTCCAAGTTGCTTCATCCGTTTTGCGTCTTATGAGTCGTTCGTCTCGATGACTTACTTCATCGAGTGAAGTGTTCCGTCGTGCTTGTTCCTTCTTCGAGGTTTGTGTCGTCTCCGTACTTGTTTCGCCCTCGAGTATCCAAGAGGATTTTAAACAAGATGACGATACACCAAGTTCATGATGACTTGTTTAAACAAGACAGACGATACACCAAGTTCATGACGTAGACGAAACAAGAGATGACGATACACCAAGTTCATAATGATTTAAACAAGACAGGCGATACACCAAGTTCATAAAGGACGACACCAAGACAGACGATACAACAAGTTTATACAGGACGATACAACTAGTGCAAATCTTGTTTTCTTCTACGATCAAACACGCAGTAGCGCGTCCTTCTTAAGTGGTGGCGCGTTCCACTGCTTCCTTTGCTTCACAAGCGCGCCAAAGCGCGAAATAGCTTAATGAGGGGCGCGTTTCATCGTCTATATAAGCATGTTTGGGCGCGAATTCAAGGGGATTTTTCATAATTCTGTTTTACAGTTTCTTGTGCAAGTTTGAGTTGTGCGATTGCACAATTCTCTCTTCTCTCGTTTCGTTCTGCTCTGTTCTCTCTTCTTCTCATACTTTACTTCTTCACTTTCAATCTTCATGTACTCAATTTCTCTTCACAACGTTGGATAATTGCACAAGTGAATTCAGTTCTTGATTTTGATTGCGTTATTCTTCAATTCTACAACAGATTCCTGATTCAATTTACCTCATGTTCTATTATGTTGTTCTTGATTGTTTAGGTTTCACACTTTATGCTACTGCGCTTGATTCCTTTTCTGCAATTCCCTTCTGTTTAATTCGTTGTTTCAATTTGCTTAACTCTTTGCTTCGATTTGCATTTCTCTATTCTACTTTCAATTTCTGATTCTCTTCGCGTTCACGCTAAGTGTTCCTTATCTCTTTCTGCTCTTATCTTTTACGCAATTCATAATTTCGATTTATCTTCCTCCGCTTCGTCTTAAGCTCTCCGTTTCATAATTACACTTTCTGTTTAGTTTTGCTGCATCAATTCAATGAAAATCCCCCTTCTATTAGTGAGCAATTCCGAATTGAATGCATGTATGTCTTCTGAGAGATGACCTAGGTTGATTCCTCTATATTACAAGTTTAATTGGGGATAAATCTAGCTTTTGATAGTCATTCGACAGTGGTTATCAAAATGGCGCCGTTGCCGGGGACATGCGTCGTTTGATTTGGAATTATCACCTGTATATAAACTGCCTGTGAATATTACATGTGTCTAGACTAACTATGAATTCATATAATAGTTTCTACTTTTAGTGTAGGTATTGACTGTTTTGTTGCGTTTCTGCATAGTTTCTAATTCTTCCTAGATAGTATTTCTGCTAGTTTTTCTACGTTTGTGTAGTACATGACCAGATCTAGCTTAGATAATTCACTCAAATTTGATCCTGAAATTGAAAGAACAATTCATAGGCTGAGAAATCAAAATAGGAAAAGAAACCAAACTTCTCATTGTGACTCTGATTGTGATTCTGTTGCTGAAGACATGGCAAATCCAATGGAGAGAACTCTTAAGGAATTGGCTACACCTGACATTAATTATCAACCTTTGTGTATCCAATTTCCGCTACCAGAAGGTGTTGTTAACTATGAATTGAAATCTGGACTGATTCATTTGTTGCCTAAGTTTTTAGGACTTGCAGGTGAAGATCCACATAAACATCTCAAGGAATTCCATGTGGTTTGTTCCACTATGAGGCCTAATGATGTTCCTGAAGAGGCTGTCAAAATGAAGGCATTTCCATTCTCTTTGGATGGAGCTGCCAAGGATTGGTTGTACCTTCAACCAACACCTATTACCACATGGAATGACATGAAAAGAAGATTCCTGGAGAAATTCTTTCCTGCTTCTAGGACTGCAGCTATTAGGAAGGATATAAGCGGGATAAGACAACTGCAAGGAGAGACCTTATATGAGTATTGGGAGAGATTCAACAAGTTATGTTCCACATGTCCAAACCATCAAATAACTGAACAGCTTCTCATCCAATACTTCTATGAAGGACTCATGCCTATGGAGAGAAATATGATAGATGCAGCAAGTGGTGGAGCTTTGATGGACAAAACACCAGCTGCTGCACGATATTTGATTGCAAATATGGCAGAGAATTCCCAGCAGTTCAGTTCCAGAAATTCAACATCTTCCAAGCATGTGAATGAAGCTTCCATAGCTGCTGCTGATACATATAGGTTGGAAAACAAGCTAACAGAGTTAACCTCACTAGTGAGACAGTTAGCTTTGGGTCAACAACAAAGGCAACCGAATGTGAACGCAGTGAGCCAGATTAAGCAACTATGTGGCATTTGTAGTGGAGCTGAACATTCCACTGATGCTTGCCCTCAGCTGCAAGAAACTGAACAACAACAACACGTGGTCCAACAAGCTGTGGATGTGGCTGGAATGTACTCTGGACAGCAGTATAGACCTCCAACACAGCCGTACAATCCATATTCCAACACTTATAATCCTGGATGGAGGGATCATCCTAATTTGAGGTATGGTCCAGGACCTAGCCAACTTGTGATCCACAAAGAACGGCAAGCAAAGGTTTCAACCTCCTAACAAGTATCAACCTCCTCCCATGAGACAGCAACAAATGGTCCAACCTGCTCAACCACCACCTGTGAATAATGCTGGACCATCCTTGGAAGATTTGATGAAACAGATGGCAACTACCAATCTGCAGTTTCAGCAAAATGTGAATGCTTCTATTGTGGATTTGAAAACTCAAATTGGACAGTTGGCCACCACTGTGAACCACTTGCAGCAACAAGGTTCTGGTAACATTCCTTCCCAAACTGTAGCTAATCCAATGGGGAATGTGAGTGCCATCACCTTGAGAAGTGGTAAGGAATTGCAGCCAAATGTTCGGGATCTTGAAAAATCACAGCAGGATGAGGTAAAACAGCTTCCTCTTCCTTTTCCTTCTGTAAATATACATTCAAAAAAATCAGAATTAGAAAAAGAATTATTAGAAACATTTAGGAAAGTAGAAGTTAATATACCTTTGTTAGATGCCATCAAGCAAATTCCCAAGTATGCCAAATTTTTAAAAGAACTGTGCACCCACAAAAGAAGATTTAAAGGAAACGAAAAGGTAAACTTGGGAAGAAATGTTTCTGCTCTTATCCAAAGCACACATGTTTCTCCACCCCCTCAGTCTAACCTTCCACAAAAGTGCCAAGATCCTGGAACTTTTACAGTGCCTTGCACAATTGGAGATCGCACTTTTGTGGATGCCATGATAGACTTGGGAGCTTCTATTAATGTGATGCCTACTTGAGTCTCTGGTCATTGCGGGTTGGTGAGTTAAAACCAAGCGGAGTTATTATTGACTTGCTAATAAGAGTCTTGTCCATCCACGTGGAGTCCTAGAGGATGTGTTAGTTCGAGTTAACGAATTGATTTTTCTGATTTTTACATTCTTGATATGCGGGATAGATCACCTTCACCTACATTGATCCTAGGCGACCATTTTTGATATTGCACGGACCAAGATTGATGTTCATTCCGGCACATTGTCTATGGAATTCGGAGATGATATTGTGAAGTTCAACATACTCGAAAGCATGAAACTACCTGCTGAAGAGCATTCTGTTTTTTCCATAGATTTAGTTGATGATTGTGTAGATAGTTGTACAGATTTTGATTCTGAACTTGATTTTGATTTTACTAATTTCTGAATTAAATTCGATTTGGCTTGCCTTTTGTCATGATGGAGACACTGTTTGTACTATATGTGCGAGAGATAAATACTGCCATTGCAGATGCAGGTTCTAACGTGCATGTTGCATACCTTGGTCTCTGAGGTTCTCGCATCTAACGTCTTTTAAACAAACAAGCCAGCATTACCTTCCATTGAACCGCCACCAAGCTTAGAGTTGAAGCCACTGCCTCATCACTTGAAGTATGCTTACTTAGATGATGCTCAGAAGCTTCCCGTTATCATTTCTAGTACTTTGCAAGATGAGCAAGAGGAGAAGCTGCTGAACATGTTGAAGGTGCACAAAAAAGCCATTGGATGGACATTAGCGATCTTCCTGGAATTAATCCGACCATTTGCATGCAGAATTTCGCTAGAGGATGAGTCTAAGCCCGTAAGACAACCACAAAGGAGACTCAATCCTACCATTCTGGAGGTAGTAAAGAAAGAAGTCATGAAATTGCTTGCAGCTGGCATCATCTACCCCATTTCAGACAGCACATGGGTTTCACCTGTCCAAGTGGTCCCTAAGAAATCTGGCATAACTGTGGTGCAGAACAAGGACAATGAATTGGTTCCAACTAGAGTCACCAACAGTTGGAGGGTCTGTATTGATTATAGAAGACTCAACCAAGCCACCCGAAAGGACCACTTCCCTCTTCCATTCATTGATCAAGTCTTAGAGAGGTTGGCAGGTAAATCACATTACTGCTTTCTGGATGGATTTTCTGGATATATGCAGATTCACATTGCTCCAGAAGACCAGCACAAGACCACCTTCACCTGTCCATTTGGGACTTATGCTTACACCAGGATGCCCTTTGGCTTATGCAATGCACCTGGTACATTCCAAAGATGCATGGTGAGTATATTCTCTGACCTCTTAGAGAGTTGCATGGAGGTGTTTATGGATGATTTCACTGTATATGGTTCATCCTTTGACACATGTTTGGATAGCCTCTCCAGAGTTTTAAATAGATGTATTGAGACTAACTTGGTGCTGAATTTTGAAAAATGCCATTTCATGGTTAGTGAGGGTATAGTCTTAGGACATCTAGTTTCTAATAGAGGAATTGAAGTTGATAAGGCAAAAATAGATATTATTACTGCTCTGCCTTACCCCGCTTCTGTGCGGGAAGTGCGTTCTTTTCTTGGACATGCAGGTTTCTACAGGAGATTCATTCAAAATTTTAGCAAGATTGCCCTGCCATTGTCCAAACTACTCCAAAAGGACGCAGATTTCTCTTTTGACCAAACATGCATGAAGGCCTTTGATGAACTGAAGATGAGGCTTACCACAGCACCTATTGTGCAGCCACCAGATTGGGAGCTTCCCTTTGAGTTAATGTGTGATGCTTCCAACTTTGCGGTTGGAGCAATTTTAGCTCAAAGAGTGGATAGACACTCTCATGTCATCGCATATGCTTCTCGTACATTGGATGCTGCTCAAGCAAACTACACCACTACTGAAAAAGAGCTTTTAGCAATTGTCTTTGCTTTAGATAAATTTCGTGCTTACTTGCTTGGCTCTAAAATCATTGTCTTCTCTGATCATGCAGCTCTGAAATTCCTGTTGAAAAAGGCTGATGCTAAACCAAGGTTGATTAGATGGATGCTTCTTCTCCAGGAATTTGATATAGAAATCAGGGACAAGAGTGGTGCGAGAAAACACAGTTTGCGATCACTTGAGTAGGATTGAGGGTAACCTTGATCTTTTGCCTATTAAAGATAATTTTCCTGATGAACATCTTATGCTTTTATACTCTTGTGATGTAGTACCTTGGTTTGCTGATATTGTTAATTACTTGGTTACATCTGTTGTACCTCCTAATGCATCTAAATCACAAATTGAGAAATTGAAAAGTGATGCAAAATACTATGTCTGGGATGACCCTTATCTTTGGAGGTTTTGCAGTGATAGAATAATTCGCAGATGTATTCCAAGTCATGAGATCCAATCGGTCCTTCAATTTTGTCATGCTTCACCAGTGGGAGGGCACTATGGACCTCAACGGACAGCCCGAAAAGTATTGGACAGCGGGTTCTATTGGCCTACTATTTTCAGGGATGCATATAAGCTTTTCAGCACCTGTGAGCAGTGTCAGAGAGCTGGGATGGCCATCACTCGAAGGCATGAGATACCCCAACAACCTATTATTTTCTGTGAAGTATTTGATGTTTGGGGTATTGACTTCATGGGGCCTTTCCCTGTCTCCTCTGGTTATTCATATATCCTGTTAGCAGTTGATTATGTGTCAAAGTGGGTTGAGGCTAAGGCCACCAGGACTAATGATTCTAAAGTAGTGGTGGATTTTGTTAGATCCAATATTTTTTGCAGGTTTGGTGTGCCTAAAGCCATTATCAGTGACAGAGGGAGCCATTTCTGTAACTTCAGCATGAAGTCTCTACTCCATAAGTATGGGGTGGTGCATAGAGTTTCCACAGCTTATCATCCCCAGACTAATGGTCAGGCTGAAGTGTTCAACAGAGACATTAAGCTCGTATTACAGAAGATGGTCCATCCAAACAGAAAAGATTGGAGTAAGCAACTTGAGGATGCTCTTTGGGCCCATAGAACTGCCTATAAGACACCAACTGGCATGTCTCCCTACAGAATGGTCTTTGGTAAAGGCTGTCATCTGCCTGTGGAGATTGAGCATCGTTCATATTGGGCTGTGAAGAAGTGCAACCTAGAGATTGACCAAGCTGGTGCGCAAAGGAAGCTTCAATTGCAAGAACTTGAGGAGCTTCGATTGGAGGCTTATGAGAACTCCAAGATCTACAAGGAAAAAGTTAAGAAGTATCACGATAGTATGATTCTGAGGAAGGAGTTCAAAGTGGGCCAAAAAGTGTTGTTATTCAATTCTCGGTTGAAGCTCATAGCCGGTAAGCTTCGTTCTCGATGGGATGGTCCTTTTGTCATTACTAATGTCTTTTCCCATGGTGCAGTTGAAATAAGAGATGAAGCTGCTGGTAAAGTTTGGAAGGTAAACGGTCATCAACTCAAGGAATTTCATGAAAGTCCGAAAGCGGAAGAAGCTGAGGCAGAGTTGTCTTTGGCTGAACCTAGCTGGCCGGACGTGCAGATATTTGGCCCTTGAGGGAGTTTTCTATTCCCTTTTCTGTCTTGAATTGCAGTTGACTTCATTGATGCACTCTGTGTTACATTGAGGACAATGCAAATTTCAAGTGTGGGGGGGGGATTGTGTGAATATTTCGCTGTTATGTTTTCTGTTCTGTTTTGTTCTGTTTCTGTTTGATTGTTGAAAGGAAAATAATAGTAAATGTGAAACATACCTTTTCTTTGAAGTTACAGGTGTATAAACTGTGGAAGTTACAAACATTTTTAGTTGATAGATTTTTCAATCTTCTTATAACCTATGTGTGCATCTTTGGATTGCAATTGACTTGAAGCTAAAGTTTGGATAATTAGTGATAGAAAATAAACCTTGTGAGAGTTTGAGCCTTATATGGAGGAACTAGTCTTTCCTTCAATTTTCTTTCTTATGTGACTACACTCATCTTGTTAGTTGCTCTAGATTTTTCCTTGACTCTTGCTGATATTTCTTGATCACATGCATTATTGAAATGATCTAGGCAAATTTCTTCTTAAGCCACTAGCCAAATGAGCCTACCTTACATATCTGTCCATTGTCATCCCCTTTTGAGCCTTTATTTCCCTTTCTTCAATTTTAAACTCATTACAAGCCGAAAAATGGAAAACAATGATGCCCCCTAACTTTAGGGATTAAAGGAGCTTTGGAATTGTTTTGGGAATAAGTTTAAATAAGTATGGGGGTATAACCCTTTAGGACAATTCTGATATGTGAGTTGATGAATGGATTGGCATTGGTTATGCAAAAGAAAACAACTACACAGAAAAATGTATATGTATATATAGAAAAAAGATACAAAGAATAAAATACCAAAAGCTGCAAAGAAGGAAATCTAGAAAAAAAAAAAAAAAAGAAAAGAAAAAAAAAAGGATAAGAAAGCAAGAAAGAAGAGAGAAAAAGAGAAACAGAAGGAAATGAAAATCCAGGATGGAAATAAGTGGGAAACTAAAAAGAGGTAAGTGCCAGGAGGGTAATCTTCATGCTTATAAGATTTATTCCCCATTGCTCCTCTTTTCTCTTGGTTATTAGCCTAAATAATCCTTCTTTTATACCACCTGCACCTTGGCCACATTACAAGCTTAATAAAGTCCTTTTGATCTCTAATTGCATGTGTTTCAAGTTATTGAAATTAGAGGCTTGTAAAAATCTGGTAGTGCTAACTTGTATGATGTGTTTGAGTGCAAATACAATCCTAAACACTTGAGAGTTAAGAGGAAACACTTACTTGTGAGATTCTATCACTTTGAATTCATTTTTTAAATCAACTTGTCAAATTGTTTGTTCTGGATGCACCTTAGACTTATGAATCGTTGTTGATCTTGATGCTCTGAATTTTGTCCCTTTCTCTTTATATGCATCTGTGGCTCAACTGGAATTGGTTCAGTTCACATAGCATCAACCCTTCTTTTAGTAAGTTTTGCCCCAGAGTGCAAAAGAATAAGTGTGGGGGTATTTGATAATCCATTTTATATACATTTTCTTTACTTTGTTTTCAGTTCAATTAGCTGTCATATGTGTCATATTTTGATAGTTTATCTTAGATATTGTGTCAGAGATATATTTTAGTAGTAGTAATAAATAATAGTTAAAATTCCATAAGTTCTTATGTTTCTATATTGATTCTTGTGCAGTCACTTCTAGAAATATGAGGAATGAAGAAGAGATAGGAGCAGGGAGGGGATTGAATGCAAGAATGAAGCCCAAATTAAGATCAAAGCAAGCCAAAGTTGAGCATTCAAAGCTGTTAAAACGCGCCAGGGCGCATTCCATTGACGCATTCATCCTTGCTTGCGGTGAAAATGCGCCAAGGCGAGCCAGGGGGGCGCGTTCAGCCTTTCCTTGCGGCACAAATGCGCCAGGGCGCGCTCAGGGGCGCGTCTCATGACTTATGAAAGCTCAACTGAAGGAATCGTCTGTAGGAACTCTTGTTCCATCTTATGGAGTTGCTTAAATGCGTGCTTGCCTCTTCCAAGTTGCTTCATGCATGAAGTGCTTTGCGTCTTATGAAGTGTTCGTCTTGCTTGTTACTTCATCGAGGAGAGTGTTGTCTAACATCAAGAATGAGTGCTTGCTTCGAGGTTTGTGTCGTCGTACTTGTTTTCGTCGAGTATCCAAGAGCTTATTTTCGTCAGGCAAAACAAGACAGACGATACACCAAGTTCATGACAGACGAAACAAGACAGACGATACACCAAGTTCATGACAGACGAAACAAGACAGACGATACACCAAGTTCATAACAGACGAAACAAGACAGACGATACACCAAGTTCATAACAGACGACACCAAGACAGACGATACAACAAGTTTATACAGACGATACAACTAGTGCAAATACTGTTTTCTTCTCTGATCAAACACGCCAGGGCGCGTCCTTCTTAAGTGGTGGCGCGTTCCACTGCTTCCTTTGCTTCACAAGCGCGCCAAAGCGCGAAATAGCTTAATGAGGGGCGCGTTTCATCGTCTATATAAGCATGTTTGGGCGCGAATTCAAGGGGATTTTTCATAATTCTGTTTTACAGTTTCTTGTGCAAGTTTGAGTTGTGCGATTGCACAATTCTCTCTTCTCTCGTTTCGTTCTGCTCTGTTCTCTCTTCTTCTCATACTTTACTTCTTCACTTTCAATCTTCATGTACTCAATTTCTCTTCACAACGTTGGATAATTGCACAAGTGAATTCAGTTCTTGATTTTGATTGCGTTATTCTTCAATTCTACAACAGATTCCTGATTCAATTTACCTCATGTTCTATTATGTTGTTCTTGATTGTTTAGGTTTCACACTTTATGCTACTGCGCTTGATTCCTTTTCTGCAATTCCCTTCTGTTTAATTCGTTGTTTCAATTTGCTTAACTCTTTGCTTCGATTTGCATTTCTCTATTCTACTTTCAATTTCTGATTCTCTTCGCGTTCACGCTAAGTGTTCCTTATCTCTTTCTGCTCTTATCTTTTACGCAATTCATAATTTCGATTTATCTTCCTCCGCTTCGTCTTAAGCTCTCCGTTTCATAATTACACTTTCTGTTTAGTTTTGCTGCATCAATTCAATGAAAATCCCCCTTCTATTAGTGAGCAATTCCGAATTGAATGCATGTATGTCTTCTGAGAGATGACCTAGGTTGATTCCTCTATATTACAAGTTTAATTGGGGATAAATCTAGCTTTTGATAGTCATTCGACAGTGGTTATCATGTATCAAGGCTAGAAAAGGAAATGAGTTAGTGGAATTTCCACTCACTTTCTCTCCCATCTCTCCACTCTCTCTAGGGAGAGTGTGCGCCACTCTCTCCCAATTATTCTAGAACATTACCTCCTAATCTTATTGTATTTGGCCGTGACTTATTCAACTATGCAAGGTCCAAATTTAAGTTCAAATTTGAATACAAATACTCATAAAATGCTAAGACTATTACAAGGCTTGTTGACCAAGAAAATGTCTTCAAAGGTTGACTGTTGACTTTGGTGTTGACTTTGACTTTGGGTCAACCTCTTCTCTTCCTCTTCTTGAATTCTCTTAAGCATAGACCTTGTAATTATTTTAGCATTTTTGACCTCTTGTGTTAGAGTAGATGGACCTCTATCAAACCCTCCATCTTGAACACAACTTGTCCCCAAGTTGGTCTCCTCTTCAAAACCTACACATGGTGAAAGATCACAAACATTAAAAGAATTACTTCCACCGAAAGTCAAAGGAAGGTCTAACTTATAAGCATTAGGTCCTAATTTCTCAATGATCTTAAATGGCCCATCTCCTCTTGAGAGCAATTTAGACTTTCTCAAGTGTGGAAATCTCTCTTTCCTAAGGTGTAACCACACCAAGTCTCCCACTTGGAAGTCAAAAGCTTTTCGGCCTTTGTTGTGTGCTTTAGCAAATAACTCATTCTTCTTCTCAATTCTTGCTCTAATCTTAGCATGAAGCTCCTTGATCCTCTCGGCTTAATCAATGCCTTTCCTATCACCATCAAACTCAGACGGCAAACAAGTAAGGTCAAGTGGAGTTAAAGGGTTAGTACCATAAACAACTTGGAAAGGAGATAATGTAGTAGAATGGGCTACTCTATTGTAAGCAAACTCTACATGTGGTAGGCATTCCTCCCAAGACTTAATATTACCCTTGACAAAACTCCTAAGCAATTGACCCAATGTTCTATTTACTACTTCTGTTTGATCATCTGTTTGTGGGTGGCAAGTAGTGGAGAAGAGGAGTTTAGTACCAAGCCGCCCCCACAGTGACCACCAAAAATGGCTAAGAAACTTGGCATCTCTATCATTCATTATGCTTTGCGGCACACCATGCAATCTCACTATCTCTTTGAAGAACAATGTAGCTATATGAGATGCATCATTCGTCTCGTGACAAGGTAAGAAGTGAGCCATCTTGGAAAACCTACACACCACAACAAATATAGAATCCGAGCCTCTCTTGGTTTTGGGTAATCTTAGGACAAAGTCCATGGATATGTCCAACCAAGGTGAAGATGACCCGGGTAAGGGCATGTAAAGGCCATGGTTGGATAGCTTAGACTTTGCTTGATTACAAGTGATGCATTTCCTTCCAAATTTTGAAAGTTGAACTTTCATTTTAGGCCAAAAGAAATGCTCATGTAAAATAACAAAGGTCTTGTTTATGCCGAAATTGATGCAAGCCTTCCATGGAAGGATTACTAGTTGCCCAATCTTCAACTTCTTCAATTCAAACTCCACGGCCAACAAGGGTGAATGAAGGAACTCACACTCCAAAGAAGAAAGAAATTAGAAAATGGAAACAAGATGAGAAGATGGAGACGCCATGCTTGGAAGCAATAAGTCTAGTGAAGAATCGGCACATGGATGAACACCATGATAAGACTCACAGGTTCAATGAAGAAACCTTGAAGAGAAAACTCTCTCTCTCAAGAAAATGCTCAATTTATTAATTTGACTAAAAGTGTTTACAAATGTGAAAATTCACAAGTATATACAAAAGACTAGTTTGGCACCAAAGCAAAATCGTGAGGCATGTGAGTCCTTGGATGGAAACTTGATCTAACGTGTGGCAAGCCTTAATGATGCAATCCTCAAGGAGAATAGCATAGGAGACACGGATCTTCATGCTTCAATGGAGACTTAGGTATTAGGAAGAAGAAGCTTGCGCCTCAAGGAGAAAAGAAATGGAGAAAACAGATTAGAAGAGGAATGGAAGTGCCATGGCAAGTGCCAATAAGCTTGAGGTGGAACCGCCACAATGGAGCAAGGAAGCTATTGATGAAATTCAAGGTTCTTCACAAGAACACAAGAGAGAAAACACTCTCAATTTTCTGAATTCAATTCTCAATTAATCAAAAAGTGTTTGAATTACAAAGGAAATCCTATTTATACTACTAAGGTGTGGAGCTAGCTTGCTATGCAAGGAACTAATGTCCACCATTGGATTAGATTCTAATCTAATGGCCGCGGAAGGAAGCTTGTGGTGCAAGTTTGATTAACTTGGAGAACAAGGATCAATCCTCTACCCTTGGATGTAGATCCTCATCCAATGGTCACGGCGTCAAGCTTGCACTCCAAGCTTCTAAGCTTAGCCCTTGGATTAGTATCCTCATCTAATGGTCACGACGCCAAGCTTGCACTCCAAGCTTCTAAGCTTAACCCTTGGATTAGAATCCTATTTAAGGGTCACTAATTCTTTATTTATTACAAGTTTAGGCCCAAATTAAATCCTTAAAACAATTACATAATTGAAAGAAAACTATTAATAAGCCTAAACATTAAAACATTTCGTTGAAAATTCCTGGAAGCATTCCAACGCTAACTTCAAGCTCATTTTCCAACTAGTTGCAGTTCGAAATGGGTTTTTTTGTCTTCATAGCTTTTGTAGCCCTTGAAGTCTTCTTTAATTTGGAACCAAGAACGCCTCAATTGGACTTGTGTAGCTCGAGTTATGATCGAAATACTGAAACAGGTCAGATGCAAAAATCAGAAGCGAATTTTATTAGAAGCCCAAAATTGAAAAGTATGGTTGGAGAGTTTGGTTGGGCTTTTGGAGATGGTCCTCCATCAAGAAGTGAGTAAGAGGGAGGATCTAGAAAGGAGGTTGAGAGAATACCGTGAGAGAAAAGAAAGAGAAGGACATGAAGGAGGAAGAAAAATAAGTGGAGGAAGTAGAAGTGAGACGGGAAGCCATTGGGGACATTATTACTCACCTAGAGAAAGTGATGAGGGGAGTAATCATGATGAGAGTATGCATATAGAGAGTATGAGGATGAGAGGAGGACTAGAAGAGGTGCTGGTCGAGGAACACCATGGAGGCAACCACTAAATCCGAGAAGGTAATTTGGAGATGATGAGCCAAGAGCTTGGGAAGTCAATCCTAAAATTAAGCTCCCAAAGTTCCTAGGAGATGGAGGTAACTACCTAGAGTGGGTTATGAACGTTGACCGAGTTTTCTCTTGTCATCCAACCTTGAGTTCAGATAAGAGACTTAATCTAGCCATTTTGGAGTTTGAAAGGTATGCGTTGGAGTTTGAAAGCTCTTATTGAAGCCGAGAAGAGGAGAAGGTCTTCCATTACGTCTTAGACTCAATTGAAAGATGCATTTAGAGGGAGGTTTGTTCCTAATTCTTATGTGAGAGACTTGCATATCAAGTTCCAAAGGTTAACACAAGGTGGAAAAAGTGTGCAAAAGTACTATAAGGAGCTTGAACTTACCATGTTAAGGGCTGACTATCAAGAGGAGAAAGAGGCTACGATTGCAAGGTTCACTCATGGCTTGAATAGGGAGATACAAGATGTGTTGAAACTTCAAAGCTATAAAACCTTAGAGGATTCCATCCATAAAGCAGAAAAGACAGAAGCTCAAATCAAAAGGAAATCCACAATAAAGAAGTCCTATACTAGTGGATCTTTGATAACCACTGTCGAATGACTATCAAAAACTAAGTTTATCCCCAATTAAACTTGTAATATAGAGGATTCAACCTAGGTCATCTCTCAGAAGACATACATACATTCAATTCAGAATTATGCACATTTAGGAGGGGGATTTTCATTGAACAATTCAATAAAACTAAACAAAAGTGTAATTATGAAACGGAAAGCTAAAGACAAAACAGAGAAATGTAAATTGAAATAGTGAATTGCGTAAAAGATTAGAGCAGAAAAGGAACAAGGAACACTTAGCATAAACGCAAAGAGAATTAGAAATTGAAAGTAGAGCAGAGGAATGCAAATCGAAGCAAATAATTAAGCAAATTGAAACAATGAATTAAGCAGAAGAGAATTGCAGAAAAGGAATCAAGTGCAGTAGCATTAAGCGTGAAAACCTAAACAATCAAGAACAGAATTATAAAGCGTAAATGTAAATTGAATCAGGAATCCGTTGCAGAATTGAAGAAGAGCGTAATCAAAATCAAGAACTGAATTTAATTGTTGCAGTAAGCTACGACGAAACACATGAACATTGAAATCTAAGAAGAAAAGAATGAGTAGAAGAGAGAACAGCGAAGAGAGAAGAGAGAATTGTGCAATCGCACAACTCAAACTTGCACAAGAGAAGCTACAAGATGGAAAACAGAATTATGAAAGGTTCTCTCCCGAATTCGCGCCCCAAACATGCTTATATAGAAGATGAAACGCGCCCCTCACTAAGAGGGACGCGCCCTGGCGCGCCTTGATCAGAGAAAAGGACATGAGCGCGCCCTTGTGCGCGCCCTGGCGCGTTTGTTCAACAGAAAACAGCATTTGCACTAGTTGTGAAACAATCAGATGCTAACAATGTAAGTAGTAGTTTAATCATTCGTCTGTTGTATTGTCTGTCTTTGGGATCGTCGTCTGTGTGAACTTGTTGTATCGTCTGTCTTAGAATCGTCTGTATGAACTAGTTGTATCGTTTGTCTTAGTATCGTCTGTATGAACTAGTTGTATCATCTGTCTTAGTATCGTCTGTATGAACTAGTTGTATCGTCTGTCTTAGAATCGTCTGTATGAACTAGTTGTATCGTCTGTCTTAGAATCGTCTGTATGAACTAGTTGTATCGTCTGTCTTAGTGTCGTCTGTATGAACTAGTTGTGTCGTCTGTCTTAGTATCGTCTGTATTGGTATCGTCTGTCTTGTCTACTGCACGTAAAGCATCAATCCTGGAGACTCGATTTAAACAAGTACGTACATAACAAACCTCGATGAAGTAAGTACAGATTTAACAACTCTCGATGAAGTACGCACGATTTTAACAACTCGATGAAGTAAGCACAGATTTTAACAACTCTCAAATGAGGCAAGCACAGACGAAACAACTCTCATCAGACGGAACAAGAGTTCTTACGTCTTGATTCCTTCATTTGAGCTTTCATAAGGCATGAGACGCGCCCCTGAGCGCGCCCTGGCGCATTTGTGCCGCAAGGAAAGGCTGAACGCGCCCTCCTGGCGCGCCCTGGCGCATTTCTACCGCAAAGGGGAATGAGTGCGCCACCCTGGCTCGCCCTGGCGCGTGTGTGCCCTTGGCTTGAGCTACAACTTCTCTTCCTCTTGCTGACTTGCACTCTAAGTCCTCATCTCCGATCTTGGGTCTTCCAATCCAGGCTTCCATTCTAGCATTCAATCTCCTCCCTGCTCCTATCTCTTCTTTATTTCTCATAGTTCTAGAAGTGACTGCACAAGAATTAGTATAGAAACATAAGAACTTATGGAATTTTAACTATTATTTACTACTACTACTAAAATATACCTCTAACACAATATCTAAGATAAACTACCAAAATATGACACATATAACAGCTAATTGAACCGAAAACAAAGTAAAGAAAATGTATATAAAATGGATTATCAAATACCCCCACACTTATTCTTTTGCACTCCGGGGCAAAACTTACTAAAAGAGAGTTGATGCTATGTGAACTGAACCAATTCCAGTTGAGCCACAGATGCATATAAAGAGAAAGGGAAAAAATTCAGAGCATCCAGATCAACAACGATTCATGAGTCTAATGTGTATCCAGAACAAACAATTTGACAAGTTGAGTTAAAGAATGAATTCAAAGTGATAGAACCTCACAAGTCAGTGTTTCCTCTTGACTCTCAAGTGTTTTAGGCTTGTATTTGCACTCAAACACATCATGCAAGCTAGCACTACCAGATTATTACAAGCCTCTAATTTCAATAACTTGAGACACATGCAATTAAAGATCAAAAGGTCTTTATTAAGCTTGTAATGGGGCCAATTCTACACCCTACTAATTGTTATGTGCATTCTATTTGATTTTAAGCACCATTAAGTTGTTGGTGTGTTGAAGTTTAAAATTCCAATGATCAAGCATCATATAAGGAACAATGACCATAAGACACTTAGGAATAAAGTGAGGTTAATGACAGGTGAAGTGGGCTAATTGTAACACCCTGAATATTAGGTTGGAAAAAAAAATTAAAAGCTTGATTTATTTTTATCTTTTCCTCTTTTACCCTATAAATTCTTAAACTCACGAAACTGCCTTACGTGTTATTCATTATGATATTCAATGTCGGGTGCACGTTTTGCTCTCTTGTTCATTGCAATCAGTTTCTCTTTCCTCTCCTTCTCTTTCACTCACACCATCAACTTTTTTCTCTTGCTCTTAATCATCACGATTGGAAAACCAATAGTGAAGTAAGCTCCATAGGTTTGCATCATCATCCTTTCGCTTGGTTGTGTAGTTTGGAGATTCTCATTTGGGGTTTTAGGAACCCACTTGCAAACCTCTTAATTCCTGTCAGTTTAAGAATTTTCTTCCTTCAATCCAAGTTTGGGTTGTTCCATTGTAAATGATAGTGATAGGAATTTTTGTTTGAAGGGTTTCTTATTAAAAATTATGGAAATTGATTGAGAATAGGGGAAAATCCTTTTTGAATTGTGTTGATTGAGATTTGATTAGGGATCCTTAATAGTTGTGTTCGATGTGAGTAAAAATGTCTTTGTTTTGTGAATTGGTGTTCGGTTTGTTGATTAGTTGAATAACATTAGTTTCCTTATTTTTTCCCTCTCTCTATATACCTTAGTTCTTCATCTTAGAAATCCTATTTTGATTAATTATTTTGTACTTAGAATATAATTTTACTAATTATAGTATTATCGTGATTTCTGCCCATTTTTATTTCCTTTATTGTTCCACTTACATTGTTTTGTACATGTTCTAGTCTATTGTGATTTGGTTGATGTTGTGGAATGAAAGATTACGTTAAAGTAAAATAATGGGTGTGGATTGAGATTTGACCTTGGTGAGACGTATTGCATCGATGAGTCCCTATGTTCATGATAATCAATTGTAATTGTGTTTTAGATTTGATGTGAGGGATGGATGCTGTAATGAAAGAGCAGTGAAGTTGCCATAGTGGACATGCTTGTGGAGCATGAGGTTTTTGAAAAGAGATGAGGATTATCATGATTGCTAGGTGAATGAAATTTTTTTTGAAAAGTGAGAATGAATGGAACTAAGACGGTTGGTCCCAGACAGGTGGATGTAATGGCCTAGGACTTTGAGGGTACTCACGCTGAGGAAAGTTTCCACTATGACCGATCACCATGAGTGGGAAGTGACTACTATTGTAATATTGGTTACCCTGACTGTAACTGCCTAGTATTTACGGTGAGAGTGTTTGAGGTGACATGTACTCCTAGACATCGCCCAGTGTTATGATGGTACCACATGGCATGAGAGTGGAATGCGAGTAGCGTGTATCATGTTGGGTTGCATAATATGATTGGTTGTGATGCATTGTGAATTAAATGTCTCATATATCTCTTTATAGTTGGTTTATTGCACAATAATTGTGTTTTTTTTTTTGTTATTATCATTGATATGTGAATTAACCCTTTTTGATGCAAACCCATGAGGAAATTGGGAGGGATTTTCATGAATAAGAAAGTTGTTGCCTCAAAAAATGCAGCAAGAAGCTCATGGTCAAGGTGCTAATTAATGGAACTAAATCAAAAGGAGAAGAAAAGATAAAATGGAGAAGACAAGAATGGTGGGAGCGCCATGAATTAAAAATTCAATAAGCTCTTAGGAAGAATCGCCACTTGGATGCAAGGATCCATGATAAGATTCAAGGTTTCAAGAAGAAAACTCTATGAGAGCTCTACTCCTTTAAAAAGAAACAATTCTTAATTTTCATTCATTTTGAATAAAAAGTGTGTATAATTGAAATGTTGACCCATTTAATGAAAGTGCAATGGGCCTAAGGTTAGAAATCTAAAATATTCTTCACCCTAGGATGAAATGAGTCATCAATGGTGAGACGAGAGGCACCCTAGGCTGAGCACACTTTACAATTACAAGGCCCAAATTCAAGTCTTAAAACAAATACATAATTGAAAGAAACTAATAGGCCTAGACAATTAAATAACTCGTTGGAAAATCCTGGTAGCATTCCAACGTTAACTTCATGCTCCATTTCCTCCTAGATTCAGTCCGAACTGGGCTTTGGTGTGTTCATAGCTTTTGTAGCCCTTTAAGGCAAATTTAAAATGCCACCAAGAAGAACTTAATTGGAGTTTGGTAACCCACATTATGCTTGAAATACTGAATCTGGTCAGCACTCCGCTGGAACATCTTGATAGTATCCAAACTTTACTTTCAAGCCCAATTTCCTCCTAGATGTAGTTAGAAATGGGATTTTGTGTTTTCATAGCTTTTGTATCCCTTTAAGTCAGCTTTAAAAAGACACCAAGAACATCTAAATTTGAGTTGTGTAACCCATGTTATGCTCTGAATACTAAACCTAGTCAGACAGTAAAAAACATAGCGAATTTTATTAGAAGCTTAATTTATTAAAAAGTAAGGTTGAAGTGTTTGTTGAGCTTTTGGAGATGGTGCTCCATCACTTTTTGTTGTTGATGGTCCCTACGGGTGATTCTAGAGGGGGGTGAATAGATTCTAGTTCCTATGTAGCCCAATTTCGTGTGTTTCTACTTTCTTTTAATTCAACCAAAACTATTATTGATTAACTATCTATCCTTAAGACAGAAAAACAAGATAGATCAAAGATGCACTGTGAAAAGCACAAAAGAAAGATCAAGAAACACGTTGTAGTCCTAGGAAGAATTTGAGTTCCCCCATCATGGACATATCAAACTCACCCTGCATGCTTGCCACAAATTCCTCACAAAGGGATTGGTTAGTTGATCCAAAAATGATATGATTAACATAGACTTGGACCAATAGTATATTGTTAGACTTCCTCCTAATGAAAAGAGTTTTGTCAACATTACCTCTGTCAAACCCATTTGACAAAAGAAACTTACTTAGCCTTTCATACCATTGTCTAAGGGCTTGCTTCAGGCCATAAAGCGCCTTCTTTAGCTTGTAGACATGCTTAGGGAAACTGAAATAGTGGTTGTGAAACAAATACTTCTTCGTTGATGTAGTCATTCAATAATGCACTTTTCACATCCATCTGAAACAACTTGAAATCGTGAATGCAGGCAAAAGCAAGTAGTAGCCTTACGACTTCTAGTCTAGCAACAAGGGCATAAGTTTCATCAAAATCAATTCCTTTTTGTTGATTATAACCCTTAGCTACTAGTCTAACCTTATTTCTTATCACGACACCATTTTCATCTAACTTGTTCTTAAACACCCATTTGGTTCCAATTATATTCATATCTCTATTAAAAGGTTCTAGTTCCCAAACATTGTTCCTTTTAAACTGATTTAACTCCTCATGCATAACATTCATCCAAAATTCATCATTCAAAGCATCATCAACACAAGAGGGTTCAAATTGAGATACAAATGCAAAATCATCACAGAACAAATTATAGGAAGATCTAGTGGATACTCCTTTTTGGATGTCACCAATAATGTTGTCTAGAGATAGGCTTTAGGTTTCCTCCATTCTTTTGGTAGATTGTGTGAAATGGTTGGTGGTTCTTGTTGTTCTTTTGGTGTTCTACTGACATGTTCACCTGTACCTTCCTCATCATCAACAGATACACTTCCCTTTTGGGGATTGTTAGATTCATCAAACTTTACATGTACAGATTCCTCAATGCACAATGTTCTTTTGTTGAAAACTCTATACGCCTTACTAGTTGAAGAATACCCAATAAAGATAGCCTCGTCCGCCTTGGCATTAAACTTACCAAGAGGCTCCTTGCCATTATTCAGATCAAAACATTTGCAGCCAAGTACCTTAAAATGAGAAATATTCGGCTTTTTATTTCTATAAAGTTCATAGAGGGTTTTCTTCAAAATAGGCCGAATCACTATCCTATTTAGAACACAGCAACCTATAGAAACTACATCTGCCCAAAAATACTTAGGTAGAGCATTCTCACTCAACATTGCTCTAGCAAGTTCTATCAAGGACCTATTTTTCCTCTCAACAACCCCATTTTGTTGTGGAGTTCTCGGAGCGGAAAAATTGTGATCAATGCCAAACTTTTCGCAAAATTTTTCAAAAGACTCATTTTCAAATTCACTTCCATGATCACTTCTAAGAGATTTAATTTTCAAATCCTTTTCGTTTTGTATCCTTTTGGCAATGATTTTGAAAACTTTAAAGGCGTTGTATTTACTTGGTATAAATGCAACCCAAGTAAACAGAGAGTAATCATCTACTAAGCCTAGTCCATACAGGTTTCCACCCAAACTTGTAGTCCTAGAGGGTCCAAATAGATCCATGTGTAATAGTTCAAGTGGTCTAGAAGTAGAAACAACAATTTTAGTTTTAAGAGTTTCTAGACTGCTTGCCTTTTTGACATGCATCACAGAAGCCTTCTCTATTAAACCTTAAATTAGGTAACCCTTGTACTAGGTTCTTAAATGAGAGCTTGTTCAGCTAATGAACATCTATACGAGTTATGCATCTATGCCAAAGCCATGATAAATCATCGTTTGACGTAAGACATGCATGATATGATGAAGAATAATCAAGTTCAAGAATGTAGATGTGATTGTGTCTTTTACCGACCATTAATACCTCATTCGACTCGTTGCCACTGATCATGTAGCATCTATTGTTGAAAGATACCTTGTAACCTTTGTCGCACAGTTGGCTTATACTAAGAAGATTGAATCTCAAACCTTCCACAAGTAGAACATCCTCAATAACGGTGTTGGATTTGTCTCCAACAACACCTATACCCAAAATTTTACCTTTGTTGTTATCTCCATATACTACCAAATCAGATTCCTTTGATTTGTAGGATATAAAATTTCTTTTGTCACCAGTCATATGTCTTGAGCAGCCGCTATCCAAAATACCAAGTTGAGTGCTTGGCTCTCAAGCATACCTACACAAAAAAAGATATCACTTTGTTTTTTTAGTACCCAAGACTTTTTGGGTCCATGAATGTTAGAGCTATGATCATCTTTCCTAACCCATTTAAACAAACCACAAGATATACCTTCCTTCCTAATCATGCAATTATAAGTGTTATGACTAGGTTTCATGCAATAACTACAAGTGAAGGTTCTGTTTTTACTATGTTGTTTAAATGCAAGAACTTCATGTTACTTTTTCTCAAAGAAGCATCAAAAGACTTACACTTTGAACATGGTTGCTTTAAAGCTTCATTTTCCTTTTTCAAACTTTGAACATCAGTTTTTAAAGCCGAAATATTGTTTTCCAAATTTGTAATTTTGCTTTTCTAAACCTTGTTCAATTTGCTTAGTTTCTCAGCTTCTTTGTAAAGTTCACAAAAAGTAGTTTGCAACTCATCATAAACACAAGTAGATGAATCAGAATCACTTACCTCTTCATCAGACGTTGGATTTGCCATGAGGTACAAGTTTGCTTCTTCATTCTCGCTTTCGCTAGAGGTAGAGAAATCGTTGTCTTCCCACACTATGTAGGCCTTTTTCTTGTGAAATCTGTCCTTCTTAGACTGTTCCTCGTGCTCAACTCTTCTAGGTTCACTATTGTTTGACTTCTTCATGTTGGGGCATTCAGACTTGTAGTGTCCTACCTTTCCGCACTCGTAGCAAGTAACCTTTGAAGATGAACTCTCATTCCTCTTGAAGCCTTTCTTTGAACTGTTGAAACTCTTCTTGTCATTGTTCCTTCTCATGATATTCTTAAACTTTCTTACCATAAGGTTCATGTTCTCTTGTTCAGATTCACTTGCACAGTTGGATGTATCGTTTTCACTAGTTGTATCCTCCATTTTTAGTGTTAGACCCTTTGCTTTCTTGTCATTTTGCTCTTCGTCAGCAATCCGCAACATGTCCATCTCATACTCACGTAACTTACCAAAAAATTTCTTGGATTCGGTGATGGTTGTGACTGTCGGTTTCCACTTCCTACTAAGGGATTTCAACATTTTGTCATTTACCTCTTCTTCAATGAAGATCTTACCTAGTCCCTTGAGATGGTTCACAATGTGTGTAAAGCGTTTCTGCATTTTCATTACGGACTCTCCTTGCGTCATTCAAAAAGTTTCGTACTCCTGGATGAAGGTGTTCTTCCTTACCCTTCGTACTTTAGCGGTTCCTTCATGTGTGACTTTTATTAATTCACAAGCTTCTTTGGCTGTGGTGAAGGATGATATTCTGAAAAATTCATCGGAATTCAAAGCAGAATGTATAATATTTAAAGCTTTTGCATCGTTTTCAGCCCTCCTAATTTCATCTTGTTCCCACCTCTCAAATGGTTTTTCTACCTCACTCTCATTCTCTATGTATGTGGGGACCTTGAAATCAGTCACAATCGCTTGCCAAATGCTTCTATGCACATACTCCATAAAGATTTTCACCCTAAATTTCCAGAAAGGATAGTTGTCACCACAAAACAGTGGAGGTCTATTAATAGAGGCACCTTCAGCGAATGGTAATTGATTACCGGTCATTCTAAGGAACTATGGATCAAAATCTAGAACAACCTACTAGATAAAGCTCTGATACCAATTGATAGTCCCTACAGGTGAATCTAGAGGGGGTGAATAGATTCTAGTTCCTATATAGCCCAATTTCATGTGTTTCTACTTTCTTTTAATTCAATCAAAATTATTCTTGATTAACTATCAAACCTTAAGACTGAAAAAAAAAGATAAATCAAAGATGCATAGTGGAAAGCACAAAAGAAAGATCAAGAAACACGTTAGTAATCAATAGGCATGCGTAATCAATTATAGTATCTAAATATACCAGTTTTAGTTGATTACCAACGTAAAACACAGATTAAACAGTGTTAAAGAACAACATAAGGCAAAAGATAAAGAGTATAAGGGAGAATAAGACACGATGATTTATACTAGTTCGGCCAACTGCCTACATCCAGTCCCAAACCAACAACTGTTGCAATTGGTTTTTCACTATGATCCCTTTTGCGTTCTTTACATTCACTCTGCACAAGCAACACAAAAACGAAATCAAAATACCCAATCAACCAGTTCTTTAACCCAAAGAACCGTTCTCCTTGACCTTGGCACCTTCAAGACCAAACCTTTGAGAAAACCCTTCTCAAAGAACCTTTCTTTATCTAGAGAGACCTCTCTCCTAGAGTAATCAACCCAATTCCAAAATGGAAATAGAAAGATCAGTGAGAAAACACCTTAGAGTGTAGAGTTTGATCACATATGAGTACAATGAATGCCAACCAGTCAGAACATTCAATCAAGATTGCCTTTTGAAAACAAGTTCTTTGAAGAACCTTGAAGTTCTTTATGAGTTTCTTGGAGAAAAGATAGAAAGAGTATGAAAGTGTTAGGGTAATTCCAAAACGTATATTTCCAAGAGTTGTTAAAAGATTTTCGAGAAAGGGACATTTATAATTGAAATTAAAAACCCAATTTAGGCAATCAAATGACTTTTTCATAGAGGTAATCGATTACAAAGTCATTCTAGATGAAATTTACTCATGGTAATCGATTACCCTCTCGGTTAATCGATTACCTTAGAGACAAATGTTGATTCCCAGTCTGTTACCCACTTTTGGCAGTTGATTACCACAATTGGTAATCTATTACCTCAGTTGGTAATTGAAACCTTTTGAAAGTAAACTTAGAGGGAAATTCAAGCATTTGAATCATGAGAAATCACACAAGATCAACTTAGTTTTCTATGGCATTCCAACCAAGAACAAACACATGAAAGCCTAAACTAAACAAACAATACATAGGAAACTGTTAATAACAATTCATCTAAGAAAACCAAAATTACATAGCATCAAAATCAAAACAATAAGAGAGACACTCCAAGCATCTTCAAGCTTTAAGTCCAACAGTACCTTATTGTGTTGGAAACTTGACTAGTTGTTCTTCTTTTCTTCCTAGTGTTGTAATTTTGTGGTTGTTAGTTGTGAATGTTAGAGATTTGGGTTTTATTCTAGTTTATGCCTCTAACAAAGATATTATGGTTGGTTTTATTTGGGAGTATAAACTATTGTAAGGAAAATTTGAAATTTACTTTATGAATGAAATTTGAGTTTATTTGTTTAATGGTAGATATAATTACCTGTGAGCCGTAGAAAATTAGTGTGTTTAACTGCAAAAGTTTAGTCATTACAATTGTGGTATCAAAGCCTGGTTTAATTTCCTCGGCTTGTAAGTTATGTGTTTGTCATTGTTGGACTTGAAGCTTGAAGAATGCTGATTGTGTCTCTCTTATGTGTTTTGGTTTTGATGAATGTATCTTTCGGTTTTCCATAGTTGAATGTAACTAGGATATAACTATGTATTGCGTGTTGAGTATAGGCATATATGTGTTGTATTCTTTGCTTAAGACCCCAGAGATATGTAAAACTAGTGTATGATTGATCATGTGAAGAATGTTTGATTTCCATTTGAGAAAAACAGTTTGAAAAACCTTGGAAATCCATTTTTCACTGATGTAATCGATTACAGGCTTGGTGTAATCGATTACATTGATCATTCTCTCTGGTGTAATCGATTACATGGTTGATGTAATCGATTACATCCGAGAACTCTGGTGTAATCGATTACATCCCCAGTGTAATCGATTACATGGTTTGAAATTCACCTTTCTGGGTTTCCCTCTTCAATGTAATCGATTACATGCTCGTGGTAATCGATTACATGCCTGGAAAATTCAAATTGGAGGGTTCTAACGGCTAGTGTAATCGATTACATGCATTTGGGATCAATTACATTGACCGTTGTAGCTCAGATTTGCACGTTTTCTCCCTCCAAATTTGTTCTATAAGTATAATCTTGATGAAACATATGAAGGGCTGGAAAACCTAGCTTCTTGAAACAACTCTTACACTTTCATATGCTCTAAATCTAGAGTTCATCAAGGTTTTCAAAGAAAAAGGGAAACTTGATTCATTCCATTGATTGGGTGGATTTCATAGAGCTCATTTGTGATCGATTCTGCACTTGAGGTGTATTCTTTACTGATCTTTATATTTCAAATTTCTGGGTTGTTGCTCTAGGAGGAGAGGTCTCTCTAGATAGAGCATTGTGTTTGAGAAGTGATTCTCAAAGTTTGATCTTGGAGGTGCCAAGGTCTTGGAAGTTGTTCTTCAGGTTGGAGAACAGATTTGGGTGTTTTGATTTCTGTTTGTATTGCTTGTTGCAGAGTGAATGTAAAAGGATACAAAAGGAATCATTTGATAGTGGAAAGCCAATCGCAACAGTTGTTGGATTGGGACTGGACGTAGGCAGTTGGCCGAACCAGTATACATCGCTGTGCACTCATCTTCTTCCTTACTCTCTTTACAGTTTTCACTATATTGTTATTGATCATATTCTGTTCTGTATTTGAAAACTGTATTGATAATTAACTCTTTAATTGGTTTGGAATAGAATCAGTAATTGAACTTGTAATTGAATCTGTAATTGAAAGGTAATTGATAGGTAATTAAAAGAAATTAGAAACACGCGAATTTGGGGTAAAGTTTAACTAGAATCTATTCACCCCCCCTCTAGATTCACACATAGGGACCAACAATTGGTATCAGAGCTACTTCTAGTAAGTTGCTCTAGAATTTGATCCATAATGGCCAGTAATCAATTACCATTTGCTGAAGGTGCCTCTATTAATAGACCTCCTCTGTTTTGTGGAGATAACTATCCATTTTGGAAAGTTAGAATGAAAATCTTTATGGAGTCTATAAATAGAAACATTTGGCAAGCTGTTGTAACTGATTTTAAAATCCCCACATATATAGTTGATGGAAATGAATTAGAAAAACCATTTGAGAAGTGGGAACCAGAAGAAATTAGGAGAGCAGAAAATGATGCTAAAGCTTTAAATATTATACATTCCGCATTAAACTCTGATGAATTCTTTAGAATTTCAGCTTGTACAACAGCAAAGGAAGCATGGGATCTTATCATGGTGACTCATGAAGGTACTCCTGAGGTGAGAAGAGCTAGAAAGAACACACTCATCCAAGAGTATGAAATGTTCAGAATGGCACAAGGTGAGTCTATCATGGACATGCAGAAGCGATTCACACACATTGTGAATCACCTCAAAGGACTCGGTAAGGTCTTTGTTGAGGAAGAGGTAAACATAAAGGTGTTGAAGTCTCTAAGCAGAAAATGGCAACCAACAGTCACAGCCATTACAGAATCAAAGAACTTGGCCTTAATGACAAGTGCTGAGTTGTTTGGTAAGCTGAGAGAATATGAGATGGATATGTCACGTATGGCTGATGAAGAGCAAAAAGACAAGAAGGCTAAGAGTTTGACACTTAAAATGGAGGACACAGCTAGTGATAGTAATGCATCATCAAGCTGTGGAAACGAATCTGAGCAAGAAATGAATCTCATGGTCAGAAAGTTCAAAAGGTTCATGAAGAAGAACAGCAACAAAAAGAGATTCAACAATGCTAGAAAAGGTTCATCTTCAAAGGTCACATGCTATGAATGTGGCAAGGCTGGACACTATAGATCGGAGTGTCCTAACTTGAAGAAATCAAAAAAGGTGAGCCTAGAAGAGTGGAGCAAGAAGAAAAACCCAAGAAGGACCGGTATCGGAAGAAAAAGGCCTACATTGCTTGGGAAGAAAATGATTGCTCATCCTCTAGTGAAAGCGAAAATGAGGAAGCCAACTTATGTCTTATGGCTAAACCAGAATCGGATGATGAGGTAAGTGATTGACTCCTCTAAAAATGATAATGATTATGATGAACTATATATCTTGCTTTTTGTGAGTTATTTAAAGAAGCGAGAAAAATTTGAAAAACTAAGTAAAGTTTTGAAAAACAGAGTTGAGATTTAGAAAATGAAATTTCTGTTTTGAAAACCAATATTCAAGAATTGAAAGATGAAAATGATAAGTTGAAATTGCCCCTGTTCAAAGTGTAAATCTTTTTTCGCCCCTTTGAAAAAGAATAACAAGAAGCTCCATACATTTAAACAAACCAGCAAGTATAAAAACTTCTCATGTAGTTATTGTATGCAACTGGACATAATCATTATAACTGCATGATTAGAAAGAAAGGCTTAGATAATGGATTGTTTAAATGGATTAAGAAAGATAGTCATTGTTCTAACATGAAAGGACCCAACAAGATTTGGGTACCAAAAACCAAATGATATCTTTCCTTGTGTAGGTGTGCTTGAGAGCCAAACACTCAACATGGTATTTGGATAGTGGTGCTCAAGACATATGACGGGTGACAAGAGTAACTTTATCTCCTTCAAATCCAAAGAATCCGGTCAAAAGTAGTTTATGGAGATAATAACAAAGGCAAAATTTGGGTATTGGTGATGTTGGAGACAAATCCAACTCCGTGATTGAAGATGTCTTGCTTGTGGAAGGTTTGAAGTTTAATCTTCGAGTATTAGCCAATTGTGTGACAAAGGCTATCAAGTTTCATTCGACAAAGGCTCTTTTGCAAGATCAATAACAACGAATCGAATGAGGTATTGATGGTAGGTAAGAGAAGAGGTAACATCTATACACTTGAACTTGATCATTCATCATCATATCATGCATGTCTTACGTCTAATGATGATCTATCTTGGCTTTGGCATAGACGTATAACACATATTGATGTTCATCAACTTAATAAATCGTCATCTAAGAGCTTAGTAGAAGGACTACCTGAATTAAAGTTCAAAAGAGAAGGCCTATGTGATGCATGTCGAGAAAGGCAAGCAATCTAGAAACTCTTTCAAATCTAAAAATGTTGTTTCAACTTCTAGACCGCTTGAATTGTTGCACATGGATCTCTTTGGTCCATCTAGAACTGCTAGTTTAGGTGGAAATCTATATGGATTAGTTGTTGTAGATGACTACTCTCGGTTTGCTTGGGTTGCTTTTATACCAAGTAAAGACACCACTTTTAAAGTTTTCAAAATACTTGCTAAAAAAGATTCAAAACGAAAAAGATTTGAAAATCAAGTCCATTAGAAGTGATCATGGAGGGAATTTGAAAATGAGTCTTTTGAAAAGTTTTGCGAAAAATATGGAATCGATCACAATTTTTCCGCTCCAAGAACTCCACAACAAAATGGGGTTGTTGAAAGGAAAAACAGATCTTTAGTAGAACTAGCTAGAACTATGTTGAATGAAAGTGGTTTGCCTAAATATTTTTGGGTGATGCGTTTCACTGCGTGCTATGTTCTAAATAGAATTGTGATTCGACCTCTTTTAAAGAAAACCCCCTATGAACTCTATAAAGGCAAGAAACCCAATATATCTCATTTTCGGGTATTTGGGTGTAAGTGTTTTGTTTTGAATAATAGCAAAGAGCCTCTTGGTAAGTTTGATGCCAAGGCTGATGAGGGTGTGTTTATTGGGTATTCATCATCAAGTAAAGCATATAGAGTATTTAATAAAAGGAGAATGTGCATTGAGGAATCTGTGCATGTTAATTTTGATGAAACTAATAATCCCCAAAAGGGAAGTGTATTTGTTGATGATGATGAGCATGTAGGTGAAGAAAGCACAAGCAAAGAAGAACAGCAAGAACCACCAACTACTTCTCATGAGTTTCCAAAAGAATGGAGGAAACCAAGAGATTTATCTCTTGACAACATCATTGGTGACATCCATAAGGGAGTATCTACTAGATCTACTCATAACATGTTCTGTGATGATTATGCATTTGTATCTCAATTTGAACCTTCTTGTGTTGATGATGCTATAAATGATGAATATTGGATGAATGCTATGCAAGAAGAATTGAATAACGTATGGGAGTTAGTACCTTTTAAAAGAGATATGAATGTAATTGGAACAAAATGGGTGTTTAAGAATAAGTTAGATGAGAATGGAGTTGTGGTTAGGAATAAGGCTAGACTAGTAGCTAAGGGATATAATCAACAAGAAGGAATAGATTTTGGTGAAACATATGCCCCTGTTGCTAGACTAGAAGCTGTTAGAGTTTTACTTGCTTTTGCTCGCATACATGATTTCAAGTTGTTTCAAATGGATGTTAAAAAGTGCTTTCTTGAATGGCTATATAAATGAAGAAGTTTTTGTTTCACAACCTCCGGATTCACCGATTTGATTTCTGAACATGTGTACAAACTCAAGAAGGCCCTATATGGTCTAAAACAAGCCCCTAGACAATGGTATGAAAGGCTGAGTAAGTTTTTGTTGTCAAAAGGGTTCTACAGAGGTAATGTTGACAAAACTCTTTTCATAAGGAGGAAGTCAAACTGTATTTTGTTGGTTCAAGTTTATGTTGATGATATTATATTTGGATCAACTAATAAATCTCTGTGTGAAGAGTTTGTGAATAGCATGCAAGGGGAGTTTGACATGTCTATGATGGGAGAACTCAAATTCTTCCTAGGATTGCAAGTCAAACAACCGAAAGATGGAATCTTTATACATCAAGCAAAGTACACCAAGGAATTCTTTGAAGAAATTCGACATGGAGAGTTGTAAGATCTCAAACATTCCTATGTCAACTAATCTCTACTTGGATAATGATGCAGCTGGACAAAGTGTAGACCAATCAAGATATAGAGGGATCATTGGATCACTCTTGTACCTCACAGCAAGTAGGCCAAACATTATGTTCAGTGTGTGTGTTTGTGCAAGATTCCAATCTGCACCAAAGGAAACACACATGGCAGCTGTGAAGAAAATCTTGAAGAATCTCAAAGGAACTACTAACTGTGGTTTGTGGTATCCAAAAGGTACGTATCCCACATTGGTTGGTTTTAGTGATGCTTGACTTTTTGCTGGTTGTAAACCGATAGGAAAAGTACTAGTGGAGTATGTCATTTGTTTGGAGGAAGCTTGGTCTCATGGTATAGCAAGAAGCAAGCCTGTGTAGCTCTTTCAACCGAGAGGCGAGTATGTAGCTCGCAGGTAGCTGTTGTGCTCAGACCATTTGGCTGAAGCAACAACTGGAGGATTTTGGACTTAAGCTTGATCATATTCCAATCAAGTGTGACAACACAAGTGCCATCAGTATCACGAAGAATCCGGTTTTACACTCAAGGACAAAGCACATCGAGGTGCGTCATCACTTCATTAGAGATCATGTTGAGAAAGGAGATTGTGAGGTGGAATTCATTGACACAGAAAATCAACTCGCGGATATCTTCACAAAACCTCTGCCCAAGGAGAGGTTCTTCAAACTTAGAACCAATCTTGGTATTCTAAGTGAAGAACATCTCACATAAAGTGTTGTAAGTATGTTAGTTTAATCATTCATTTGTGCTTAAACTTGATATGAATTCATTGCATAACATGATCTTGACCTTTTATATGATGAATCAAATGTTTTTCAATCATTCTATATGTGAAAATCTTTAACATTGCAGTTCATAGCTTTATTTCAACTTGTTTTTTGATTTTCTATAGGATGTAATCGATTACAGCATGCATGTAATCGATTACAATAGGTTTTGGTTCTGATGTAATCGATTACAACAACAATGTAATCGATTACATCAGAACCTCTCACACATGTAATCGATTACATTGATTACATGTGTGAGAGGTTCTGATGTAATCGATTACAGGCCCAATGTAATCGATTACAGGGTGTTTTGGTTCTGATGTAATCGATTACATCACGAATGTAATCGATTACATGAGCTCTGGAAGTGTTTTTCAGAGCTTTGTTCTTCGTTTCTGGGCTTTGTATTCCATATTTTGGAAGCCCATTTGCACACATTCATTGAACCTAGTCTTTTGTGATCTTTATTAGTCTTTGTGTTAGGGTTTTTCTTTCACATTCACATTCCCTTTTTCTTCTAAACCCTAATCTCTCACGGCCTTCATTCTCTCTATCCCACATTCATCTTCAACCTTCAAACCATGGACGGACAAGGAAGCAAAGCAAAAAGGATGAAAGCTAGGGCTAACCGTTATATATTCAAGAAGAAAGACGTACTAAGAAGAGACAAGAAACATCCTCCAAAAGGAAGGCTCCTGAAGAATCCGTGCGTCACAACCCATGGTTCACCTCGAAGGAACAAGAAACTCGTTTCTTGACTCGATTTTGCAAACAGAGAACTCGTACCCCCAAAGATTGTGGACTTGGATGGCTTGACAATGAAGGGTTTACCTTTCAATCCATGCTCCGAGATCGAACTTGGAGAAATTCGTTGGGCTAAGGGGTCACATTTACCCCGATTTGGTAAGAGTATTCTATTCTAATCGAAATATCACCCTGGAAGGATTTTATCGAAGTTAAAGGAGTGAGTATTGTTCGACTCACGATTTGTTTTTCGAACTCGGTGGAATAACAAATGAGGGGATAGTCCCTACTTTGGAAAATCTGGTGAGGAAGGCTTTGAACTTCAAAAGGATGCTTTTTACATGAGCATGTTGAGGAATCGAGTCTTGGGAAGTGATATGACTGAGGAGGAAAGAAAGAGGTATGAGGAAGACCTTTGGCATAGGTGGTCTCAACACCGACGACCGTCTTCTTCATTATGCTATTTTTTGGGTATTGGCGCTAGAGGTACAAATCATGCTCAACTTATGGAAGAAGATATGCTCTTGATGGCTGCCCTGAAGAATGGAATTTGATTGATTGGGGTCAAGTTGTCATGGACAACATGACCAAGGTAAGGAAATTCCATGACTTTAAGTGCCCTTATGGTCTGTTCATATCACGTGTTCTTGAGAGATGTCAAGTGGATGTCTCCAATGAGCATAGAGAATTGGTAAGGGATATCCATGTGCTTGGTGACATGATGCTGAAAAAGATGAGATTGACCAAGACATCTGAGGGCTGGGTATCTAGAGAGGAAATACAACAACAACAGCAACAAGACCAACCACAACAACAAGAACAACCACAACATCCTCCTTCTGATGATGATGGAGATTCAGCGGCTGGGGAGTACACCCCTAAGTCTCGTTTTGAGTCCATTGTCCTAGATAGGTTGGAAGAGATGGACAAGCGCCAAGAGGATCTAGGAAAGCAAATCAAAGACTTGGAAAGGAATCAAAATTTGCACTTCCTTGACATGAGGTCTTTGATGGAAACCATCATGGAGCGCCTCAACCAAGATGATGATGATGGCGATGATCAGTGATCTCTCTTTTTGGTTTGATATACCAAATAGGGGGAGAATAGTTAGGTTATCCTAGATAGGGAGAGTAACTAGATAGGGGGAGTTGAGAGTTTGTTTTTTTACTGTTTTATTGAACTATGTTACTGTTTTTGAATAATGAATAAAATTTGCTTTGAGAATTTGTTTTATGATTCATTGGTCTTGATCTATATTTATATTTGAATCATGTCATACATACTTGAATGAATGGTTGATTATTAGTGCATATGCATATTGTATTTTTTGGAAATTCTAACATATGCAGGTATGTCAAAGAACAACACATATCCTAAAACTCTAGGAAAACATCTTATGTGATTTGGTACATCAAAACCAAAAAGGGGGAGATTGTTGGACTTGAAGCTTGAAGAATGCTGATTGTGTCTCTCTTATGTGTTTTGGTTTTGATGAATGTATCTTTCGGTTTTCCATAGTTGAATGTAACTAGGATATAACTATGTATTGTGTGTTGAGTATAGGCATATATGTGTTGTATTCTTTGCTTAAGACCCCAAAGATATGTAAAACTAGTGTATGATTGATCATGTGAAGAATGTTTGATTTCCATTTGAGAAAAACAGTTTGAAAAACCTTGGAAATCCATTTTTCACTGATGTAATCGATTACAGGCTTGGTGTAATCGATTACATTGATCATTCTCTCTGGTGTAATCGATTACATGGTTGATGTAATCGATTACATGCTGAGAACTCTCTGGTGTAATCGATTACATCCCCAGTGTAATCGATTACATGGTTTGAAATTCACCTTTCTGGGTTTCCCTCTTCAATGTAATCGATTACATGCTCGTGGTAATCGATTACATGCCTGGAAAATTCAAATTGGAGGGTTCTAACGGCTAGTGTAATCGATTACATGCATTTGGGATCAATTACATTGACCGTTGTAGCTCAGATTTGCACGTTTTCTCCCTCCAAATTTGTTCTATAAGTATAATCTTGATGAAACATATGAAGGGCTGGAAAACCTAGCTTCTTGAAACAACTTGTTGGTCCCTATGTATGAATCTAGAGGGGGGGTGAATAGATTCTTGTTAAACTTTACCCCAAATCTGCGTGTTTCTAATTCCTTTTTAATTCAACAGAATGCTAATCTTAATTACCTATCAATTACCTTTCAATTACAGATTCAAATACAAGTTCAATTACTGATTCTATTTCTAAACTAATTAATGAGTTGATTATCAATACAGTTTCCCAAAACAGAGCAGAATATAATCAATATCAATATAGTGAAAAACTGTAAAAAGAGTAAGGAAGAGAATGAGTGCACAGCGATGTATACTGGTTCGGCCAACTGCCTACGTCCAGTCCCAACCCAACAACTGTTGCGATTGGCTTTCCACTATCAAATGATTTCTTTTGTATCATTTTACATTCACTCTGCAACAAGCAATACAAACAGAAATCAAAACACCCAAAACTGTTCTTCAACCTGAAGAGCAGAACTTCCCAGACCTTGGCACCTCCAAGATCAAACTTTGAGAATCACTTCTCAAATACAATGCTCTATCTAGAGAGACCTCTCTCCTAGAGCAACAACCCAAAATTGGAAATACAAAAGATCAGTAAAGAATACACCTCAAGTGCAGAATCTGATCACAAACAAGCTTTATGAAATCCACCCAACAAAGATATGAACCAAGTTTCCCTTTGGTCTTTGAAAACCTTGATGAACTCTAAGTTTAGAGCATATGAAAGTGTAAGAATTGTTTCAAGAAGCTAGGTTTTCAGCACCTTCATATGTTTCATTAAGATTATACTTATAGAACAAATTTGGAGGGAGAAAACGTGCAAATCTGAGCTATAACGGTCCATGTAATTGATCCCAAATGCATGTAATCGATTACACTAGCCGTTAGAACCCTCCAATTTGATTTTTCCAGGCATGTAATCGATTACCACGAGCATGTAATCGATTACATTGAAGAGGGAAACCCAAAATAGTGAAATTTCAAAGCATGTAATCGATTACATAGGGGATGTAATCGATTACACCAGAGAGCTCAGAGCATGTAATCGATTACATCATCCATGTAATCGATTACACCAGAGAGCATGATCAATGTAATCGATTACACCAAGGCTGTAATCGATTACATCAGTGAAAAAATGGATTTCCAAGGTTTTTCAAATTGTTTTTCTCAAATGGAAATCAAACATTCTTCACATGATCAATCATACACAAGTTATACACATCTCTGGGGTCTTAAACAAAGAATTCAACACACAATACATAGATATATCCTAGTTACATTCATCTATGGAAAACCTGAAAATACATTCATCAAAACCAAAACACATAAGAGAGACACAAACAGCATTCTTCAAGCTTCAATTCCAACAATCTCCCCCTTTTTGGTTTTGATGTACCAAATCACATAAGAGGTTTTCCTAGAGTTTTTAGGATATGTGTTGTTCTTTGTTATACCTGCATATGTTAGAATTTCAGAAAATACAATATGCATATGCACTACTAATTAACCATTCATTCAAGTATGTATGATATGATTCAAATACAAATATAGATCAAGACCAATGAATCATAAAACAAACCAAATTTTATTCAATATCAAAGACAAACATTTAACATAGTCCATAATTCAATAAAACAGTAAAAACATTAGAAACCTATCAAAGCTAATTTCAACTCTCAACTCCCCCTATCTAGTTACTCTCCGGATAACCTAACTATTCTCCCCCTATTTGGTATATCAAACCAAAAGGAGAGATCACTGATCATCGCCATCATCATCATCATCTTGGTTGAGGCGCTCCATGATAGTCTCCATCAAAGACCTCATGTCAAGGAAGTGCAGATTCTGATTCCTTTCCAAGTCTTTGATTTGCTTTCCTAGATCCTCTTGGCGTTTATCCATCTCCTCTAGCCTATCTAGCACAATGGACTCAAAGCGAGACTTAGGGATGTAATCCCCAGCTGCTGAATCCTCATCATTATCAGAAGGAGGATGTTCTTCAGTTTGTGGTTGTTGTGGTTGGTCTTGTTGTTGTTGTTGTTGTATTTCATCTCTAGATACCCAGCCCTCAGATGTCTTAGTCAATCTCATCTTTTTCAGCATCATGTCACCAAGCACATGGATATCCCTTGCCAATTCTCTGTGCTCATTGGAGACATCCACTTGACATCTCTCAACAACACGTGATATGAACAGACCATAAGGGCACTTGAAATCATGGAATTTCCTCACCTTGGTCATGTTGTCCATCACAACTTGACTCCAATCAACCTGAATTCCATTCTTCAGGGCAGCCATCAAAAGCATATCTTCTTCCATGAGTTGAGCATGATTCGTACCTCTAGCAGCCAATACCCAGCAAATAGTATAATGAAGAAGACGGTCGTCAGTGTTGAGACCACCTATGCCAAAGGTCTTCCTCATACCTCTTTCCTTCCTTGCAGTCATATCAGCTTCCCAAGACTCAGGATTCCTCAACATGCTCATGTAAAAAGCATCCTTTTGAAGTTCAAAGCCTTCCTCAGCCAAATTTTCCAAAGTAGGGACTATCCCTCATTTGTTATTCCACCCAGTTCGAAGAATAAATCGTGAGTCAGAACAATACTCACTCCTTTAACTTCAGATAAAATCTTTCCAGGTTGATATTTCAGATTAGAATAAAATACCCTTACCAAATCAGGGTAAATGTGACCCCTTAGCCCAACGAATTTCTCCAAGTTCTGATCTCGGAGCATGGATTGAAAGGTAAACCCTTCATTGTCTAACCATCTGAAGTTGACAATCTTTGGGGCTACGAGTTCCCGGTTTGCAAAATCAGTGAAGAAACGGGTTTCTTGTTCCTTTGAGGTGAACCAAGGGTTGTGACGCACGGATTCTTCAGGAGCCTTCCTTTTGGAAGAGGTTTCCTGCCTCTTCTTGGTACGTCTTTCTTCTTGAATATCACGGTTAGCCCTAGCTTTCATTCTTTTGCTGCTTCCTTGTCCGTCCATGGTTTGAAGGTTGAAGATGAGTGTGGGATAGAGAGAATAGGGTTTGGAGTAGAATGAGAATGTGAATGAAACCCTAACAAGCTCTAATAAAGATTACAAAGAGTTGGTTCAGAGAATGGGCTTCCAAAACACAAAACATAAAGCCTAGAAATGAAGAACAAAGCTCTGAAAAACACTTCCAGAGCTCATGTAATCGATTACATCGTGATGTAATCGATTACATCAGAACCACAAACCCATGTAATCGATTACATAGCTATTGTAATCGATTACATCCGAAACCCAATCTGTTGTAATCGATTACATTGGACTTGTAATCGATTACATCAGAGCCTAACATTCTTGTAATCGATTACATTCATGTTGTAATCGATTACATCCTATAGAAAACCACAAATCAAGTTGAAAATAGGCTATGTACTGCAATGTTCATGGATTCTACATATAGAATGATTGAAAAACATTTGATTCTTCATGTTAATGGTCAAGATCATGTAATGTAATGAATTCATACCAAATTTAAGCACAATTGAATGATTAAACTCTCATACTTACAATACTTATGTGAGATGTTCTTCACTTAGTATACCAAGATTGGTTCTAAGTTTGAAGAACCTCTCCTTGGGCAGAGGTTTGGTGAAGATATCCGCGAGTTGATTTTCTGTGTCAATGAATTCCACCTCAACATCTCCTTTCTCAACATGATCTCTAATGAAGTGATGACGCACCTCAATGTGCTTCGTTCTTGAGTGTAAGACCGGGTTCTTTGTGATACTGATGGCACTAGTGTTGTCACACTTGATTGGAATATGATCAAGCTTAAGTCCAAAATCTTCCAGTTGTTGCTTCAACCAAATGGTCGAGAACACAACACCTACCCGCACTACATACTCGCCTCTGCAGTTGAAAGAGCTACACAGGCTTGTTTCTTGCTATACCATGAGACCAAGCTTCCTCCAAACAAATGACATACTCCACTAGTACTTTTCCTATCGGTTTACAACAAAGCAAAGTCAGCATCACTAAAACCAACCAATGTGGGATACGTACCTTTTGGATACCACAAACCACAGTTAGTAGTTCCTTTGAGATACTTCAAGATTTTCTTCACAGCCGCCATGTGTGTTTCCTTTGGTGCAGATTGGAATCTTGCACAAACACACACACTGAATATGATGTCTGGCCTACTTGCTGTGAGGTACAAGAGTGATCCAATGATCCCTCTATATCTTGATTGGTCTACACTTTGTCCAGCTGCATCATTATCCAAGTAGAGATTAGTTGACATAGGAATATTTGAGATCTTACAACTCTCCATGTCGAATTTCTTCAGCAATTCCATGGTGTACTTAGCTTGATGTATAAAGATTCCATCTTTCAGTTGTTTGACTTGCAATCCTAGGAAGAATTTGAGTTCTCCCATCATAGACATGTCAAACTCCCCCTGCATGCTATTCACAAACTCTTCACACAGAGATTTATTAGTTGATCCAAATATAATATCATCAACATAAACTTGAACCAACAAAATACAGTTTGACTTCCTCCTTATGAAAAGAGTTTTGTCAACATTACCTCTGCAGAACCCTTTTGACAACAAAAACTTACTCAGCCTTTCATACCATTGTCTAGGGGCTTGTTTAAGACCATATAGGGCCTTCTTGAGTTTGTACACATGTTCAGGAAATCTGAAATCAGTGAATCCAGGAGGTTGTGAAACAAAAACTTCTTCATTGATATAGCCATTCAAGAAAGCGCTTTTAACATCCATTTGAAACAACTTGAAATCATGTATGCAGGCAAAAGCAAGTAAAACTCTAACAGCTTCTAGTCTAGCAACAGGGGCATAGGTTTCACCAAAATCTATTCCTTCTTGTTGATTATATCCCTTAGCTACTAGTCTAGCCTTATTCCTAACCACAACTCCATTCTCATCTAACTTATTCTTAAACACCCATTTTGTTCCAATTACATTCATATCTCTTTTAAAAGGTACTAACTCCCACACGTTATTCCTTTTAAACTGATTCAATTCTTCTTGCATAGCATTCATCCAATATTCATCATTTATAGCATCATCAACACAAGAAGGTTCAAATTGAGATACAAACGCATAGTCATCACAGAACATGTTATGAGTAGATCTAGTAGATACTCCCTTATGGATGTCACCAATGATGTTGTCAAGAGATAAATCTCTTGGTTTCCTCCATTCTTTTGGAAACTCATGAGAGGTAGTTGGTGGTTCTTGCTGTTCTTCTTTGCTTGTGCTTTCTTCACCTACATGCTCATCATCATCAACAAACACACTTCCCTTTTTGGGATTGTTAGTTTCATCAAACTTAACATGCACAGATTCCTCAATGCACATTCTTCTTTTATTAAATACTCTATATGCTTTACTTGATGATGAATACCCAATAAACACACCCTCATCAGCCTTGGCATCAAACTTACCAAGAGGCTCTTTGCTATTATTCAAAACAAAACACTTACACCCAAATACCCGAAAATGAGAGATATTGGGTTTCTTGCCTTTATAGAGTTCATAGGGGGTTTTCTTTAGAATAGGTCGAATCACAATTCTATTTAGAACATAGCATGCAGTGGAAACTGCATCAGCCCAAAAATATTTAGGCAAATCACTTTCACTCAACATAGTTCTTGCTAGTTCTACTAAAGATCTGTTTTTCCTCTCAACAACCCCATTTTGTTGTGGAGTTCTTGGAGCCGAAAAATTGTGATCGATTCCATATTTTTCGCAAAACTTTTCAAAATGTTCATTTTCAAATTCCCCTCCATGATCACTTCTAATGGACTTGATTTTCAAATCTTTTTTGTTTTGAATCTTTTTAGCAAGTATTTTGAAAACTTTGAAAGTGGTGTCTTTACTTGGTACAAAAGCAACCCAAGCAAAACGAGAGTAGTCATCTACAACAACTAATCCATATAGATTTCCACCTAAACTAGCAGTTCTAGATGGACCAAAGAGATCCATGTGCAGCAATTCAAGCGGTCTAGATGTTGAAACAACATTTTTAGATTTGAAAGAGTTTCTAGATTGCTTGCCTTTCTGACATGCATCACATAGGCCTTCTCTTTTGAACTTTAATTCAGGTAGTCCTTCTACTAAGCTCTTAGATGACAGTTTATTAAGTTGATGAACATCAATATGTGCTATACGTCTATGCCAAAGCCAAGATAGATCATCATTAGACGTAAGACATGCATGATATGATGATGAATGATCAAGTTCAAGTGTATAGATGTTACCTCTTCTCTTACCTACCATCAATGCCTCATTCGATTCGCTGTTATTGATCTTGCAGCAGCCTTTGTCGAATGAAACTTGATAGCCTTTGTCGCACAATTGGCTAATACTCAGAAGATTGAACTTCAAACCTTCTACAAGTAGTACATCTTCAATCACGGAGTTGGATTTGTCTCCAACATCACCAATACCCAGAATTTTGCCTTTGTTGTTATCTCCATATACTAATGAACCAGATTCTTTGGATTTGAAGGAGATAAAGTTACTCTTGTCACCCGTCATATGTCTTGAGCAGCCACTATCCAAATACCATGTTGAGTGTTTGGCTCTCAAGCACACCTACACATAGAAAGATATCATTTGGTTTTTGGTACCCAAATCTTGTTGGGTCCTTTCATGTTAGAACTGTGACTATCTTTCTTTATCCATTTAAACAATCCATTATCTAAGCCTTTCTTTCTAATCATGCAGTTATAATGATTATGTCCAGATTGCATACAATAACTACATGAGAAGTTTCTATACTTACTGGTTTGTTTAAATGTATGGAACTTCTTGTTATTCTTTTTCAAAGGGGCAGTAAAAGATTTACACTTTGAACAGGGCAATTTCAATTTATCATTTTCATCTTTTAATTCTTGATTATTGGTTTTCAAAACAGAAATTTCTTTTTCTAAATCAGCAACTCTGTTTTTCAAAACCTTACTTAGTTTTTCAAATTTTTCTGCTTCTTTAAATAACTCACAAAAAGCAGTATATAATTCATCATAATCATTATCATTTTTGGAGGAGTCAGAATCACTTACCTAATCATCTGATTCAGGTTTAGCCATAAGACATAAGTTGGCCTCCTCATTTTCGCTTTCACTAGATGATGAGCAGTCATTTTCTTCCCAAGCAATGTAGGCCTTTTTCTTCCGATACCGGTCCTTCTTGGGTTTTTCTTCTTGCTCCACTCTTCTAGGCTCACCTTCTTTGTTTGATTTCTTCAAGTTAGGACACTCCGATCTATAGTGTCCAGCCTTGCCACATTCATAGCATGTGACCTTTGAAGATGATCCTTTTCTAGCATTGTTGAATCTCTTCTTGTTGTTGTTCTTCCTCATGAACCTTTTGAACTTTCTGACCATGAGATTCATTTCTTGCTCGGTCGTTTCCTGACTTGATGATGCATCACTATCACTAGCTGTGTCCTCCATTTTAAGTGCTAAACTCTTAGCCTTCTTGTCTTTTTGCTCTTCATCAGCCATACGTGACATATCCATCTCATATTCTCTCAGCTTACCAAACAACTCAGCACTTGTCATTAAGGCCAAGTTCTTTGATTCCGTAATGGCTGTGACTGTTGGTTGCCATTTTCTGCTTAGAGACTTCAGCACCTTTATGTTTACCTCTTCCTCAACAAAGACCTTACCAAGTCCTTTGAGGTGATTCACAATGTGTGTGAATCGTTTCTGCATGTCCATGATAGACTCACCTTGTGCCATTCTGAACATTTCATACTCTTGGATGAGTGTGTTCTTTCTAGCTCTTCTCACCTCAGGAGTACCTTCATGAGTCACCATGATGAGATCCCATGCTTCCTTTGCTGTTGTACAAGCTGAAATTCTAAAGAATTCATCAGAGTTTAATGCTGAATGTATAATATTTAAAGCTTTAGCATCATTTTCTGCTCTCCTAATTTCTTCTGGTTCCCACTTCTCAAATGGTTTTTCTAATTCATTTCCATCAACTATATATGTGGGGATTTTAAAATCAGTTACAACAGCTTGCCAAATGTTTCTATTTATAGACTCCATAAAGATTTTCATTCTAACTTTCCAAAATGGATAGTTATCTCCACAAAACAGAGGAGGTCTATTAATAGAGGCACCTTCAGCAAATGGTAATTGATTACTTGCCATTATGGATCAAATTCTAGAGCAACTTACTAGAAGTAGCTCTGATACCAATTGTTGGTCCCTATGTATGAATCTAGAGGGGGGGGTGAATAGATTCTTGTTAAACTTTACCCCAAATCTGCGTGTTTCTAATTCCTTTTTAATTCAACAGAATGCTAATCTTAATTACCTATCAATTACCTTTCAATTACAGATTCAAATACAAGTTCAATTACTGATTCTATTTCTAAACCAATTAATGAGTTGATTATCAATACAATTTCCCAAAACAGAGCAGAATATAATCAATATCAATATAGTGAAAAACTGTAAAAAGAGTAAGGAAGAGAATGAGTGCACAGCGATGTATACAGGTTCGGCCAACTGCCTACGTCCAGTCCCAACCCAACAACTGTTGCGATTGGCTTTCCACTATCAAATGATTTCTTTTGTATCCTTTTACATTCACTCTGCAACAAGCAATACAAACAGAAATCAAAACACCCAAAACTGTTCTTCAACCTGAAGAGCAGAACTTCCCAGACTTTGGCACCTCCAAGATCAAACTTTGAGAATCACTTCTCAAATACAATGCTCTATCTAGAGAGACCTCTCTCCTAGAGCAACAACCCAAAATTGGAAATACAAAAGATCAGTAAAGAATACACCTCAAGTGCAGAATCTGATCACAAACAAGCTTTATGAAATCCACCCAACAAAGATATGAACCAAGTTTCCCTTTGGTCTTTGAAAACCTTGATGAACTCTAAGTTTAGAGCATATGAAAGTGTAAGAATTGTTTCAAGAAGCTAGGTTTTCAGCACCTTCATATGTTTCATTAAGATTATACTTATAGAACAAATTTGGAGGGAGAAAACGTGCAAATCTGAGTTATAACGGTCCATGTAATTGATCCCAAATGCATGTAATCGATTACACTAGCCGTTAGAACCTCCAATTTGATTTTTCCAGGCATGTAATCGATTACCACGAGCATGTAATCGATTACATTGAAGAGGGAAACCCAAAATAGTGAAATTTCAAAGCATGTAATCGATTACATAGGGGATGTAATCGATTACACCAGAGAGCTCAGAGCATGTAATCGATTACATCATCCATGTAATCGATTACACCAGAGAGCATGATCAATGTAATCGATTACACCAAGGCTGTAATCGATTACATCAGTGAAAAAATGGATTTCCAAGGTTTTTCAAACTGTTTTTCTCAAATGGAAATCAAACATTCTTCACATGATCAATCATACACAAGTTATACACATCTCTGGGGTCTTAAACAAAGAATTCAACACACAATACATAGATATATCCTAGTTACATTCATCTATGGAAAACCTGAAAATACATTCATCAAAACCAAAACACATAAGAGAGACACAAACAACATTCTTCAAGCTTCAATTCCAACACAACTCTTACACTTTCATATGCTCTAAATCTAGAGTTCATCAAGGTTTTCAAAGAAAAAGGGGAAACTTGATTCATTCCATTGATTGGGTGGATTTCATAGAGCTCATTTGTGATCAGATTCTGCACTTGAGGTGTATTCTTTACTGATCTTTATATTTCAAATTTCTGGGTTGTTGCTCTAGGAGAGAGGTCTCTCTAGATAGAGCATTGTGTTTGAGAAGTGATTCTCAAAGTTTGATCTTGGAGGTGCCAAGGTCTTGGAAGTTCTGTTCTTTAGGTTGGAGAACAGATTTAGGTGTTTTGATTTCTGTTTGTATTGCTTGTTGCAGAGTGAATGTAAAAGGATACAAAAGGAATCATTTGATAGTGGAAAGCCAATCGCAACAGTTGTTGGATTGGGACTTGACGTAGGCAGTTGGCCGAACCAGTATACATCGCTGTGCACTCATCTTCTTCCTTACTCTCTTTACAGTTTTCACTATATTGTTATTGATCATATTCTGTTTTGTATTTGAAAACTGTATTGATAATCAACTCTTTAATTGGTTTGGAATAGAATCAGTAATTGAACTTGTAATTGAATCTGTAATTGAAAGGTAATTGATAGGTAATTAAAAGAAATTAGAAACACGCGAATTTGGGGTAAAGTTTAACTAGAATCTATTCACCCCCCCTCTAGATTCACACATAGGGACCAACAGTCATGTTTTCCATGCGTGCCTTATTTGTGTCGTGAGGTGTCTATGTTGTGATTTTGACCTGATACTAGTATTTTATTTGAATTGTTATACCATAAGTCTTAATTGCCTGCGCGTGAGATATTGGGACTGGCCACCTCGATACCTCTAGCGAAACAAGCAAGACCTATGGCAAGCAAAAGTGGTAATTGAGTAAACTACACTTTGAAATCTTTGTTGTTTATATTGTTATAGGTATGTGTAAGTGTCACATTTGGCTAGGACTTACCTTTTTCCTTCTATGCAAAGTTATCACATTTCTAAGCAAATATATGTGTGGGAGCTGTTCTGCAAATGTATTTATCCATGCTTTTGTGTTCCAAGAAGTTTCTTGTGACTCTTAAGTCACTACTACTAGATTTTAGTCGTGCCTCTCAGTGTCATCTTTGTCCGCAAGTAACCTTGCTGCGTCAAGGGGTTGTTTTGTTGTTGATGCTTTTGTTTGCGGTTGCATTTAGTTACATAAAGCCAAAAGGCTTTGAGGCTTAAAAAAAAAAGAAGAAAAAGTAAGAAAGAAAGAAAATGAAAGGGGTGGCAATTGTGATTTTGGTCATAGTGTCAAGGTCTTTCAAAGTGTTTTACTTTTGCTCGGACTGCACGAGGTATATAGTTTTTCTTTTCATATAATTCATGTCCTTGTTTTAGTTAGAAATTTTCCCCTTTCTCATTTTGGATACCTATATGTGTATCCTAGTGGTTGTAGTTCTTGCTTCCCAGTATATTGGTTTTATCTTTATCATTTTTTTTATTTATACATCTCTTTTCAACTTAAAGTAACATGCTGAATACTAATTTCTGATCAAGAATTATAGAATTATAGTTTTTGCATGTTCTATTTTTTTCTGGATGTATTAGCATGATATGTCGAAATCATGAAGAGTTGTAAGCCAATTTTCATATAGGAAGCAGGTATATTGTGCTAAAGAATCTCTATAACCGGAAGATTGGAAATGAGGGTTATGGAACCTTTCATATACCACTGTTATATTTCTATTGGACACCTCCAAGGTGCAAAAATATTCCTATTGGTAAACTTGTTTACTATCTGCTTGTAGCTTGTAAATGTTTTTGTCTTGTTATCTTAGTATGGAATCTGTCATGGAAGTAGTATCGATTAGTGGGGGATATAATGAGTTTAGAAGTACGATTTTCGTATAGCATTCACGATACATTAACGGGTACTATACAGACTAAAAATTTTGAACCATTAGGAGTACCACAGATTGAGGAGGCTAATATAATGCTATGCATTCCTCTCATAAATGACATAGACCGTCCTTATGTCATTTCAAATGCTGGCTCTGCAACAGTTTTCCATTAAACACCTGCTTCAAGATAGATTTCCATTCTAACTACCTAGGCCCTAACTTTTCTCAGCCAAGATCCTGAAATTTTTGCTGAAGTCGGAAAATATGCTCAGTTGTCGGTTCCAAGCCTCTTTGCTTATGGTCTTGTTCAGTGCCTAAACCAATCTTACAGACCTAAAACATTGTATTTCTAATAGTATTCAATCCTTCAGCTACTACATCACTACATCTTTTTCTATGTTAGATTATGCTATTCAAACAACGTGGAGTGGGAAGCAGAGGAGCTGCCATAGCAACTTCCATATCTTATTGGGTGAATATTTTGATACAGACACTCTGTCAAGTTTTCTCCGTCATGTGCGAAATTTTGGATAGGCATTTAAAAAATGGTATTGGATGATATTCCCTATATTATGAGTCTTGCCACTTCTTCAACTATTATGCTTTAGTAATTTCATTCTCTACTGTTTTAATTACTTATTAGAAGTCTGTGACTGATCAAGGTTTACTCTACTGCTGGTTTTTATTAACTTCAATTCAATTTGAGATCCTAATATTGTTTACAATTGGTCTCTCACTATGCTAAACAAACGACAATGTCTAATCATGGTCATTTAAGTTGACAATTCCTCTATCTGGGCTTTTACCAAATCCGAAGTTGGAAACATCAATGCTTTCTATTTGGTTAATTTCATATTTAAGATACATTTCACTACTCTTAAGTATATTTTTTACTTCTTTATTATTTTACCATTCACATGTCTGTTTTCTCAGTTTGAATATAGAAACAACTACTTGGATAATCCTTTTAAGTTTGGGTGCAACTATAAGGAAATTATAGTGCCTTATTCTTTATTTTAAGAATTATATAGCAACCTCGCCATTTAACTTAAGTACATTTCTATCATGTTTCAACTACACTGCTAATTTTGTTGTCCAATAATTTTCCCTTGATTCTACAAACCAATGCTTTCTCCAACAGAGCAACAGTTAATGGTTCGGATTATGACACTAGATGATTCTTTGTTTTGATGCGAGCCTATCAGTTTGGAAGCTGTTTGATGGACATGAGTTGGTTATATAATCTTCACTACGAGTTCTAAAAATCAAGGAATGAAAAGAATTTAATCTCAAGGTGTTGATAAGCCAACCAAATTGTTGAAAAGTTTCCTTTTAATTTACCTATTTAGGGGGATAAGAAATTTTATTTATTTATTTATTTATTTTCATGTTTGAGTATGTACATCCTAATTTCAGTTTGTCCTACCTAGCTTGGGCAATGAACAATTTTAGCAGGACACACCATTCTGTTGATTGAGAAGAAAATTGATTACAATTGGACATGACAGCATGTTTCTATGGTTATTGTTCTGGTAAAAGTAAAATTCCTATATGATAGCCCATGCTCCCCTCTCTGAAGTTTTTGTACTTATTTGTAAAGTTCCATTTCTGTATGTCAAGCTTGTGTACCCTGCGTGGTTACAATTTGAAAGAAGAACATAAGTAGGGATGTGTTTGCTATACTTTGAAAGCTTAATGATTCATTGTCTATGTTGATGTTTGGGTATCATTAAGTATTTTTATTCTAGAGAAATCTAAGTTTAATATTAAGTGAAACACTAATATTTTATTTCCTGACATTCACTGTCTTCAATAATTAATATTTTAATGGTATTTCCCCAATGAGTTTTAATCATCTTTGCAGTGTGTTTGGGTATCTTACTTTGTGTTATCAACTTCTTAAAATAATGCTTAAGACAAAGTTTTTCACTTGAAGCTATTTTGGTATAAAACCTATGCATGAACAAACATGTCATATCACTGGTTTACATTTAAAATTGTAAATGTTTGTGCTGATATTTAGTTGATTAAGCTTTGTTTTGAACAATCCTATTTGATTTTATATGTTTTTGTCAACACTTTCATCTACGTTTTCTCATAAGGTATTGGACATACATCTCTCTCCTTCTTCCATCTCTTAGAAACAATATTTAATTGCTTTGTATGGAGTGAAATATTTTGTGCTTTTTACCGGTCCCTGGAATGTACTGATTCTTTTCCTTGGTCCTATGTTGATAACTGATCAGATGACAGAAATAGGAATATTTCCCTAATGTGCTCAATGCCTGTGCATAGTTGATTATTATTTTCAAGTTGCCCAAGTAATATTTGTATGTTAATCATCCTATTTTCCAATACTTCCTCCTTGTATTAAGTCAATCCTAATTTGTGCTGCCATTCACCGGAAGTTAGATAGAGAATCCATCATCTATTTAAATCTGTATCAATGGATAGAGGCATGGGTAAATGGTTCCAAGTGAGTGGACTTACTTGGGGTAATTGGTAATTTGTCATGGCTAGGAGAAGATGGGTGCCAAGTATATAGTGTTTACAGACTAGTTCCTTAGAGTGATTATGAATTCCTTTCTCCCTGAAATAATTGTCATGGTGTTTCTCCTCTTTGGTCACACTTGTGGCTATTATTTATGTTTCAATGTTCATGCATGCCTATTGATGGGATTTTGACTCACCAGACCTATAACCACCTTTCGCATTACCCTCTTGGCTAATCAAACACATCGATCATCTTGAATCTTGATATCAAATAAGTATATATAAATTAGTTATTTGTATAAGAAAACAAGAATCTCTTTCTATGTTAAGAGTTCAACTCGGCTAGATGTATAAATAGCATGACACAATAAAACATAGTTAACATCCTAGATGTTTGGGGTTAAAGGTTAGAATTATTACTAACCTCGTTTGATTTAAAATATAATTTATTCTGCTTATTTTTTTTTTCAAGTTCCCCTATTGTGAGTAGGATGTTGTGCCATCCATTGGCCATAGATACATGCTTTTGAAATATATAGAAGAAACATTAGAAAAAAATAATCATTTCTGTATGATAAAATGTATCATGTTCAGTTTTAATACTCAAATGGCAAAATTGTATAAATATTCTCTATTAATTGGTTTACAAAAAACTGAATACTCCGTAGACTCTCAAATCTAATTAACAAAAATATGTTGTTGTTGGAATATGTGAATGTTGTCGTGTGGGGTATAGAGTAGCTAAAGTTGATGTTAAAGCATTGAGAAGTCTACATAGTTTAATTTTGAGGACTAAATTTCTTTTAAAGGAAGTGGAATTGTAACATTCCGATTTTTAGGGTTGGAAAAAAAATTAAATTAAATTAAAAGCTTGATTTATTTTTATCTCTTCCTCTTTAGCTCCATAAATTTTTAAACTCACGAAACTGCCTTACATGCTATTCATTATGATATTGAATGTTGGGTGCACGTTTTACTCTCTTGTTCATTGCAATTAGTTTCTCTTTCCTCTCCTTCTCTTTCACTCACGCTCGTCAACTTTTTTCTGTTACTCTTAATCACCATGATTGGAAAACCAATAGGGGAGCACGCTCCATCGGTTTGCATCATCCTCCTTGGCTTGGTTGTGCAGTTTGGAAATTCTTGTTTGGGGTTTTAGGAACCCACTGGCGAACCTCTTAATTCCTCTCAGTTTAAGAATGTTCTTCCTTCAATCCAGGTTAGTGTGGTTCCATTGTTAATGATAGTGATAAGAATTTTTGTTTAAAGGGTTTCTTAATGAAAATTGTGGAAATTGATTGAGAATTGAGGAAAAAGCTTTTTAAATTGTTTTATTGAGATTTGATTAGTGATCCTTAATAGTTTCACTTGATGTGAGTAAAAATGTCATTGTTTTGTGAATTAGTATTCGATATTGTTGATTAGTTGAATAGCATTGGTTTCCTTTTTTTTTCCTCTCTCTATACCTTAATTCTTCATCTTAGAAATCCTATTTTGAACAATTGTTTTGTGCTTAGAATATAATTTTACTAATTATTATATTATCATGATTTCTTCGCATTTTTATTCCTTTTGTTGTTCCACTTACTTCATTCTGGACATGTTCTAGTGTATTGTGATTTGGTTGATATTGTGGAATGAAAGATTCTATTATAGTAAAACAATGGGTGTGGATTGAGAGTTAGCTTTGGTGGGACTATTGCATTGATGAGTCCTTACGTTCATGATAATCAATTGTAACTGTGTTTTATTTTTTATGTTAGGGATGGATATCTGTTGCAATGAAAGAGCAGTGAGGTTGCCCCTAGTGGACATGCTTGTGGAGCATGAGGCTTTTGAAAAGAGATGAGGATTATCTTGAATGCTAAGTGAATGAAAATATTTTTGAAAAGTGAGGATGAATGTTAGAGATTTGGGTTTTATTCTAGTTTATGCTTCTAACAAAGATGTTATGGTTGGTTTTATTCTGGGAGTATAAACCGTTGTAGACAAAATTTGAAATTTATATTGTGAATGAAATTCTAGTTTATTTGTTTAATGGTAGATATAATTGTCTGTGAGCCGTAGAAAAATTAGCATGTCTAACTGTAAAACTTTGGGCGTTTCACTAATAAAAATAAGTTACCATGAGAGTTGTTCTGCAAAATTCGTGTTTTGATAGCCATCTCGCGCGAGATAGTAGTGCAACTAGCGCGAGACACAGCGACAACTCTGAGTAATATTTTTCAAATTCCTTTTACGAACTTGTTAACCGTTGGATGATTGTCAAAATTAGGCAGAAGCTTTCTAGCACGTGGATCTTAACATCCAACGTTGGGTTTTGTGAAATAATATATTTAGTTATAGATATAAAGATGAAATGATAGAAACATGAGATGAGTGTATCTCGGGTGAAACAGGGTGCAGCTCGTACGAGACAAGGTGACAGAGACGTTTTTTGAAGTCCTTGGAACCCCATCTTGCGTGAGTCAAAGAGTATCTTGCACGAGACAAGGTGGAAAAGACATTTTTCGTGTCTGCACTTATCCCACAAGTTATTTCAAAAATAAAGGAATTGTGTTCTGAATTTTGTGCACTTATTTTAATTAATAAAAAAAAGGAGTGTTACATTAAGTGGTATTAGAGTAATGTCATTCCACTCAGACTATAGGTGTGGACATACTAGACTAATGTTGTGTTCTCACTTCTCTATTCAAGTGAGATTGGGATTATTTTGTTGTGTGGTCATAGCAAAATGATGATAGCATTTGGTATCAGTTTTATATGATTGTGTGTTCTTGAATCTTCTATAATAGATAGAGGTGTGAGATTAAGTTTTATTGCTTCTATGATCACCTTTGCAGCAAATGACGGTGATGTGAGTTTGAAAATTGTTGTGCCATGATCCTACACTCTAGTTGTCAAGACACTAGGACTTAATAAAATTAGGACAATTTATAATGTGTATGATACCTTAAGATTTACCACCATAAAGTTGCTTAACTGTGCTGGTGATGGAGGACCATCTCCATTAGAAGCTCAAACACAAGGAGAAAGTTAAAGAAGAATAACAAGGTCAATACTCAAGAGGATACAAGAGCAAGTGCAAGAAGAGTTAACCAAGTCAAAGTCAACTCAAGAAGACTTGACTCTTATTTTGAAGCCTTGTAATATTCTTTGTATTTTGTAATTTCCTTTCTAAATACTTAAACATTTAAATAAGTGAATTTCAGCCATTGAATGGAGCTTGAAGCTCACGGCCTTGACTTGTGTAGGTTGACCGAAATTCATTAATGTAGAATGGGAGAAAGTGGCACACACTCTCCTTGGGAGAGAGTATAGAGAAATTGGATGAAAGTTAGTGGCAATTCCACTAACTCTAATTCAAACTTAATCCTTAGATTAGATCTAAATCCAAGGGCTAAGCTTGAATCCGTCCAAGGCTTTATGAATCATAATTCAAGAGTGATTCTTAACTCTTAATCAAGATCCCATCAAAGGGTTAACATTCAAACTTGAGTCACATGTTCCTCACCACTCAAGAGTGAATTTTAACCCCATGATTTAGATCTAATCAAGAGGTGGAGAACCAACCTTGAATCACAAGACTCATGCTTCATCTAAGCTAAATTGTGGCCTTAGATTACTTTGCTAATCCAAGGGCCAAGTCTATGATCTGTGTGAGGTGCCTAATGAAGGTTTTCCATGCGTGATCAAGCATCAATCCAAAGGTTAGCAAGCTACCCAATTTTGCTTGGCGCCATCTCTTAGTATAATTAGGAGAATTCTTGTAGTGGAGGGCTTTTTGATCATTTTTTTGAAATTGGAATATAGAAGAGCTATTTCTTAGAGAATGTTATATCTTGAGGTTTCTCTTTGAACCTTAGATCTTATTAATGGATGTTATTCCTTGTGGCGATTCTCCCTTTGGCTTATTGCTTAAGCATGGCGCCATCATCTTCTAGTCTTTTTCCATTTTCTTATTTCTTCTTGTTCTTGAGTCTTTGAGTGTGTCTTTCGCAAGCTATCCATTCCATTCCGTAGAGAAGCTAATTAAAGAATAAAGATTGGGGCAATTGTAAGCTACTTCACTAGCATGCTTGTAGCAGCTGGTGACTAGAGGAAACTAACACTCTTCCTCACAGAAAGTTATGGTTGGTAGAGCACACACCAAAGTGATTCAACAACTATTGAAGCATACAAGTTGTAAAATATAAATACACAAGAAGGGGGATTGAATTGTGTTTATGCGTTTTGCGTATGTTGTTTTCAAGGCAAAGACAGACGCAATTTTTCTTCTGTTATAAAGATGGATTTTAATAAAATTTGTGTTCAATTATTTATCCCTAGTTAGTTAAAAATGTAAGACAATAATATTTTTATACTAGTTTGTCTGTGAAGACTACGTTCAGTTACATAGTAAGTTGCTAAGTTTTCACTAATGATGTGTTTAGATGGAGAATTTGAAAATTTCTAAAAACTTTAAATACCTAGGATTTTAATTGCCTTAATTTAAATTCCTTTCATTTTGCATCTATTTTGTTTGGATGAATCAATTTAATTTCTTGTATTTCAATTTCCTTGTTTGGATAAAGTAATTCAATTTCCAAGAAATTCAAATTTTCATTTTTAAATATTTATTAAAAATAAAATTTTTAATATTGAATAAAAATAAATATTAATCATTTTTAAATACTCAAATATTCAAAATAATTTTAATGCTACATGATGGATTTAAATGTTACAAAATATTTAATAATTAATTTTTTGTTATTGAGCAATTAAAAACATAATAGTAATTAGAAATGATGTAATCTTGCAGTAATATTAAAAATAAATAATTATGTAAATTATAGTTATTTATAAGAATTGAAATGAACTTTAAAAACAACATTTGGAACAATACATCATGTCATTAAATATATGTTAATTCCAATAATATAAAAAAATAATTAAATTAATTTTTAGTTTTATGTATAATTTTTATTTTTAATTTTAATTATTATAGGTTTAAGTAAATAAATATTAAAATAATTCTTTTATGTATCATTAAAAAATATAAAAAAAATATAAGTGTATTGAATTTATTATTTAAAAAAATTTATAGTTTAATGTTATTTAAAGAAACTTTAAAATAGTGCAATATAATTTAATTGAGGAATGAGGAAATTGAAATGCTTACATTTTAAGTAGAATTTCAAATTCTTCCATTTTACACAACTGAAACTCCTTTTTGAAATGACATGATTTCAAATTCTTCTAAATACTTTATCCAAACAAGTCAATTAATAAGATGGTAATTCAATTCCTCAGAACAAATGAATTATTTCCTAAAATTAACTCATCCAAACATAGGGTAAGAGTATTCTTTGACCTTAGCCACTCTTGGCTAATTACAGATATTTTTTGAACCTAGTCTTCTCAAGTTAAACCAATATTCTTTGAACTCAGTCTCTGCATGCTAAACTAGGTATTCTTTCAACATTTAGCGTCCTCAGGCTAAAACATGTATTCTTTGGACCTTAGCCTCCTCAGGCTAAAACACATGTATTCTTTAAACCCTTAGCCTTCTCAGGAAACAAACACCACAACATTGGTTTACAAAGCTTTAAAAAAAAACATTAATTGAATTCACAGCGGAAGTCAGCGCTGTTGGACTTGAAGCTTGAAGAATGCTGATTGTGTCTCTCTTATGTGTTTTGGTTTTGATGAATGTATCTTTCGGTTTTCCATATTTGAATGTAACTAGGATATAACTATGTATTGTGTGTTGAGTATAGGCATATATGTGTTGTATTCTTTGCTTAAGACCCCAGAGATATGTAAAACTAGTGTATGATTGATCATGTGAAGAATGTTTGATTTCCATTTGAGAAAAACAGTTTGAAAAACCTTGGAAATCCATTTTTCACTGATGTAATCGATTACAGGCTTGGTGTAATCGATTACATTGATCATTCTCTCTGGTGTAATCGATTACATGGTTGATGTAATCGATTACATGCTGAGAACTCTCTGGTGTAATCGATTACATCCCCAGTGTAATCGATTACATGGTTTGAAATTCACCTTTCTAGGTTTCCCTCTTCAATGTAATCGATTACATGCTCGTGGTAATCGATTACATGCCTGGAAAATTCAAATTGGAGGGTTCTAACGGCTAGTGTAATCGATTACATGCATTTGGGATCAATTACATTGACCGTTGTAGCTCAGATTTGCACGTTTTCTCCCTCCAAATTTGTTCTATAAGTATAATCTTGATGAAACATATGAAGGGCTGGAAAACCTAGCTTCTTGAAACAACTCTTACACTTTCATATGCTCTAAATCTAGAGTTCATCAAGGTTTTCAAAGAAAAAGGGGAAACTTGATTCATTCCATTGATTGGGTGGATTTCATAGAGCTCATTTGTGATCAGATTCTGCACTTGAGGTGTATTCTTTACTGATCTTTATATTTCAAATTTCTGGGTTGTTGCTCTAGGAGAGAGGTCTCTCTAGATAGAGCATTGTGTTTGAGAAGTGATTCTCAAAGTTTGATCTTGGAGGTGCCAAGGTCTTGGAAGTTCTGTTCTTCAGGTTGGAGAACAGATTTGGGTGTTTTGATTTCTGTTTGTATTGCTTGTTGCGAGTGAATGTAAAAGGATACAAAAGGAATCATTTGATAGTGGAAAGCCAATCGCAACAGTTGTTGTTGGATTGGGACCGGACGGAGTAGGTTGGTCGAACCAAGTATACATCATTGCACTCATCTTCTTCCTTACTCTCTTTACGTTTTCACTATATTGTTATTGATCATATTCTCGTTTCGTATTTGAAAACCGTATTGATAATCAACTCTTTAATTGGTTTGGAATAGAATCAGTAATTGAACTTGTAATTGAATGTAATTGAAAGGTAATTGATAGGTAATTAAAAGAAATTAGAAACACGCGAATTTGGGGTAAAGTTTAACTAGAATCTATTCACCCCCCTCTAGATTCACACATAGGGACCAACAATTGGTACGAGCTACTTCTAGTAAGTTGCTCTAGAATTTGATCCATAATGGCCGTAATCAATTACCATTTCTTTGAAGGTGCCTCTATTAATAGACCTCCTCTGTTTTGTGGAGATAACTATCCATTTTGGAAAGTTAGAATGAAAATCTTTATGGAGTCTATAAATAGAAACATTTGGCAAGTCTGTTGTAACGATTTTAAAATCCCCACATATATAGTTGATGGAAATGAATTAGAAAAACCATTTGAGAAGTGGGAACCAAGAAATTAGGAAAGCGAGAAAATGATGCTAAAGCTTTAAATATTATACATTCCGCATTAAACTCGATGAATTCTTTAGAATTTCAGCTTGTACAACAAACAAAGGAAGCATGGGATCTTATCATGGTGACTCATGAAGGTACTCCCGAGGTGAGAAGAGCTAGAAAGAACACACTCATCCAAGAGTATGAAATGTTGAGAATGGCACAAGGTGAGTCTATCATGGACATGCGAAGCGATTCACACACATTGTGAATCACCTCAAAGGACTCGGTAAGGTCTTTGTTGAGGAAGAGGTAAACATAAAGGTGTTGAAGTCTCTAAGCGAGAAAATGGCAACCAACAGTCACAAGCCATTACGAGAATCAAAGAACTTGGCCTTAATGACAAGTCTTGAGTTGTTTGGTAAGTTTGAGAGAATATGAGATGGATATGTCACGTATGGTGATGAAGAGCAAAAAGACAAGAAGGCTAAGAGTTTGCACTTAAAATGGAGGACACAGCTAGTGATAGTAATGCATCATCAAGTTTGTGGAAACGAATCTGAGCAAGAAATGAATCTCATGGTCGAAAGTTCAAAAGGTTCATGAAGAAGAACAAGAACAAAAAGAGATTCAACAATGCTTGAAAAGGTTCATCTTCAAAGGTCACATGCTATGAATGTGGCAAGGCTGGACACTATAGATCGGAGTGTCCTAACTTGAAGAAATCAAAAAGAAGTGAGCCTAGAAGAGTGGAGCAAAAAGAAGAAAAACCCAAGAAGGACCGGTATCGGAAGAAAAAGGCCTACATTGCTTGGGAAGAAAATGATTGCTCATCCTCTAGTGAAAGCGAAAATGAGGAAGCCAACTTATGTCTTATGGCTAAACCAGAATCGGATGATGAGGTAAGTGATTCGACTCCTCTAAAAATGATAATGATTATGATGAACTATATATCGCTTTTTGTGAGTTATTTAAAGAAGCAGAAAAATTTGAAAAACTAAGTAAAGTTTTGAAAAACAGAGTTGCAGATTTAGAAAATGAAATTTCTGTTTTGAAAACCAATATTCAAGAATTGAAAGATGAAAATGATAAGTTGAAATTGCCCTGTTCAAAGTGTAAATCTTTTTCGCCCCTTTGAAAAAGAATAACAAGAAGCTCCATACATTTAAACAAACCAAGCAAGTATAAAAACTTCTCATGTAGTTATTGTATGCAACTGGACATAATCATTATAACTGCATGATTAGAAAGAAAGGCTTAGATAATGGATTGTTTAAATGGATTAAGAAAGATAGTCATTGTTCTAACATGAAAGGACCCAACAAGATTTGGGTACCAAAAACCAAATGATATCTTTCCTTGTGTAGGTGTGCTTGAGAGCCAAACACTCAACATGGTATTTGGATAGTGGCTGCTCAAGACATATGACGGGTGACAAGAGTAACTTTATCTCCTTCAAATCCAAAGAATCCGGTTCGTAGTTTATGGAGATAATAACAAAGGCAAAATTCTGGGTATTGGTGATGTTGGAGACAAATCCAACTCCGTGATTGAAGATGTACTGCTTGTGGAAGGTTTGAAGTTTAATCTTCTGAGTATTAGCCAATTGTGCGACAAAGGCTATCAAGTTTCATTCGACAAAGGCTGCTGCAAGATCAATAACAACGAATCGAATGAGGTATTGATGGTAGGTAAGAGAAGAGGTAACATCTATACACTTGAACTTGATCATTCATCATCATATCATGCATGTCTTACGTCTAATGATGATCTATCTTGGCTTTGGCATAGACGATAGCACATATTGATGTTCATCAACTTAATAAACTGTCATCTAAGAGCTTAGTAGAAGGACTACCTGAATTAAAGTTCAAAAGAGAAGGCCTATGTGATGCATGTCGAAAAGGCAAGCAATCTAGAAACTCTTTCAAATCTAAAAATGTTGTTTCAACTTCTAGACCGCTTGAATTGTTGCACATGGATCTCTTTGGTCCATCTAGAACGCTAGTTTAGGTGGAAATCTATATGGATTAGTTGTTGTAGATGACTACTCTCGGTTTGCTTGGGTTGCTTTTATACCAAGTAAAGACACCACTTTTAAAGTTTTCAAAATACTTGCTAAAAAGATTCAAAACGAAAAAAGATTTGAAAATCAAGTCCATTAGAAGTGATCATGGAGGGAATTTGAAAATGAGTCTTTTGAAAAGTTTTGCGAAAAATATGGAATCGATCACAATTTTTCCGCTCCAAGAACTCCACAACAAAATGGGGTTGTTGAAAGGAAAAATAGATCTTTAGTAGAACTAGCTAGAACTATGTTGAATGAAAGTGGTTTGCCTAAATATTTTTTGGTCGATGCGTTTCCATGCGTGCTATGTTCTAAATAGAATTGTGATTCGACCTCTTTTAAAGAAAACCCCTATGAACTCTATAAAGGCAAGAAACCCAATATATCTCATTTTCGGGTATTTGGGTGTAAGTGTTTTGTTTTGAATAATAGCAAAGAGCCTCTTGGTAAGTTTGATGCCAAGGCTGATGAGGGTGTGTTTATTGGGTATTCATCATCAAGTAAAGCATATAGAGTATTTAATAAAAGGAGAATGTGCATTGAGGAATCTGTGCATGTTAATTTTGATGAAACTAATAATCCCCAAAAGGGAAGTGTATTTGTTGATGATGATGAGCATGTAGGTGAAGAAAGCACAAGCAAAGAAGAACAGCAAGAACCACCAACTACTTCTCATGAGTTTCCAAAAGAATGGAGGAAACCAAGAGATTTATCTCTTGACAACATCATTGGTGACATCCATAAGGGAGTATCTACTAGATCTACTCATAACATGTTCTGTGATGATTATGCATTTGTATCTCAATTTGAACCTTCTTGTGTTGATGATGCTATAAATGATGAATATTGGATGAATGCTATGCAAGAAGAATTGAATAACGTATGGGAGTTAGTACCTTTTAAAAGAGATATGAATGTAATTGGAACAAAATGGGTGTTTAAGAATAAGTTAGATGAGAATGGAGTTGTGGTTAGGAATAAGGCTAGACTAGTAGCTAAGGGATATAATCAACAAGAAGGAATAGATTTTGGTGAAACATATGCCCCTGTTGCTAGACTAGAAGCTGTTAGAGTTTTACTTGCTTTTGCCTGCATACATGATTTCAAGTTGTTTCAAATGGATGTTAAAAGTGCTTTCTTGAATGGCTATATAAATGAAGAAGTTTTTGTTTCACAACCTCCTGGATTCACTGATTTCAGATTTCCTGAACATGTGTACAAACTCAAGAAGGCCCTATATGGTCTAAAACAAGCCCCTAGACAATGGTATGAAAGGCTGAGTAAGTTTTTGTTGTCAAAAGGGTTCTACAGAGGTAATGTTGACAAAACTCTTTTCATAAGGAGGAAGTCAAACTGTATTTTGTTGGTTCAAGTTTATGTTGATGATATTATATTTGGATCAACTAATAAATCTCTGTGTGAAGAGTTTGTGAATAGCATGCAGGGGGAGTTTGACATGTCTATGATGGGAGAACTCAAATTCTTCCTAGGATTGCAAGTCAAACAACTGAAAGATGGAATCTTTATACATCAAGCAAAGTACACCAAGGAATTCTTGAAGAAATTCGACATGGAGAGTTGTAAGATCTCAAACATTCCTATGTCAACTAATCTCTACTTGGATAATGATGCAGCTGGACAAAGTGTAGACCAATCAAGATATAGAGGGATCATTGGATCACTCTTGTACCTCACAGCAAGTAGGCCAAACATTATGTTCAGTGTGTGTGTTTGTGCAAGATTCCAATCTGCACCAAAGGAAACACACATGGCAATTTGTGAAGAAAATCTTGAAGTATCTCAAAGGAACTACTAAGCGTGGTTTGTGGTATCCAAAAGGTACGTATCCCACATTGGTTGGTTTTAGTGATCTGACTTTGCTGGTTGTAAACCGATAGGAAAAGTACTAGTGGAGTATGTCATTTGTTTGGAGGAAGCTTGGTCTCATGGTATAGCAAGAAGCAAGCCTGTGTAGCTCTTTCAACTGCAGAGAGGCAGAGGCGAGTATGTAGTCGCAGTAGTTGTTGTGCTCGAGACCATTTGGTGAAGCAACAACCGGAGGATTTTGGACTTAAGCTTGATCATATTCCAATCAAGTGTGACAACACAAGTGCCATCAGTATCACGAAGAATCCGGTTTTACACTCAAGGACAAAGCACATCGAGGTGCGTCATCACTTCATTAGAGATCATGTTGAGAAAGGAGATTGTGAGGTGGAATTCATTGACACGAGAAAATCAACTCGCGGATATCTTCACAAAACCTCGCCCAAGGAGAGGTTCTTCAAACTTAGAACCAATCTTGGTATTCTAAGTGAAGAACATCTCACATAAAGTGTTGTAAGTATGTTAGTTTAATCATTCATTTGTGCTTAAACTTGATATGAATTCATTGCATAACATGATCTTGACCTTTTATATGATGAATCAAATGTTTTTCAATCATTCTATATGTGAAAATCTTTAACATTGCAGTTCATAGCTTTATTTCAACTTGTTTTTTGATTTTCTATAGGATGTAATCGATTAAAGCATGCATGTAATCGATTACAATAGGTTTTACAACAACGATGTAATCGATTACAACAACAATGTAATCGATTACATGTGTGAGAGGTTCGATGTAATCGATTACAGCCCAATGTAATCGATTGGTGTTTTGTTCGATGAATCGATTACATCACGAATGTAATCGATTACATGAGCTCGGAAGTGTTTTTGAGCTTTGTTCTTCGTTTCGGGCTTTGTATTCCATATTTTGGAAGCCCATTTGCACACATTCATTGAACCTAGTCTTTTGTGATCTTTATTAGTCTTTGTGTTAGGGTTTTTCTTTCACATTCACATTCCCTTTTTTTCTAAACCCTAATCTCTCATGGCCTTCATTCTCTCTATCCCACATTCATCTTCAACCTTCAAACCATGGACGGACAAGGAAGCAGCAAAAGGATGAAAGCTAGGGCTAATCGTGATATTCAAGAAGAAAGACGTACTAAGAAGAGACAAGAAACATCCTCCAAAAGGAAGGCTCCTGAAGAATCCGTGCGTCACAACCCATGGTTCACCTCGAAGGAACAAGAAACTCGTTTCTTGACCGATTTTGCAAACGAGAGAGAACTCGTACCCCAAAGATTGTGGACTTGAGATGGCTTGACAATGAAGGGTTTACCTTTCAATCCATGCTCCGAGATCGAACTTGGAGAAATTCTTTGGGCTAAGGGGTCACATTTACCCCGATTTGGTAAGAGTATTCTATTCTAATCGAAATATCACCCTGGAAGGATTTTATCGAAGTTAAAGGAGTGAGTATTGTTCTGACTCACGATTTGTTTTTCGAACTCGGTGGAATAACAAATGAAGGGATAGTCCCTACTTTGGAAAATCGGCTGAGGAAGGCTTTGAACTTCAAAAGGATGCTTTTTACATGAGCATGTTGAGGAATCCTGAGTCTTGAGAAGATGATATGACTCGCTAGGAAAGAAAGAGGTATGAGGAAGACCTTTGGCATAGGTGGTCTCAACACCGACGACCGTCTTCTTCATTATGCTATTTTGGGTATTGGCCGCTAGAGGTACAAATCATGCTCAACTTATGGAAGAAGATATGCTCTTGATGGCTGCCCTGAAAAATGGAATTCAGATTGATTGGGGTCAAGTTGTCATGGACAACATGACCAAGGTAAGGAAATTCCATGACTTTAAGTGCCCTTATGGTCCTGTTCATATCACGTGTTCTTGAGAGATGTCAAGTGGATGTCTCCAATGAGCACAGAGAATTGGTAAGGGATATCCATGTGCTTGGTGACATGATGCTGAAAAAGATGAGATTGACCAAGACATCTGAGGGCTGGGTATCTAGAGAGGAAATACAACAACAACAAAGAACAAGACCAACCACAACAACAAGAACAACCACAACATCCTCCTTCGATGATGATGGAGATTCGGCGGGGGGGAGTACACCCCTAAGTCTCGTTTTGAGTCCATTGTCCTAGATAGGTTGGAAGAGATGGACAAGCGCCAAGAGGATCTAGGAAAGCAAATCAAAGACTTGGAAAGGAATCAAAATTTGCACTTCCTTGACATGAGGTCTTTGATGGAAACCATCATGGAGCGCCTCAACCAAGATGATGATGATGGCGATGATCAGTGATCTCTCTTTTGGTTTGATATACCAAATAGGGGAGAATAGTTAGGTTATCCTAGATAGGGAGAGTAACTAGATAGGGGAGTTGAGAGTTTGTTTTTTTACTGTTTTATTGAACTATGTTACTGTTTTTGAATAATGAATAAAATTTGCTTTGAGAATTTGTTTTATGATTCATTGGTCTTGATCTATATTTATATTTGAATCATATCATACATACTTGAATGAATGGTTGATTATTAGTGCATATGCATATTGTATTTTCTGGAAATTCTAACATATGCAGGTATGTCAAAGAACAACACATATCCTAAAACTCTAGGAAAACATCTTATGTGATTTGGTACATCAAAACCAAAAAGGGGGAGATTGTTGGACTTGAAGCTTGAAGAATGTTGATTGTGTCTCTCTTATGTGTTTTGGTTTTGATGAATGTATCTTTCGGTTTTCCATAGTTGAATGTAACTAGGATATAACTATGTATTGTGTGTTGAGTATAGGCATATATGTGTTGTATTCTTTGCTTAAGACCCCAGAGATATGTAAAACTAGTGTATGATTGATCATGTGAAGAATGTTTGATTTCCATTTGAGAAAAACAGTTTGAAAAACCTTGGAAATCCATTTTTCACTGATGTAATCGATTACAGGCTTGGTGTAATCGATTACATTGATCATTCTCTTTAGTGTAATCGATTACATGGTTGATGTAATCGATTACATGCTGAGAACTCTCTGGTGTAATCGATTACATCCCCAGTGTAATCGATTACATGGTTTGAAATTCACCTTTCTGGGTTTCCCTCTTCAATGTAATCGATTACATGCTCGTGGTAATCGATTACATGCCTGGAAAATTCAAATTGGAGGGTTCTAACGGCTAGTGTAATCGATTACATGCATTTGGGATCAATTACATTGACCGTTGTAGCTCGATTTGCACGTTTTCTCCTCCAAATTTGTTCTATAAGTATAATCTTGATGAAACATATGAAGGGCTGGAAAACCTAGCTTCTTGAAACAACTCTTACACTTTCATATGCTCTAAATCTAGAGTTCATCAATGTTTTCAAAGAAAAAGGGGAAACTTGATTCATTCCATTGATTGGGTGGATTTCATAGAGCTCATTTGTGATCGATTCTGCACTTGAGGTGTATTCTTTACTTGATCTTTATATTTCAAATTTTTGGGTTGTTGCTCTCAGGAGAGAGGTCTCTCTAGATAGAGCATTGTGTTTGAGAAGTGATTCTCAAAGTTTGATCTTGGAGGTGCCAAGGTCTTGGAAGTTCTGTTCTTCAGGTTGGAGAACAGATTTGGGTGTTTTGATTTCTGTTTGTATTGCTTGTTGCAGAGTGAATGTAAAAGGATACAAAAGGAATCATTTGATAGTGGAAAGCCAATCGCAACAGTTGTTGGATTGGGACTGGACGTAGGCAGTTGGCCGAACTAGTATACATCGCTGTGCACTCATCTTCTTCCTTACTCTCTTTACAGTTTTCACTATATTGTTATTGATCATATTCTGTTCTGTATTTGAAAACTGTATTGATAATCAACTCTTTAATTGGTTTGGAATAGAATCAGTAATTGAACTTGTAATTGAATCTGTAATTGAAAGGTAATTGATAGGTAATTAAAAGAAATTAGAAACACGCGAATTTGGGGTAAAGTTTAACTAGAATCTATTCACCCCCCCCCCTCTAGATTCACACATAGGGAACAACAAGCGCGAAATCAGGCTTTGACTGATGTGCTCAAAGATTTCACCAAAAAGTGCAGTTTACTTTTCGTGTTGCAGAGGTTTAATCCAAATCTTTTTCTACCTTTAGAAGCTTCTAAGTAACGACATGATTTAAGCGAAGGCACGTATTACTCTACGTCTAAGCTTTATTAATCTTCACCAGACGAATGATTTTAAGACTGAGCTTATATTCTTCTCATTCGTTTGTCTTCAAGCTTTTTCTTTATATTCAAGTCTTCATAGTCTTCACACTTAAGCTTATGACTTGAAGTTCAGATGAGGCTTTGAGATCTTCGTCTTGATCATAGAAGGTTCTTCATATGATATAATTGCTTAGAAGCTTGATGACTTGAACATTTCGTTTTAACTTTATGTGTTTGTGCTTGAGGGTGCATTCTTCGTTTTTGTTCAACAATGATTCCTCTGATCATTGTTCTGTCTGTGTCTGATGACCCATTCGTCTACTCTGTAATTATCAAAACTTAAGATTTTAGGTCATTTAGTGTTATAATGCTTGAAACCTATTAGGTTGCGTATAGATTGGATTTTTATGACCTAATTAGAGAGAGAATCACTAATACCTTAAGATGTACTAGGACCAAATGTTATTTACAAACACTTACGAGACATGCTACCATGATTTTAAACTTTGGAAATAGGTATATTCCCTTCATATGTAACTAATTTTGACATATTTTTGGGACTTCAACTATTGATAAAGCGATAATTGGTTGAGCATGGTAATATGACAGAATAGTCTGTGGCTAGAGGTAAAGTTAGTTTTCATTGGTAAAGTGTAACACCCCACTCTAAAACCTCTAAACGTTCTGATACCATTATTGTAACAATCCGACTACGTCATTATTAAATTTAATTGAATAAATTTTATTATAAATATCACATTTTCTATAAAAATAACGTCATATTTTTTCTGTTAGAGATAAACTTTGTCAAACATATTTCTAATTAATATGTCATCAGACTACATTAAAAATTTCTTAAGATATACATAAGAATACTCAACGTCCATTACTAACAAATAATTTACAAACACCTATCTAATCTTCAAATAAAAATTATCCTTAAGCAGTTCATTCCCTGCACAAAATCTAACTTGTTAATCTGCTCCTCCGAATAAAATTCAGGATCATCACAAGTGTCAAATCACAGACACAAACACGCAAAGGTAAGTTCCAAATATTTAAGTTCCTAATAAATATGGATAATAATTCTCAAGGAAATATATACAACAATATAATTAAATGAATGAATGGAGACTAAATGAGAATTTCTATATGATGCATGCTCCAACCTCAACTTCAAAAATATGTAATGTGGTACCATCTCAGATAATTACGACATCATCACCGTACAACTTACCGACCAGTCAGGGTCTCTCAATGTTGTGTAGAATATCATAAACAACATGTGATGATCAAGAGTAAAATAATTTCTCAATATCTCAAAGACCCCAGTACTAAACATCACACTTATACTCACTATTTAAGTTTATTATATGCGTCCTTTACTGAGGCCCACCTTTATTCGAGGTTATGCAAGTATGTCATAATCTTACATCCACACTATCAATATGTTTAAAATCCATCAAGCACATAACCTTTTTAAAAGAGGTACTCAACCTTCCACACAGGTACTCAACCTCAAAGATACAAAACTTATCTTTTAGAGGTACACAACCTCAAATGGAACACTATTAATAATTTTAATAATCACAAATCATAGTGTCACAGGTCAAATTCATCAACTAAAATATAACCAACTCATTGGTATTACAAGTCTAATGCATAATTTTATTTTACGTTATGAGTTAATAATTTATAGTCCAAATCGTCAAAGTCTACAACACAAGTCACTAAAGTGCATAACATAGGTAATTAATAAAAATCTCAAACATCATCCAAGTCCATAGAATAGGTTATCCAACTTCAAAGCAAAGGTAATCAAACACAACCCAAGTCATCATCCAAATTCACAGCATTGGACATCCAAGCTCAAAGCATAGGAAATTAATTGTTATAAACTTCAAATTTTAACGTTTTTAATTATTGAGTCAATCTTTAATTACTGTTTGTTTCTTCCCTTTTCATTTTAGTGCTTAATATATCTTGGCCAAATGGTTTTAAATGTCAAAACACCTTGAAACCATGTTAAACATCTTTTATCGACAAGTTTTCGAATGACTCTTTAAAGTCGTTAGAAATCTTTATAAATTTAGAGTATTTTAGTAATAGCCCTTGATGTTATTGATACTTCAAGACCTCCATAAGACTTATAAATTTCTAGAGTTTAATTTCATATAAAAATTAAGACATTAAAGAGTTTAAAAGCTTAAGAACACAAAACTTCATAAAGATTAGTATTTTAGCACCTTTAGAAACATGAAAACTTAAGGAATTTGGTAACATCCCTTACCTAATTTCTTTTGGCCACTCTTTGGAAAATTTTGAGAAAGCTTTTGAAGGTTGAAGGGCTTGGTATTACTCTGCTCTCAAAGTCACGTGAAGAAGGCTAGAGTGAAAGGTGAAGAAATTTTGGAAAATTCTTGAAATTTTGACAAGGAAGCCCACAGTTTTAGTAACTTGAAAACAAAGAAATTTTTAAGTGATTTGTGCAAGTGTGTCACGTTTTTGGTTTGTGAAAAAATTTCCATTCCTTGGCTGTATTTATAGGTGAAAATATTATTAAAATAAGACATGTAACCAAGTAATTAGACTAGTTTTGTTACTTTAACCATTAGTTTTGTCATTTTTACTTTGCTTTGAAACTTGACTTTGAATATTCCTTTCTAGTTGCCAAATTGGATTTTTCCTCCATGCTTGCACCAGCCATGACGTGAAGTGGTGGCTACAAAATTTCATATGCAAAAATCTTCACAAAATGACAAAGGTGGCTAAAAATTATTGATTTTCCAATTTGATAATTTGGTTGCAAAATTTCTTTCAATGGTCGGGGCTTTCTTCCTAACCAATCCTTTCCTCTTTCTTTTATCCTTTTTATGCTTCTTTAATTGTTTTATAATCAAGGATCATAAATTGTAAATTCACACAATAACAATTAAGAAGTTACTAAAAATTAAGGTTTCATAATGATTTTAAACTCTAATTTCTCTTCTAAATTTTATGATTCTAATTTAATTCTTCAAATATCATATGCGATTATGTCATAATTAAGACAACATTATAAAGATTCTAAAAACTATTTTCCCCTAATTTTGTGGTTCACAAATTGTTCTAGATAATTTTCAAGACGTTTGATGTATTTAATTTACAGAAAATTTGTTATACAACATTTTATTCCAACCTATATATTTATCTACCCTACTCCCAATTCTACATATATGGGTCATATTCCCTTTGATTTCCTTGCTGTTTTAATTTTTCAATTTGTACAACGTGTACAAACGCAGTTCAAAAAGTAATTAAATTTTTTCGAAAATCATATATCTTTAGAATCAGCAAATTTTTTTGTGTAACAAAATATAATATTTACGTATTAATTCTTAATAGGTTTCTCATACTAAATACAGAACAAAATTATCTACAGGTGATAATATAATTAAAACAGTGAATTTACAGTAAGTCAAAAATATGAAATAACGTTCAAAATGTCAAATAATAATAAAAATGTCAAACAACAAAGTTACTTTTCTACTACATTTTTATTTAAAAATGTAACCAAAATTTTCTCAAATTACATAACAGTATTGCTATACGATGCAAACTATTTTGAATTACGTTTTTTCTATCTAATCAAAGTATAACAAAATATAGTCAATATGCAAGTTTTTCAAGAAATTTTAGTAAATGTTTTAACTACGTTTTTAATTTACGTAGTTATTTACGAAAATTAATTTTGAGAGTGTTATAGTAGAGAGTTTTCTCAATCTCTTATGAGTGAATAATCCTTTATGAGTTCTCCTTTAAAGCCTTGTGGCAATGTAAGTCATTCATTTCCCTTTTATCATATGAGTATGTGCCAATTGATTATGTCCTAGGTAGTCTACTTTTGCGTAGACCACTATCCTTATAAACACCGGGTTTTGATCCTTTTAAGAGTTATTAAAAATATTGTTTCTAATTCCTAAGAAGCATTGGTTTCATATGGATAAGTTGTTTCATAATTCCTATACTAATCATTAATCCTTGTGAGTATTTCACTACTTGGATCATACTTGCATTCGAGCAAGGCGAATATATACAAGAAAGAAAGTAAATCTTGAGAGTTGTGGCAGTGCAAATGCGTCTGGGGCATTCACACAGTCTAGACTCGACAGAGATAACCTTTCCTTCTTGATGCTAAACTCCTTGAAATTATTACCTAAACTATATTCATGCTTGTTATTGATGATGTGAGGTGTAAATGGTGTCTTTGAAGTAGTTAAGGGAGAAAACTACAAGTTAAAGTCTTTAAGAGGAGGATCAAAATGGCGAAAGGAAAAGAAAAATGTATTTTGAGGATATCATATGAAAGTTTCACTCGTTGGAAGGTTGAATAATGGTATTGTGTGGCATAGGTCATCAAGAGGATGATAATTTAACGATCGAAATTCGAAGATGAGTGTCACAAGCATAAGCAAAGTCTGAGTTAAGATAGGGGATCACGTGAGTATGATGACATTGGAAGTTGAGCTCAAAAGGCAAATGTAGTCGTCATATAGAGTTGGAGTGACAAAAGAGTCCTTGAATTTAAGGACAAAGGAAAGTGTGATAGTATTAGATCAAGCTCACATGAGGATGATAGAAGCCTCAGTAGGTTGTGAATCAATGTTGTTGTTCAAACCGAAGTATCCTACAACTTAATGTAGTCTATCTAAACAAATGAACTTGAGCGAGTGTAGTAAATGCACCTTAGACTACTTAGTCAAGTCCTTAGATTTCATCAATAGGCGTTGTTGGTCCCTATTAGAATCTAGAGAGGGGTGAATAGATTCTATGTTCCTTTATTGTCTTTTTCACCAGTTCGTTCCTTTCTTCTTTTAAGCACAATTAACGCAAGATATATCACAGAGTTCATATAGCGGAAAAATAAGAAGATAAACGAAGTTATTATTCTCTATTATCTTTTCAAACCGATTACATTCAGAGTTATATTTCAAATGAATTTTACATACAAGACCAATGTTCATTTCAATTCACCATACATGTAATAAAGATATAAAAGTATAAAGAGAAGAAGTTTCAGACATAGTATTTATACTGGTTCAGCATTCCTCCTACATCTAGTCCTAATACAACAACTGTTGCTATTGGTGTTCCACTACAACCAGTAATCCATTTGTGTTCTTTACAAGCAATATGCACAAGCAACACAAAACGAAATAAAAAATACTCAATACAATCTGTTCTTTCTCATAAATAACCTTTCTCTTATATTCTTGGTAGCTCCAAGAATCAACCTTTAGAATTCTTTCTCAAACAACAATACTTTATTCTAGAGAAACCTCTCTCTTAGAGTAATTGATAGAAGCCTCCTTAGAGATATTCCAAAGATTCCTTGATGTTTCCCAATCTAGCTTCTTCAATGCAACTCCAAGCCAAGCTTTAATGAAGCTCTCGGTCAAAGCTTCAATAGAAGGGAAGAAAACTGAAAAGAAAAAGAATGGAAGGGTTAAGCCTAGGGAGAACCGCCAAAATGGAGGATGGAATCCATTGATAAGATCCAAGAAACCTTGCTAAGCAAGACAAGAGAATCCTCTCCTAAGAAAAGCTCAAAGCTATTTCATTTATCAAATTGTCAAAAGTCCTTTACAAGGTTATGGAAAGGCTTATATAGCCACGGTTTAGCTTGGGTAGCAAGCTAAACTAAACCTAACCCAATCTAACTAAACTTACCCTAAACCTAAGCTAACCTAACCGAACTCTAACTAACTTAGCCTAAGGTAACAAACTAATTAATGAGGAGCTAGGTTAGTTACATGTCACTTTCCAAGTGACATGTCATCAATCCTTGATCTAGTCCCTTGATTAGGTGGACTTGATCAAGGGTTGAGGCTTCTCCTTAAGAGGAGACATGGATCACCACCTAAGTAGAAGTCTACTTAAACCTTCATCACACGAGTTCACTTTAAAATTTCACTTAAACTCAAATTTACTTGAAATTCACTTGAAATTCTAAGGTGAACCTTAATGCACATCATTTATCATTTGTACCTTTAAGCCATGCACTAAACACAAGTAAAAGAAATTCAAAGTATGCCCTCAAACAAGTTGGGCCGTGAGCTTGCCAAGCTCTTACATGGAATTACAAAGATTCAAATGTATTTACAAGTATATTACAAAAATCCTTAGTATTTCTAAGGCCTTGAAGCTTGTAGCATTCGTTGACCTTCTCCAACTCCTCTTTAAGCTTCTTGAGCATGCTTCTAGTGAGTCTCCTTGGAGGAGGTCCTTCTTATGGCGATAGTCCTCTATCAAACCCTCCTTCTTGGCTTGAACTTGCCCTCAAGTGATTTGCTTCTTCAAGACCTACATCATACAAAGATAGATCACACACATTGAAAGAATTACTAACACCATAATCAATAGGTAAGTCAAGTTCAAAAGCATTTGGGCCAAGTTTCTCAATTATTTTGAATGGACCGTCTCCCTTTGGCATCAATTTAGAGCTCCTAAGATTTGGAAATCTTTCTTTTCTAAGGTGTAGCCACACTAGATCTCCTTCCTTGAATTCCACATGCTTTCGGTTCCTATTGTGAATTTTAGCCACTTATTCATTTCTCTTCTCAATTTTCTCCTTAGTCTTAACATGCAATTCCTTGATCTTCTTGGCTTTATCCCTTGCACTCTTGTTAGTAATAAACTCAAAAGGTAAAGCAACAAGATCAAGTGGAGTAAGAGGATTAAAGCCATACACTACTTGAAAAGGAGAAAGTTGAGTAGTAGAACTCCTTACACGGTTATAGGCAAATTCTACATGAGGAAGCCACTCTTCCCAAGCTTTAAGGTTATCATATCCTTCACAAAACTTCTCAAAAGTTGGCCAAATGTATGGTTCACCATTTCCGTTTGGCCATCGGTTTGCGGGTGACGTGTTGTGGAGAAGAGAAGCTTTGTGCCAAGCATGCCCCATAAGGTCCTCCAAAAATGACTTAGAAACTTTGAGTCTCTATCACTTACTATAGTTTGAGGAACACCATGGATTCTTACTACCTCCTTAAAGAACAACCTAGCTATGTTAGAAGCATCATCAACCTTTTTACAAGGAATAAAGTGTGTCATTTTTGAAAATCTACACACCACTACAAAGATACAATCCAAACCTCTTTTAGATCTTGGTAAGCCAAGAACAAAGTCCATAGACAAGTCCATCCAAGGTTCATTTGGGCTCGGCAAGGGTTGATACAAACCATGGTTGGAGACTTTAGACTTGGCTCTATTGCAAGTGACACATATTTTCAAAAATCGGTTTACTTTAGCCTTCATCTTAGGCCAATAGAAATGCTCTTGCAATATAGCCAAAGTTTTGTCCCTACCAAAATGGCCCATCATACCACCTTCATGTGATTCACTCACTAATAGATCTCTTAAGGAGCCCTTGGGAATGCACAAACACTTCCCTTTGAAAATATAATCATTTTGTTTGTAAAAATCCTTGTGAGATCCATTGGTGCATGAATTCCATTGTTGGCTGAACTCCTCATCAACACAATACAATGCTTTTATATGTTCAAAACCAAGAAACTTACTTTCAAGCATAGCAACTAGAACATATCTCCGACTAAGGGCATCGGCTACTACATTAGTAGATCCTTTCTTATACTTTATAACATAAAGAAATTGTTCAATAAATTCTATCCATTTAGCATGCCTTTTGTTCAACTTACCTTGACCCTTGAGGTGCTTAAGAGCTTCGTGGTCCGTATGTACCACAAACTCTTTGGGGAGTAAGTAATGTTGCCACACATGTAAAGATCTTACCAAAGCATAAAGCTCCTTATCATAGGTTGAATAGTTGAGTTGACCTCCCTTGAGCTTCTCACTAAAGTATGTTATTGGGTGCCTTCTTGCATGAGGATCGCCCCTATACCTATGTTTGAGGTATCACATTCCAACTCAAAAGATAGAGAAAAGTTAGGCAATGCTAATATAGGTGCATGAGTAAGTTTTCCTTTAACAAATTAAAAGCATCTTCTTGTTTAGGTCCCCATATAAATGGAACTTCCTTCTTTACTAATTCATTTAGAGGTGAAGCAATAGTACTAAAAATTTTTACAAAAATCCTATAGAAACTAGCAAGCCCATGGAAGCTCCTTACCTCCTTCACATAAGTGGGAACCAGCCAATCCATGATAGCCTTCACTTTGCCTTCATCAACTTGGACACCTTGAGCACTCACCACAGAGCCAAGGAAGATGACATTCTCGGTGGAGAAGGTACACTTGTCCTTATTTGCATATAGCCTCTCGTACCTTATAGTGATGTTGTCCACCGCCCTACAATCGGTGCACATGCGCCATGTGCCCTCCTTCTTAGGGACAAGGATCACCGGTGAAGCACAAGGTGATAAACTCTCTTTGATCCATCCTTTCTCCATGAGGTCTTGCACTTGTTTTTGTATCTCATGTGCCTCTTGGGGTGTGCTCCTATATGATGGCCTATTTGGTATGGAAGCTCCCGACACAAAGTCTATTTGGTGTTCTATTCCGCGGATTGGTGGCAAGCCATGAGGGATCTCCTTGGGAAAAACATCTTGGAACTCACCTAGCAAGGCATCCAACTTATCTTGTTCACCTACAAAATTAGAACTCAAACACAAAGGGTTTGGCAAGCAAAGGAACATACATTTTCTAGCCAAAAATTCTCTTTTAATTTCTCTTTTGTCAAGTAGAAAACTTCCCTTGTTACCTTTAATTAGAACCAACTCACTTGCCTTTTGGTTCTTGGCCTTGTGTCCTTGGGAACTTGGAATGATGCTTGCTAGATTTTTCCCATGTGTCTCGGCCGAAACAGCAAGCTTGCCTTGCTTGGAAGCTTTTGGCCTTTCCTTGGCATGCTTTTTACCCTTCTCGACCACAATGGCTTTTTGCTCACCATCTCTCTTGATCTTCATCTTGATTTGGTATTCACAAACTTCCCTAGGAGACAAAGGCTTTAGCACAACTTTTCTTCCACTATGAGAAAACATGTAAGTGTTAGCAACACCATCATGAATAACATTTCTATCAAATTGCCATGGTATCCCTAGAAGTAAATGAGTAGCTTCCATAGGCACTATATCACATAAAACATCATTGCAATATTTACCTATGGAAAACGAAATCAAGCATTGTTTATCAACTACTAACTCACCATGTTCACTTAACCATTGTAGTTTATAAGCTTTAGGGTGGGGAGAAGTTCTTAGTCCTAGTTTTTCTACCAACCGAGAGCTAACAACATTAGTACAAGAACCACCATCAATGATAAGGGAACAAGTTTTACCTTCAACAAGACACCTTGTATGAAAAATGTTCTCTCTTTGGGACTCATCCATACCTTAGCAAAAGTTGTTGAGCATCCTCCTTACCATGAGAAAGTCTCCACTCTCGGCCTCCTCACAAGAAGAGTGTTCCTCACCATGGGAAGCTTCATCGCCACTTGATGATGAACAAGAGTCTTCATTAGTCATCTCCCCATCATGCCTCATCACCATAGTCTTTATATTTGGGCATTGTGAAGCTATGTGTCCTTTCCCTAAACACTTAAAACATTTAATGTTACTAGATTTAAAAGAGTTAGAAGAAGAAAGTACCTCTTTGGGCTTGGAAGGCTCACGGTCACTCCTTGGTTTCACCATGGGAGCACTCTCCCTTTTACCTCTATCTCTCCAACTAGAAGAACTAGGTGTAGAGGTTCTTTAGAAAATAGCCCTCCTTCTAAGTTGCCCTTCTATTCTTTCGGCCTTGTGAACGGCCTCCTCCAAAGTGTAGTAACTTTGAAGTTCCAAGACATCTTGTATGTCTCTATTCAAGCCATGAGTAAATCTAGCAAGGGTAGCCTCCCTATCTTCTTGATACTCAGCCCTCAACATGGTAACCTCAAGGTCCTTATAATACTCTTGGACACTCCTTGTACCTTGGGTCATCCTTTGAAGTCGAATATGTAAATCTCTAGTGAAGGAAGGTGGAACAAACCTTTCCTTGAAAGCTTGTCTCAAACCGAGCCAAGTGTTGATCATGGGCCTCCTCATGCGTGCTATGTCTTGTTGAACTTGATGCCACCACACTAGTGTGCCCTCAAACTCAAGAGTAGCAAGGTTGAGCTTCATCTCATTAGTCAAGTTAGGATAACACAAGAAAGTTTGGTCTACCTTCATGGCCCAATCAAGGAACCCTTCGGCCCCTCCTTCACCACTATACTTAGGAAACCTCACCTTAGGTAGTCCTTCATCCCTCCTTAGATCATCATCATAGTATGGCCTCCTTGAGTCTCGACTATACCTCATAATTTGGTATCCACCACCTCTCTCCCTTCTCCTCTCATTCCCATGCTCATCAAAATTGAAATCATCCACCTCATTTTCTCCTCTATCATTCCCAATAAAAGCTTCATAACCTCCTCTATTGTTCTCCCTCCTTCTCTTAATTTCCTCTCTCTCTCTCTCCTATCATTTGCTTCCTTGTTTCTCCTCTCTTCCTCCTCTCTATTCCTACTAGACTCTCCACTATGCTTCCTCTCACTATCCAACCTCCTTTCAATCGGCTTAATTCTCTCATCAAGGGTGGTATTTAATCTACTCATCAACACATCCATCATTTTGAAAGTTTTGGGTGACAAATCATTGCCAACATTAGGAGAACTAGCCATCGCTGCAAGAAAAGGTTAGTGTACAAGAAATATAATAGGAATTAAAGGATCTCACCACTCTCTAAGTGTATCCACTCAATCACTCGTATTTCACACTTAGTGGTTTTTTCTCTAATGAAACTCTCTTACCTTTTTCCTCTCTATCTCTTGGTTTTCACTTAGAAATTATTCTCAAATCAATTATCAAGTTCCTACCAAGCCAATGTGAAAGAGGAACAACACCCTAGCTAGGCTTAAGAAGTCCAAAGAGACAAATACTCAAAGACAAAACTAGGAGTCCAAGAAAGACAAGCAAAAAAAGTTCAAAATGAAAGAAAGGCTAATCAAATATGGAGTAAACTTTGATGAGACAATGACACATGTATGGACAGCAAAAGAACATGAATTTGCAGGGAATAGCAAGTCCAAACCGAGACTAAGAGTATGAGAATCAAAATGTACAACCACACACAAATTCAAATTAGCCGCCGAATTGTCACCAAGATTAGTGACGGATTCCTAGGAATCTGATTAGAGACCGAAAATGAACCTTAATTCTATGATTATGCAACCTTTGAGAAAATAAATTCAAATGCAAAATAAGGTTCATATATTCATAGCATCACCAATTTCCAGAAAGTGTAGTAAAAGCTCAAAGTGAAAATTACACCAAAAAAATCACTACACACTCAAGTCCAAGACAAGGTACTAGAAATTCAACTTGGGTGATCTGTGCTCAAAACAAGTCCAAGGGTGTGTCTAATTGTCAATTCTTTTTTACTTTTCAAATTTTCCTCTTGTTGTTTCGGTACTTTTGATTTTGCTCTTGTATGGTCCTTAATCAATTTCTACTCTTTTTAGACCTATACACTTCTCTTTTCACTACCATTTCTTTTCCTTTTGTTTTTCTCACTTGTATCTTTTCTTTGTTTTTTGATTTTTTATTTTTCTACACACTAAGTATGGCTGGACCGAAACCAATAATGAAGAAGATAAACCTCCAAGTTCAATTTCTAAAACCCAAAAACAAAAATCACAAGGTTTTACACAAATTGGACCTAAAGAGTTCTCTAGAAGCTATTACAAGCATGTACATGTGAGTCTTACACTAGAAGTTTCTTCTACCACTTAAAACCCATGTAAAAACTTGAAACCCACATCATCAATGGTGCAGCAACATACATCTACTCATGGTTATGGAAGACAAAAAAACAAGGACTATACAAAACTACAAGAAAACAAATCAAACAAAGAAGCTTACAAAGAAAGTTACTCTAGAACCATGAATCTTGTCATGGAAGCTAAAGTAACTATAAGTAAAACTTCAAAATAAGCATGCATAACCACGGAAACCCACAGTTTGAAGAAGAACAATGAAGAAAAGCATGCTTAGACACAAACCAACCGAACAAAATGAAGACAACTCAAAGAAACTAAGACTAGGTTATTCAAGAAGATAAACGAAGTTATTATTCTCTTTTATCTTTTCAAATCGGTTACATTTAGAGTTATATTTCAAATGAATTTTACATACAAGACCAATGATCATTTCAATTCACCATACATGTAATAAAGATATAAAAGTATAAGGAGAAGAAGTTTCAGACATAGTATTTATACTGGTTCGGCCTTCCGCCTACATCTAGTCCCAATACAACAACTGTTGCTATTGGTGTTCCACTATAACCAATAATCCCTTTGTATTCTTTACAAGCAATATGCACAAGCAACACAAAACGAAATAAAAAATACTCAATAAAATATGTTCTTTTTCACAAATAACCTTTCTCCTATATTTTTGGTACCTCCAAGAATCAACCTTTAGAATTCTTTCTCAAACAATAATACTCTATTCTAGAGAAACCTCTCTCTTAGAGTAATTGATAGAGCCTCCTTAGAGATATTCCAAAGAGTCCTTGATGTTGCCCAATCTAGCTTCTTCAATGCAACTCCAAGCCAAGCTTTAATGAAGGTCTCGGTCAAAGCTTCAATGGAAGAGAAGAAAATCGAAAAGAAAAAGAATGGAAGGGTTGAGGAATGGTGAGGGTTGGCGCCATGGCAAGCCAATAAGCCTAGGGAGAACCGCCAAAATGGAGGATAGAATCCATTGATAAAATCCAAGAAACCTTGCTAAGCAAGACAAGAGAATCCCCTCTTAAGAAAAGCTCAAAGCTATTTCATTTATCAAATTGTCAAAAGTCCTTTACAAGGTTATGGAAAGGCTTATATAGCCACGGTTTAGCTTGGGTAGCAAGCTAAACTAAACCTAACCCAAGCTAACTAAACTTACCCTAAGCCTAAGCTAACCTAACCGAACTCTAACTAACTTAGCCTAAGGTAACAAACTAATAAATGAGGAGTTAGGTTAGTTACATGTCACATTCCAAGTGACATGTCATCAATTCTTGATCTAGTCCCTTGATTAGGTGGACTTGATTAAGGGTTGAGGCTTCTCCTTAAGTGGAGACATGGATCACCACCTAAGTAGAAGTCTACTTAAACCTTCATCACACGAGTTCACTTTAGAATTTCACTTAAACTCAAATTTACTTGAAATTCACTTGAAATTCTAAGGTGAACCTTAATGCACATCATTTATCATTTGTACCTTTAAGCCATGCACTAAACACAAGTAAAAAAAATTCAAAGTATGCCCTCAAACAAGTTGGGCCGTGAACTTGCCAAGCTCTTAAATGGCATTATATAGATTGAAATGTATTTACAAGTATATTACAAAAATCCTTAGTATTTCTAAGGCATTGAAGCTTGTAGCATTCCTTGACCTTCACCAACTCCTCTTCAAACTTCTTGAGCATGCTCCTAATGAGTCTCCTTGGAGGAGGTCTTTCTTGTGGGGATAGTCCTCTATCAGTAATACCAAATCTCTAAAACAACAAAATACAAAGATCAGAAATAGAATACACCTGGTTGTGCTAATATGATCAACAATCTCCTCTGAATCATTTATACATCATGTTCTCATCATCCTCTAAGAAAACTTTTGAAAACCTTTTCAAAATCTTGATGAATTTCTTGGAGAAAATGTTAAGAACTCAATAAGTTCTCAGTTGAAAGTTTTTGAACACTCCTTTTGTTTTCCAAATCAAAATGAATCTCTCGAGAAATGTTTTTCCAAAGACTATTTAAAGGAAAGCTCTTGAAAACAACTAAGGATGATTTTCTGATGTGGATAATCGATTACTATTTAGAGGTAATCGATTACTCCAGTGAGTTAATATCTAATTTGATGATTCAAGCCCGTGGTAATCGATTAGATGGAGTTGGTAATCGATTACTCCAACAACAAATTAAATTCCATCATAGGCAAGAGCTGTTGGTAATCGATTACTATGAAATGGTAATTTATTACCTCAGTTAAATGCTCAAAATGCTCAAACAAGATAATCTATTACTTTAGTTGGTAATTGATTACTTCAGTTTGTTTTTCTTTTCAAATGGAAATCACTAATTCTAAGCTTTTAGAGCAAATCACTAAATTAGATTTTAAATCACCATGAATTCTAAACTAAGCACTCACATTCACAAAGGCCTAAGCTAAAACATCCAATACAATAATAACTCTATATACATGTCTATGAAACTAAGATTACAATTCAACATCAAAATCAAAACACTCAATAGACTAAGCTAAGCTCCTTCAAGCAAGTCCAAAAGGCGCGTAAGTATGCATGAGATGTGATAGGAAGCCAAAAACCCTATCTTATTGGTGAACCGAGTGTTTAGTATCATAACCTATTCAAACTAGCAAGCATGACTTACCAAAAACAAAGCAAAATCAAATAAGCTAAAAATCGCACACTTTGGGTCTTAAAAATGTGAACCGTAAATAGTAGAACATTTCTATACTGTTTCAACATGAATTTGGACAAGATCTTTTTCGTATACTTATATTACTAAAGTCTAGTTTTCAAAAAAGTTTCATAGCCATTAGACTTACGTAACTCATTAAAACCATTGGTCCATTCAACAAAGTTAGTGAATTTTAAAGTCTCCAACACTTAGATTTTGACCTGAGATGAATTGTGGTGTCAAACCATTACCCATAATCCTATGTCTATGAATGAAGAATTTATCCTTGAGAATAGTTTAGTTTAAAGTTGATTATAGGTCATTTACAACCTGCTTGGCCTTTTTGCATTAAACCATAGTCGTTAAGTAAAATTTGATCTAAGTTAAATTTGTTGGGGTATTTAGAGACTAATAATTTGGTGACTTAATGGAAGTAGAAATTGATTCCCGGAAGCTTCTGGAGTTGCAAATTCTGATGGCACACGACATTCAAACCATTGAAATTTCGTATAGGAAACCATAACTTATACCTCGTATTGTTAGATTACTAAATTTGTTTAAACGCTTTAAGTTGAAGGAATCGTTGTTGGATAGTGTTGCCTGTTAAAACCTTTTCCTGAAAGAATATGAGTTAGGAATGACGACAAAAGAAGAAGAAGAAGAAAAAGAAAAAGAAAAAGAAAAGTACGACACGGAGGTGAGAATAGAAGGACAAAGATACGACAGAGTAGGAGGACAAAATGCAAGAACCACCAAGAAAAAATAATAAATCCAAAATGAATAAGTGAGGTAAATGATCATGAGGTATAAAGCGATTTTTCACGTCAATTATACAAATAAATGACGTAAATTGCATAAATAACGTCGGTTAAATACACAACTAACGGTTCCTTCAACAATCAACACAAAAGAGATGACATAAAAACCTTTTATTGCACCCGTGTCCCATAATGTGATTCTACTTAAAAGAATAGTATATTGCAGTTTAGAAACTTAAACTACTTCCACTAATGCAACGTATATTAAGTATACTTTTTATTGCTTCGTGTACATGGGCCATAGTCTTCACATTGTTATTGAACATCATGGTGCAAGCCACCATCTCCTGTCCCCCAGCCCCAACCCCAGCCAATAAAAATGGTATCTCACTTTTGGTGGTTTACTAGCAATGCATATGCTATTTTTCTTTTCTATCATTGACTCGGTGGAGCCTTCTTTTCAAGATTAGTCATATACCGGAATGGGTATGGTGAACTTTTTAATTGCTTTATCTAGAAAAAAGTAATTTACCCTTCTAAAGTGGGACTTTTTCTGTTTTTTTTTTTTTTATATTTTTTAAATTATGATTTTTTTTTTATTTTGCAACACAAATCTTTAATAATAAAAAATGATTTTTGTTTCAGAAGTAAACAGTAAATATAGAGTACTTTTGTTTTAAATCAATATAGAATGACTTTCCTGAATGGTTTTTTTTTTTTTTTTTATCTTCAAACTTTATAGATTATACGAATTTAGAAGATTTAAATCAATTTAAGATCGGGAGGTAATGTGCATTGGTCATGGTTTAGTGGTCCCTGTCTGCTTTAACATCATTTTTCAATTTTCCTCCTTGGTTGTGGTCCCTGTACTATATCTTCTTATCCTCCCTTAAAAAAATTAGTACTCGGAGAGTTGTTTTCTTTGATTTTTTGGGATTTGTTTTTGAGAAGTATGTATACATAAATAAAGAATTACAATAGTATCAATTGAAATAAAAAGACAAGATATGTATGCGTTTTTGAGAGTATTTGCTCAAAAATAAATGATAAACGAGAGATACGAGATTAATTTATAGCAAATTGATGGAACTGCAATAATGAATCCCATTTGTTAGATGATATAATCTTGCAAGAACGTATCCATAAAAATGAATCACTGTTTAGTGATGGTTGTCCTGCTTCTATATCCCATGTGATGTTGTTGTTCACTGCCCCTCACTAAAGCAAGAAAGAGACTAGCTGAAGTGAAAAAAAAGGGGGCAAGAAAATGATACTGGTGGAGAGGGTGGAATTGGACATGACATGCATCATTGTTGTTAAAAGCATGCAACTATACAGCTTTTGGATGCAACAATACAGAATGCCTTTCACATGTTCACTTTTGCTTTTGAGAGTTGTGATTCCAAGATCAATGAACATGAGTGGTTGGTCTCAAGTCACTGTTGAGCACCTAGCAAAGACAGCTCACCAAAATCTTTAAGCATAATCCCTGCCAGCATCTCATGTCCCTAAACAAGGTGAACTACCACTGTCTGAAGGGGTTACCAACCCTCATTAACTTGGTTAAAGGCCATTGATTCTCATAATATGTTCACCATTCAGTTTGTACATTTCAGTTGTGGTGATAATAAAATTGGTTCATGTCTTTATGAGATATTGATGGCTTACTGCAAGCACCAAGCATTTATCTTAAAATATTAGATGGCTTCTTTTCCTCTATGTGGCTGAATTACATTCAAAACGTCCATTTTGTAAAAATGATTATTATTAAGGAACATGAGCAGAAAAACTAGAAAAACCTCTTATGATCCAGGAGGTTAGACATTACACTCAAGATCATGGTTTTTTTTTAAAAAAAATAGAATAAATGAAGGTTCTGATTATTCGAGAATCGGATAATTTAGTGTTTTATAAATAAAAAATATAAAATAGTTCTTAGAAACTATAATATGTTTTTTATTTTTATTTTTAAATGATATTTATTATTATTTTAATGTTTAAGTTTATTTTTTATGATTCTTTTAACCCCTTGAATTAATAATTAAAATATAATAAATAAATTTAAGAATCAAAATATAATAAAAAAATGTATTAATTTTTTCTTTCATGAACATTTAACTATAATAATATATTTATTTTATTTTCCATATTTAAAAAAGTAATTTATCCAATTCTGACGATTCCAATATTCCACTATGTTAAGGATTATAATGGCATTGTGATAGCAATTTAAAACTTTTTCAAGATAGAAAATAGGAATTACTAATTGATAATGGTAATAAGAAAGAGGTATCTAAATTATTCAACCAATGGTTTTGTTTCCCGGGAAATACTCTGGTCAATACAGGATAAGATATTTGGTGAAACGGGTAGAAACCTTTTTGATGGGATATTCTCACGAGGCTCATTAGTCATGTCCACCACGCGCGTGCTTGCTTTCTTGTTATTTACATTTCTTAATATGACAATGTCAAATTATCTCATTACACCACGCGCGTGTCCTGTTTAGCCTTAGCATTTGTCCAAATAGTCACAAGTTGATTAATTAACATAAGCTATATATGTTTCTCACTTTCTCTACTCTACCCAAAAAGTCTATTTTGTAATGAAATGAAGAATAAATGTACGACTTTTGTGGTGATAAAAAAATTTGAAAAATGAAATTCAACAGATAAGAATAGGAATAAAATTTGATCTATTTGTTTTAAGAGTTGAAACTTTTATTCCTATCACTAAATTTAGGTTCACAAATTTTTTAGGGGCGGTGGGTTATGCAGACTGTTAGTCAAAAACCCACAAACAAGATTTTGTTGCTAAAGGCAAATTAATTTTGTATTTCCTTTTCAACCTTTAATAATGCACCTCCACTCCAACTTTCTACTAATTATACACTCAATAACAAAGGTTATTAACACAAATCACTTTTCAATCATAACGTCAAATTTTGTTGAAAATTATATATTTTAGGAATCTTATTCAGTATGTAATGATTTTTTTTATCTTCTAATTTTCCTGTTTTTGACATATTCTAACCATTCGTTAAAATCAATGTTAGAAAAAATATATTAGAGAGTACACCTTCTCTTGTATGCAGAGGGAAGAAATTCATATCTTCAAGACTCGCCGTAAAGGAATTATTTTTCATTCTCAAATTTTATTTTATTTTTTTCCGTTCTATTAGTTAAAAACCAAGGATAAATATTTTGTTTAACGTTTAATTTAAAATAAGATTATGCAACAATATTAAACAGATAATACAACATAAAATCTCAATTCTTTTTAAGTACAATAGTCATTTAAACAACTAGGTAGCGAACAGAATATTTAAAAGACATTCATACTCTCACTTATCTCTAATGGTAAATTATTTTATTTAAATTTTAATTATTTAAAGATTTTATCTTTTAATTATTTTGCTTTAACATTCTTTATTAATGACAATATTCTTATTATCAATTCTAAATTTTTTAAATAATATTATTTATGTATATATATATATATATATATATATATATATATATATATATATCTTCTTACTATTTGGTAAGAATAGAATTGAAGGTCACCGGTCCTCCAGACTCAACAAATGCTTCTTATAATGTTCATAACCTACCAATAACCAACTTCGGTAGGATTTAAATTCAGGTCAACTTAGTTGATGCGATTTGCCAAGGTAACCGATACACATAATTCGTTTACATGAAATTAATAAATGAGAAATATATGTAGAAAAAGAATTTAATTAACATAAACTTATCCTACAAATACTTGTTTATACCATCAATTAATTATAAAATATCATATTTTTTTTCAAAAATAAATTTTTATCCAATTACCTCAAAAGTCAATTATATCATGATTATTTTTATAAAATGTTTACGGTCACAATATGTCGCAATTAAATTTATATATATATAGAAAAAAAATTCCCAATGAAGGCATATAGAATTTCTTCAAAAAGATAGCGTGAATTGACGACATACCTTTTTTTATTTTTATTATTATTATTATTTTTGTAGATCCTATATTCTATATTGCAAACGTGTGGCTGTGTAGTGCAATACGTTGCGGAAAAAAAAATAGTCATTTATAGTAAACTTTGCCGAAAATATTCCAGAGGATGAGTAAGCACATTATTATTTTGGTTGAACAATCGTATAGGGCTATCAGATGTGAATTATCACTTTAACGATACCTTCATAGAATAAAATTGATTGTGGAAAGACTGATAATTTATTTTATTACAAGTGGCACACAACATTTGATGTTCACGAGTTCTGTCTATGAAAGTGTGAAACAAAAGCACTCTGCTTCAGTTTTGTCTCTATAATTACTTGAGTAGCTTTGTGAACAGTAAAATCTCATGCACTGGTTGAACTTCTTCAACCATCATTGCATCCAACACCGCTTTCATTATTGATCATGTCCTTTGCATCTTATATGCATTTCACTGTTTTAAATCATCAATGAGATTTTAATTGGCATCTTAGAGTTGCTTCCTTTTAAGAGTCCAATCTGAACTATATTTTTTTATCCGGATTATCACATCCCTTTCTCATGTTATCTTTTGCAAATTGCCTTGAGATCACTTTTGTAAACAATATTCATCTTTAAAGTGTCTGTTACCTTTCTTTTCTGTGTTAACTTTGTGTGAACAATTATGGCTGTTTCCATTCTCATAGTATTTACTCGATTTTATTAATTATTATAACTGCACCAACAAACGTGACCAACCTCAAGGTTTCCCCTTGTTGTGCGCTTGTGATCCTCATCATATTTGATTACTAGGTTTTCTAGTGGAATCTTGTGACTAGTACAATTTAACCAGCTAATTAGCCTCATGTGTTGTATCCTTTAGTGCTTTTCTATATTTCTCACATGTGAATATTTTGGTTCCGTTTTATACTCACTTAATGAGTTCTTCATTATCATAATTCCCGTGTAAGCTTTCTTGTGTTGTATCAGTTTTCTATATTCCTCACACAGGCCCAGCTTCTATACTCTAGTATTGTGCTGTGTGATCAGTTCCATCCTCAGCTATTTTCTTTCTTTCTTTCTTTCCCTTTCACTTTTACAATCATTAATTTCAGTGTGAGGTTGAGTTGATTTTGGTTTGTTTTCCATTTGTTATCTGTTTTTCTTTTTTTCAATCTGCAAAAGTTGTTACTAGTTAGAGTATTCAAATCATTTAGCCTTTTCAATCTTGTCATTTGTCAATGCCTCCTACATACTTCCCTCTTCGTTGGGAGAGCACTGGAGACCAGTGGTGGTATGCATCACCAATTGATTGGGCCGCTGCTAATGGCCACTATGACTTGGTTCGAGAGCTTCTAAGAATGGACAGCAATCATCTCTTCAAGCTCACTTCCTTGCGCCGAATCCGGCGCCTTGAAGTCGTGTGGGACGATGAAGAACAATTCAATGATGTTGCAAAGTTTCGCAGCGAAGTGGCGCAGAAGCTGCTGCATGAATGTGAGTCTAAGAAGAGGAAGAACTCTCTCATTCGTGCTGGCTATGGTGGATGGCTAATGTACACAGCTGCCTCGGCCGGCGACTTGGTTTTTGTTCAAGTACTTCTTGAGAGGAACCCTTTGTTGGTTTTTGGTGAGGGAGAATATGGTGTGACTGACATACTCTATGCTGCTGCTAGGAGCAAGAATTGTGAGGTTTTCAGGCTGCTGTTTGATTTTGCTGTTTCACCAAGGTTTCTAACTGGCAAAGGTGGGATGGTGGAGGAGCATGTTGGGGATATTCCTTCTGTTTATAGGTGGGAAATGACCAATAGAGCTGTTCATGCTGCTGCTAGAGGAGGAAATCTGAAGATTTTGGAGGAGCTTCTTGCCAATTGCTCAAATGTTTTGGCTTTTAGAGATGCTGAGGGATCTACTCTTTTACATGCAGCTGCAGGCAGAGGGCAAGTTGAGGTGAGAGTCTTGTCTTTCATTATGAGTTATGTTTCATTTTTATGAGCCTTGTGTTTGAAGCTACTGCTACTCTTCACCTTCATTTCAATGACCCCTTTCAGTTACCTATTTTGGTGTAGTAGTAACAGGGGAATTTTAAAAGTTCTTGATATGTGTAGCATGAAGAAACTCCACAAAAAGAAAATTCGATTTGGAACATCAGATAGAAATAGAATTAATCTAATCGGTGTAAGATCATTATTAGTGTGAGTAATCACATAGACTATTTCAACAGGAACAAGGAAATAAAAGCTCAAGGTAACACTAAAAATACTCTCTTTGGCCCTGGTGCTATATATAAGATCATTTTTATAAATTAATTTATATAAATTTTCTAGAATTATGCTTAAATTATTGAGATCTCATTCCCTTAACCTTTTTTCAGCTAATTTATTAATATATCTCCAGTTATGTGAAAACCTTTTGTATTCTATAGAAAGAGGCAAAGTAAATTAGTTCTTCCAAATGATATTCCGCTGTCCTCAAAAGAAACTGACATAGTCCAAGAAATTAATGTTACATAAATTTTTTATTAACAAAAAATTGTTGAGTAACTAACTGTATTTTTTGTAAAAAGGAAAATAGTACACTGTAGACAATTAAGTTAAAAAGGACAAGGTAAAGTTCTCAAAAGGATTTTATGAGAAGGATTGGAAGGATCAATATTAAGATATATTTTGTTATCATTTTATTATTATTTTAATGTGTTTTAACCTTTTGATCGGATGTGCCAATTGGCACTTAGTAATTGCTCTATTGTTGTCATCCCATATTATTGCAATTATAGTCTCACAGTTGGTCATTTGATTTTGTTGTGGTGGTATGATATTTCTTGCGTCTCATGCAGGTAGTTAAATATCTTACGTCAACCTTTGACATGATCTATTCCACAGATCATCATGGTAACACTGCTTTGCATGTGGCTGCTTCCAGGGGCCAATTACAAACAGCAGAAGCTCTAGTCTCAGCATTTCCCTCAATGATCTCTCTTAGAAACAATACTGGAGAAACTTTTCTCCATAAGGCTGTATCTGGTTTTAAATCACACGCATTCCAAAGATTGGACCGGCAGGTTGAACTTTTGAGGAACATGCTAAGTGGGAAGAACTTTCATGTAGAGGACATAATCAATGTCAAGAACAATGATGGTAGAACTGCTCTTCACATGGCCATCATAGGCAACATTCACATTGATCTTGTTCAGCTCTTGATGACTGCTCCGTCAATGAATGTGAATATATGTGATGTTGATGGAATGACCCCACTTGATTACCTTAGACAGCACCCCAGTTCTGCTTCATCTGATATACTAATCAAAAAGTTGATCTCAGCTGGGGGAATATTTGGTTGTCAGGGCCATAGTTCGAGAAAAGCCATAGCATCACACTTGAGAATGCAAAGCATTGGAAGCAGTCCTGGGACATCATTTAGAGTCTCTGACACTGAAATATTTTTATACACTGGCATTGAGAATAACGTGTCTGATGCTAGTGCTGATCATGGAAGTGGAGGAATGAGTTCATCTTCATCAGACCACATTCCATATGACACAAATGCTACCGAGAATCATGTATCAACCACTAGCAAAAGGTCTAGTTCTGTGAACTATGCAGCAGCAAGGTTGAAGAGAGCTCTTCAGTGGCGTAGGTTGAAGGACAAGAAATCAGAAGGGTGTAAGAAGTCTTCTACAGATGAGGGTTCAGTAGACTCATTCAGGAAATGGAATAATAATAACAGCTTTGATGAAACTGCAACTCCACTCAGGCAAAGATTTTCTAGGCCAACTTCACTTCCTAACAACAAAAGAACTCTTTCTGTTAGGAGTCACCAGTCAAGTCCAAATGCCAAAAAGAGATTTGCCTCAGGACTAGTGCACGGAGTCATGCAATCCATGCCACAAGGAAAACTTTCTGGCAGATCAAGGTCTAGCTCCTTCTCAAAGTCATCAGTTTCTTCACCTAGATCAGCAAACAAGCAAAAGGGTATTTACATTGAAAATGACATTGCTGGACCATCTTGCTCAAGTCAACAGCAACAACAACCTGATGATGATGAATCACCAAAGTTGGTAAAGAGGACTTCTGTTGGAAGGAAGTTGAGGGGCCATTATTTCTGTTTTGGTGCACCTGGTCTCACTGTCAAAAACTTAGGTCACAGGCAGCAGGACAACCAGAGTTACAAGGCTCATGTTATTGCAGTGGCTTAATTGGATGAGCTTATATAGCTAACTCCTGGACAGGCAAAGTCAATAAATAAAGAATAAAAGCAAAATTATGCTTTATAAACTTTAAATTTCCTTGTTAATAAGGGTTGCTAGGGGGTTCCCTATAGGTGTAAGTTTTTATAGATTATATTTTGTTACTTAAGGTTTATAGTTCATCCGTAAGTCAACTTGTTAATGGAAAACTCATGTAAAATATGCTTCGTACTTATTATCGTATTGGCATCAAATTAGCTCAATTTGGTCCATTGAAATGTAAGAATTAACACTGCCAAGTTACTCTCATTAAATCTTTTTGGCTGATGCAGTCATCTGCATTCTTGTAGATGATTGACTTATAATCATGTGTTCATGAGCAGGAATGAAACTCGAAGACATTAAGGGCACAATAATGTGAAGTATCAATTTGGTTACTATATTAATTCTCAATTTTACTACAGTTTCTATTTTTTACAAATTTATTATATTTTAGTCCTTGACATATCTATATTTAAATGAAAATGGTCACCAAAATTAAATATAAAAATTTATTTATTATTTTTTAATATCAATGATTAAAATAGCCATTGTGCACTAAATTGTCAAAATGCTGGAAGTCTATAAATATAAGTATAGGGTCTATTCGATTTTAAAAATGTTTCTCGTTGAGGTTCCACCATTCTCTCTACTCAAACACCCTCTTTAATTTCACTCTTTTCTGATCAAACCTTAACCTACATTGTTAATCTAGCCTTAGCCTTATTCCAGCAAGTTTCAACCGATTGTTATCGGTTTTTTGGATTTAGTGAATGTCTTTCCATTCCATTTCAAAGTCGAGCGTACTGAAAATTGTAATTCTGTCAATTAATTACTATTTTGGCCGATCGGGGGAGCTGCACATGATAGTCTTGGAGAACGGAAACATACATTGTCTTTTTTTAACTTTTAATTAGTTAAAATTGGTCTAATAGAATTTTTTTTTAGGATGAATGATATCACAGTAATATTTCTTTTCTTCCTATAAATATAATTTGATCTAATCGATTTTTTTCGTTTATTATTTTTTTTAATGATAAATTGAAAATGTTAACTGACTAAAATAATTTATATATTTTCTCACTAATATAAAAATATAATCTAATGATGATTGTTTTTTACCTTTAACGATTGTTAAACTACTGTTGTTGGATGGGGTGTAGTAGTTTCTCGTAAATTAATGATAGTTAAAATCTTTGTTAATTTTCACAAAATGATGATTATTGGTTTACAACTTTTCTTAATCTCAACGAAAATGCGATCATTACAAAACAACTCTCATTTTTTATGTCATTACAAAACAATATTTATATTGCTAAAACCATGTTAGATCAAGATTAATTATAACCCTGAATTTACAATATTAAGATAAAAAGTATAAACTTATAAGAAGAACAATCGTATTTGACTTATCAGACACAGAATTAACCTCATTAGATAAATGATCTCTGTGACTAGATAGAGGATGTCTATCAACATTTGAATATAAGGCTTAAACACACAAAGTCAAAGAAAGGCCAAATATGATTTTTCAAGAAAGGATTAATGATATCACGGTGATATTTCTTTTCTTCCTATAAATATAATTTGATCTAATCGATTTTTTTCGTTTATTATCCTTTTTAATGATAAATTGAAAATGTCAACCGACTAAAATAATTTATATATTTCCTCACTAATATAAAAATATGACCTAATGGTGATTGTTTTTTACCTTTAACGATTGTTAAACTACTGTTGTTGGATGGGGTGTAGTAGTTTCTCGTAAATTAATGACAGTTAAAATCTTTGTTAATTTTCACAAAATGATGATTATTGGTTTACAACTTTTCTTAATCTCAACGAAAATGCGATCATTACAAAACAACTCTCATATTTTATGTCATTACAAAACAATATTTATATTGCTACAACCATGTTAGATCAAGATTAATTATAACCCTGAATTTTGATAATTACAATATTAAGATAAAAAGTATAAACTTATAAGAAGAACAATCGTGTTTGACTTATCAGACACAGAGTTAACCTCATCAGATGAATGATCTCTGTGACCAGATAGAGGATGTCTATCAACATTTGAATATAAGACTTAAACACACAAAGTCAAAGAAAGGCCAAATATGATTAGAGAATGAGTCTCTACAAACACCAATCAGATGAAGTAGATTAGAAGTAGACAAAGTAAACAAAGCTCATTCACACACAGATAATTTAACTCGTCTCTCTTAGACTAATGAAGTATCAGATACATTCCAAAACACAAGACAAGTATATGCTCAGTCTTGCTAATCTCATGCCCACAAACGATACAATGTTGATCAACAGACGAACACATGACACATAAGAAAAAGTAAAGGACAACTAATGATAATCAGACACACGACAAAACCAAAGTTAAGTATTAGTGTATAACTAATCTATATATATCTGAACTCTGATCATTTTGCTCATGTGTATGTAGACCATGTCCTTAAGAAAGATTTCATGTTCAAACTATAAGAAGTCAACCTAGTACCTGTGAGAGGAGAGTACAAAAAGTAAAAGGATGTTTCTAACACAACAAAGATTTAGAACAAAAATCAAATCCACTTTTGAGAATCTGTAAACCTCATATCAGAAACTTTTTGCATTAGATTTGAAAAGCCATGGCCAATATTAAATGCTAACAGATATGAAGAACTCAAGATGACAACGGAAAAAGACTAGAACATGGACAAAAGTGAAGAAGATTGTTATAGGGTTCAACATGACCGTTGAGAGAAGTTTTGAACGTTGTTGCCAGTAACGTCTATCTCAAGTCTTCTTTTATATAAAGGTGAAAGTTTGAAGTTGTCAAGTTGGCGAAAATTGGCAGACACACTGAAATTCTCCTTACATTTATGTAAGCCAAAATCTCAAATATTCCAAAGCCTAAGAAAATGATCAAACTCGGGAAAAAGATAGTGTAGGTAATGGAATTCATTTTACTTTTATCAAAACCTGACCGCATTTCTTTTAAGCCTTTGAAAGTGAGGCCATACATTTTTAAACTCCTTTCTGCATAGAGGTTAAATCTCTTTGAGAGAGCTGAACTGTTTATTCCTCTCAGTGTAGATGATGAATTGCCTAGAGTGACCTTCATTTATAAATCCCTTTCTGCAGGGAGATTGAATCTTGAGTGAGTTTTCTATTGTAATATCATTTTTGTGTAGAGGTTAAAAACTTAAGTTAGGCACCCTTGATCAAAATCCATCTTTGGAGTTACGTAGCTTGAAGAGGTTAAGATATAAAATAAAATACTTATTTGATGTAGCCTCCGTGTGAAGACGTGAATTTAACATCAAAACTTGCAAGGATTTGCCCTAATCTTCAATTATTCTACAAGTTTCCTCCAAGAAGACACATGGAATTCGAATAGTACTCAAGGAAAGAAGAAAATAAGAAGTATCATGGAAGATTCCAATAAATTCAAAGTAGAATCATAATAAATGAGCAAGAAACCATTCACAAGATTCAAAGGTTTTCTTAAGAGAGAATACTCTCACAAAGCAAATGTGCTCTCACAAAGCAAATGCTTTTTCATTCAATTTTGGCAAAAATTTCTTCAAGTTACACAAAAATAAGCTTATTTAGGCTAGGGAGCTTGGAGAGCAAGACTCAAGGCTATGATACTGTACAAGTGAGTAGTTAAGGGTCCATCTTAAGGATGTGTAAGAAGAGCTTTCCAGTTATGATGTATTTTCATCCCTTGGATGAGATTTGCATTCAATGGTCACGTAAATTTTCACCATGAATCATGTGCTCTCCTAACCGATTATATTTGAATCTTATTTGTTATTCTCTCGATTCTAGGCACACACTTTCGCCATCTTAGAAATATTTTAGCAACAACTTGAGCATGACCTGTACAAAATTTCTAAACACATTATGCCTCAGAAAATATTTTGAAATAAAGAATCACCCAACAATGCTTATACATAAGACATGAATAATCGAGGGAACAAAAAGGAGCTATAGTAAGGGTGGAAATGGAAAAGGTAATAACTGTCAGAAGGCTGCAAATGACCAATGTTACTATATACCTAATGTGGGACAACCCACCATCTCCGTGAAGCTACATTTACAAGTTTACACTGATCTCAACATGGTTAGTATTTGTAGTTTCTACTACCACCACTCTGGTATCGATGCTGCATAATATTTGGTGATGCATTCTCGTGAGATGGAATAACCGTCGAAGTTGAAGTTAGAGGATGAGTCAAGGTGCGACCACTCTTTCCATGGAAATACTTGGTGCCGCTGGTTTCCAGAACAGGTCTGTTGGGAGGAAAACAAGTCTTGCTTTCTCCCATACTTGGAGTGGATGTCCTTCCATCTTTCGGTGTTTCAGAATGGTCCTGGATTATACAGACTAAAATGTTATTTAACTCTACAAAAAATGTTATTTTGTGAAAATTTGAAGGTAGGAGCGCTGACTATTTGAGAAATATACCTTTCTTGTCTCATTTAATGCTTTCCTTTGACTGTAAAAATCAGGTAGTGGTCTCGCTTTGAAGCAAAAGCTTTGGCGTAGTTTTCTAATTATCTCAGTCTCTGTTTTCTCCTGCTGATAAAAAAGGATTGAATGTTATTGATTAAACTAGACTAGAATCAAATCTAAAGAACAAGATAATTCTCACAGCAATATTTTAGTTGGTATTTAGTATGAATTTTATTTTTCACCCACCTTGACTTTGGTATGCAACTGGACATTTTGTGCTGCATTAGCATTGAACTTTTCTTCTAGTTTCTAAAAATTGAGGAAGATCAATAGAAAAGTAGTTTAATAATCATGTTAACTGAACTCATATAATCAAATTTAATATTTAATATAAAAGAAAAAATAATGATTTAAGTTTTACCTTTTTTCTTCTTGCTGCCCTTTCTTCTGTCTTCAAGCTGAAAGGGGATGATATCACTGGGGACCTCAATCTATTTCTGCAGGAAAATAATACATTGGTAATACATGTCTATAAACAATAACAAGGGGGAAAAAAACTCCATGAAGACCAATAGATCTAATTAATAAAAGTGCTTGAAAAGGTTCAAGACCTCCCAATTAGTTTACTTGCACCAACTCAAATGTGAATTGGCTGAGAATGTTTTCAGATTTAACATGTACTCGCCACATATATTGATATAAAACTGAAGTTAGAGGATGTATATATATCTCCTAGGCAAGAAATTTATTGAAGGGAGTTTATATCATAAGGAAGATGACTTTAATCAGCGACTAGTGAGATATCTAGATTCCAGCCTTAATGCTAACATGTTTCTATTCATTTCCATGTTTTAAAAAAGGTAATTATAACCAAGACAAAATTGTTCAATCGTTCTTGAAAAAATCTTGAACAGACACACTGAAAACTTTAGTTCCCGTGTAATCTAAGTGGAAGTAACTTACTCTCCCGAAAGCAAGCGCCATTTAGCACCTCCAGGATGGTTGCCTGGTCCTGATGATAAATCAAGAGGTGTTTTGGTCCTGAAACTTAACAAAATTTACATGCACCAGCGCAATATCAGGATCCAGAGAAAACTTGAAAGAGAACAGTTTCACGTTATAATTAACAACATTCTACAAATGATGTACCTTTTCTTTTCAGTTAATGGGGTCAATGAAGAAGACTTTCGCATCTCTTTGGCAGCCTGTCATTGGAAAATGACTCACTTTAGCATCCTTGACAGCAAATGCCACACGGAAGATCATGGCAAAATGGAAGGTGAATGGCTTGAGAGTTTTGAAAAGAAAAAGCAAAAAAGCTGAAATACCATAGTTGGAGTTTTTAGCGGAGTCATGTTATCCCTTGAGGCCCTGGAAGAGGCAGCACCAACCCTTGTACTTTCAAACTTCCTCATGACTGATGCAGTCAACCTATTAAGTTCCCTAATGGGTGTAAAATTAACTGATCTAGGAGTAGATCTCTTTTTATCTGCAGGCTTATTGCTCATTGGTGTAGCAATATTATCTCTTTTGAAAGAAATAGGTACTGTGGACTTTAAAGGTGTAGAGGTGAACTCAGAGGTTCCATCAGCCTTTGACAATTTTAAGGAATTGCTGGTTGATGCCAAAACTTCTTGATCAGATTTAGAGACCTGCTGCAACAAATGGTCAGTGCTATGACCTCAAAATTTTCAAAACAAGGAAAAGATTCCTGGAAATAAACTAACAATAACCTTCAATATTGGTGTCAAAATTGAAGGTGTTACAATTTCACTAAGCTTTTCACTTTGCTCCTTTTGTGCATCAACATCTTCATGCTGGTTTTGCAATTCAACCTTCACTGAATTTCCTACTACAACGGCTACTTTTTCTATCACTGGCTTAGCAACCTCAACCTTGATTCTTTCAGGTGTAACACTTGCCTCTACATTTGAACTAGACTCATATTCACTGGCTGTGAGTCTGACCACAGCATCATGGTCAGAAGTGAAACCTAAATGGGTGGCAGCAGCATCTTGTTCTTCCTTGACAACTATTACAGATTTAGGACTTATTTGTGAATTATGATTGTGGGTGTCGTTGTCATTGTCAAATACTCCATTTTCTTGTCCTGCGTCATTGTTTTCTTGTTCAAGCAATGCAGCTGCTGCCTTTTGAGCAGCGAGTTTCTTGTAGTGAGCTTCAAAAAAAGCCTTCTTCTGTGCTACTGAACCGGGTCTTGAATACCTCTTCGCCTCTTCAACGTAGCGATTGTGAGAGAAACTAGACCACTTCTCCCATGCCAGGGACTCTGACATGAACCTCCCAAACGAAATTGACTGTCCAAGTGCATGAATTGGGTTGTTCTGAAACGCACAAGTTTCACACATTTTTCAAGGTGAACCTTCATTGAAAATAGAAAGAAAAAATCGCTTCTTCATTAATTGCATCCAACATAAGGCCTAAAAACAAAGCTTCAATTATGACAATCCAACTCAAACATTAATTAATGTGTTCATAATATAGATTGCAAACCATGGTTAAAAAATTGGAACCCAAAAATCGTGTTCAGTTTCATAGTTTATACATATAATCTACTATAATTTTGCCAATCATGTTACCGTGAATCAAACTTATATTTCACTTTCGAAACTATGGTGGAGGTACACAATAACTATGCTTCAAGTCCATGTAAAATCATTAAAAAGGGTTTACCAAACCAAATATTGCATGCATTTCACTCCACCTAAAACAAGGAGTAAACGACATTTTGAAAATGCTATTTTTTTTCTTTCATTCCTTTGACAAAGAAAAAGAATTTTTGAAAAAAAAAACAAAAAGTTAACAAATGGGGGTTAAATTATTTGAGAGGATTTAAGAATCTAATCTAATAATACAAATATGGAAAACAACAAGCGAGTGTTAAATGTACTAACCTCACTAGATTCATTGGAAATGCTGGAAGCATAACAGAATGGTTGTTGCATGAGACATGTTGAGTCCCCCATGTTTCACTACAACGTTGAAACCTCAGAAGATCCAAATTACCTTGCCATTATTGAGATTCTATTTCTTAGTATTAATATTGGAATTGTATATTTTACTTTATTTTATGCATGTTGCCGTTTGTTTGAGTACTTGCATATTCAAATTTGAAATTCAAACTCTGAAGCAATGGTTGTGAGTGATGATGACGTGGGAAAGCAGACAACTTTAACAATATATATATTATAAAAAGTGAAGTGTCGTGTAATCTTTTACCCTTTTTTAGGTTCCGAAGTGCGGGAACTACTAATAATGTGTTCGGAGTAGGAGCCTCAAATCTTTTTTCACACATGAGTCCGAGTCACATTTTTTTCCCCTAACATTTTTTAATTATTTTTAAAACTTTATCAAAAACTATAAGATTCTACAAAATTTATCAAATACTTACTCGATTGCTACACCATGTGAAATTGATTTTATGTTTAAAATTGATTTTAGATAAACTTTGAGATGTTTAGTTTCACGTTAAAGAATCAATTCAAAAATTGATTCTGCATTCAGAATTTATTACGAATTGAAATAATTTTGAATAGTTTTGTATAAAATTTTATATTGAATTTATTAAAATCTTAATTTCATGATAAAAACACCCAAATATAAATTAAATCACCTTAAAATGAATTTTATAAAATGAATTTCATTTAAAATTAATTTTTACAACACTCTTTTAAACACTTACCAGGCACTTATTTGTATTCATGTTAAATTCTATTAAAATAGCAACTAAATAATGAGATAAATGGTGCACATTGCGATTTTACATTTAAGAATTCATTTAAGTTTGAGTAATTTTAAGTAAATTTTGTATTAGATTGGAAATAAAATTTTATACTAAGTTTTATTGTTAACTTTATTTTTGAATAAGTACATCCAAGCATTAATAATTTTACTACAAAGTTAATTTTAATCAAAATTAATTTTGCAAAACAAATCTAATTCAAAATAAATATTGCAAATTTAAAGAAGTGCTACATAAGAAATATGATCAATAAATTCTTAATTTTTAACGAATTTTATTCATCAATCAAATACATGCTAAATAGAAAAAATGTCTTAAGAAAAAGTTTGATGTTGATCTTTCACCTTTTCACCTTGGTTTGGGCCCACGTTTTGGAACAGTAAGAAAAGTCTCCAACGTTCTCATGTTAATATGTTATTGTTGGCTAGCTTGTTTAAACTTGGTGAAGCTTCAATTCAAATTAATGTGCGTTGTTCAACGTAAATGGCATTTCTATTTCTACGACAAGCAAGTTAGCAAATAAAGGAAAAAAATTTATAAACACAAAACTGTATTAAGATTTTATATTTAAACTATATTAATAATTGTATTAAAAATCATTAAAGTTATAAATATTTATGTGAATAGGCCGAGTATGAATTTAATTAAAGTCGAGAGTTTATTTTAGTAAGAGTGGGTAAGAGTTTCAACTATTTTGACTTCGTGTAGAGTCGTTGAAAAAGTTGACAACTTAAATACAGAGAAGAAGTCGATAGCATTAATAACTATATTACTGATAAAAAAGAATGAATTTATTTTATTTTTATAAGTGTATTTGTTAAAAAAAATAATCTTGGAACATTATTAATGAGTTTCGGTTAATAAAAATTGTTGAATGTACATGTGAAAATAAAAGAAGCAACGAGATTATTAAAAAAAAAAAAAATCAAAATAGAAACGATTAAACACCAATGAGAACAATCAACAATGAAAATTTTGGAACAAAATAACAATGGATATGGCATGGTGTTGCAGGGAAAAATGAACAATTTTGGACGCGGAACATAGCACTAGAGGCGAAGCGGAAGCGTAGAGAGATGAAAAGCGAAGCGGAAAAGGAGGAAACAAATTAAATTTAAAAGACAAAAACTTTTAAATTTTGACTAAATGAATACTCACCGGAACTGATAATTCTCCGGCCAAAAATGGAGTCGGAGTCACCGGCGGTTGAATTAGAGTTGTTGTCGTCCTCTGTTCTGTCTTGCAATTGCAAGGAACCGGAGTTGCCGATTTTTTCTTAGTCTTTTCGTCCTCGTATTCCTCAGTTTCTTTGTTGTTGAAGTCAAGGAGGTCGTCGAGGGAAAAATCTTCACCAACAACAATCTTCTCTGTGCCCAAGCTTGGTTTGAGCTCTTGCATCACCACCACTTCCATTCTTTCTTGTTCCTACAGAATTGAAATCTAAGTGTGGGTGTATTCCACTTGAACTCGAAGATTTCAATGTGCCCAGAAGTCCAGAACACCCTCTAGCCCCTACACGACATTTGACCTCTGCATTGTAAAGTTATTATTGTTGGAAATGTTGAAGTCTCACTTCGTCTCTAGACAAGGCAGGGAATGTTGAATGTATGAAAGTGAGATACTGTTGAATATATATAAGTTAAAGCGGTTATCATTATATAAACTGATTTTGTAGGGTTAAGTTAATCTTCGTCATTCTTTAACAATTGGATGGATCGACAATTTTGTGTGAGCTGAACTTCACCAAAATTAATTCATTTTAATAAATAATTAATAATTAGATCTGTTCTCGCTGGATCAGCCCTAAGAAATCCGGCGGCGTGAGGGTTGGAACCCTCGTTGATTGTATGAGTGATTTAGGTTTTATTTCTTGTGTATGTCTTGGATCCTCTATCGGTATTTATAGGGATCACAATTAGGGTTCCATATTCGTGGATTTCGTGGGGAAGGTTGCTTCAAGCCCAAGAATCCCGAAATATCAGGGAAAAAGATATATGTCCATATTTGTCCAGATTTGTTCAATTTATGTTCAGCTCGGCTGGCCAGTGGGGAGAGTCCGGCGTCTCGTGGATGACCTCGATGCTTATCCCCAGCCCGGTACACCAGCCCCCCGAGCTTAGGCCAAGCGATCGATTGGCGTTGAGTTAAGTCAAGAGCTCGGTCATCCGAGGTAATATGGCGGGAAACTCCGTGACGGTTGGTATTCCTTCATTTAAATTTATTAAGTTTTTTTTTTTTTTTGCATTGGATGGGCCTTGCCTGTTGATGGGTCGCCGAGTGGGCTTGACCGTTACCTTTGGCTGGCAACGACTCTCTTTTGTTTTGCCCTTCATTTTCGCATTCTTCTCTCTCGCGTGCCTCTTCTTCTCCTCTTGTCCATTTTCCCCTCTGCTCTAGGGTTTGCGCTCTCGCACTCAGAGTCCTTTTGTTCCTCTCTTGTCCGCTACTACCTTCGTTCATCCTGTCCTCTAAGCCGTGGTTCAAGCGTCTCTTCGCTGTCTTGAGTTCGTCATTTTGGTTGTCCCTGTTTCTGCCATTCGCTCGTTTTAGGTATGTCTTCCTCACACTCCTCTGCTACCCATAGCGTAGAGAGCATGATTCCTCCTTCAGTTTCGAGTTTCGAACCCGAATCGACGGAGGCTTCTTCCTCCTCCCTTGAAGTTTCGACGGGAGAGGCCGATCTCAGATCTGGGCCCTCTTCCGCTGCGACCGAGGTCCCCCCTGCAGGGGCCGAGGCCGCACCTGTTAGGGTCGTCGAGGTCTCACCTGTTGAGGCCGAGGTGAGATGTGTCGACGTTGCTATGGATGTGTCCGCCGGCGGCAATGTCCTTCCCGGTACGGCCGAGGAGGAGATCGCGAGGGAGGCTGAGGAAGCTGACCTCCGCGTTCCCATACCCGCCCAGGAGCCCGACTTCTCGTGGCTACTGGAAGAAGTGTCGAACCAAGTATCCTCCTTCGACAACCTAGAAAGCGTCCAAGCCATCCTTGATAGGTACGATATCCTAAGGGAGGGCTTCGAGGACGTGGTTCGGTTCCAGACTTGTAAGCGCAATCAGAGGGTTCATGCTCGTACCCTCGTGTCCGATCGATATGTTGTCACCGTATATGAGTACATGTTTAGGGAGTACGGCATAGTCTTCCCCTTGAGTCGCTGTGAGACCGAGGTGTTATCCTTCCTAAACGTGGCTCCTAGTCAGCTCCACCCCAATAGTTGGGGCTTCCTCCGCGCTTTCCGAATTCTATGCAAGATGCTCGGTGTCAGGCCGAGCTCTCGCGTCTTTCTTTATCATTACCAACTCAAGCACGGTCCTAAGGTGGGCTGGGCTTCCTTGAGTAGTGCCCGGGCAGGGGGGGCTTAGTCATCCCCTATGCCCAATCATACAAGAAATTCAAGGAGCGCTACTTTAAATTGTCCCCGGTCAATAATAGGGTCGTCAAGACCCTCTTTCTGAAGGATGATCTGACGCCAAGGTACCCTCTACATTGGTGCCGCCCCCATAAATATACCCGCTTTCCCGAGGACTTGTTGACCCCAGGTGACAAAAATATTATCCAAGTTCTGCACGGTCTCCCCCTGCCCATTAGTAGCCGGGCTCTGATACATTCGGCCCGGGAGGAGGACCCCTTTCAGCACTTCCTAGGTAATAATCCTTAGTGTCTCCTCGTCCCTTGGTCCTTAGTGTCTCGTCGCCCCTTTTGTGCATTATTGACTAACATTCTCTTGTACTTTCTTTGTAGATTCTATGGCCGACAACTTTAGCCTAATTGCCGCTTTGAAGGCGCGCAGGTCGGGCTCCAGGCCCCGAGGTCGCGGGGTGTCCCCTGGTGGTCCAAGCCCGGCTCCTCGACCTCCTCTCCCGCAAGCTACTCCTAGCCCCAAACGGCCAAGGGCCAACGTGCCCGAGCTCGCCTCGGCCGGTGCAGGGACTTCTCCTAAGAGGCCAAGGCTAGACGAGGACACCGCTACCTCCACTTCTCCCATAACTCGGGCCGAGCTGGCCGTGCCCGAGACAGCTTGTAGAGGCGAGGGTGCTACTTCGGCTCCAACGACCGCAAGGACTTCTTAGAGACTTCCAGTCGGTGCTTCTTGGCTTGGCAAGGACGGTGCTGGGCCCCGTATTGAACAGGTAGCGGCCGACGTCCTGCCCGGTCAATCACTATGGGACTCCTCGCTAATGGGAGAACACATCCAGGTCGGGCAGCCCTTCCCGAGCTCCTATGATAATGCTCTGCTAGATGCAATTGGAGCGACAGACAATCTGGACGGGGCTGAGGTCTTGCTGAGCCGCCTCATGGCCATAGCCCGGCACAGCAAGAGGAGGATGGCCGATCTTGAAGCTGCTGCCGCTCGTCGGGAGCAAGAATGCGCGGCTCGGGCGGCCGTGTTGGAGATGGAGGTCACCAAGTCTAAGTTGGTCAGGGAAGACCTGGAGAGGGAACTTGCGGCGACGAAGGCGGACCGGGAGGAGCTCCAGAAGGACCGGGAAGGGCTCCAAAAGGAACTCGTTGCCTTAAAGGCGAATGAGGAGGAGCTCCAGGGCAGGCTGAGCTCCTCAGCCGACCGCGCTGTGGACGCGGAGACTAAGGTGCTGAGTTTGACCGAGCAACTCGCCGCGACCGAGCAAATTATCTCCGGTCAGAAGGCTAAAATGGAGCAAATGGAGGAGGCTGCTGTATCCGGCTTCTGCTCGGGCTTCGATGGGGCGGTTCGCCAAGCGTGTTACCTCGCCCCGACCTTGGATCCCGAGTCCTTTGACTATGTCAAGGACGTCGTGGATGGGGAGTGGGTGGATCGCACCGACTAGGCCTTCTCCTCCCTTGTCGTTACTTTGCACTTTTATTTTCTCTCTTTCTCTTTTTTTTTGTTGTTGCCGGCCTTGAAGATCGGCTTTGGTTTGTAATTAAGGTCTTCTAGGCCGTTCAATGTTTACTTTCTTCCATTTAATATTGTTGTTTTCCTTCATACTATGTTCTTCCGCTTTAATATTGCCGCTCTACCGCTTTATTCTGCGTTTGTTCTACTTGAATGATTGCTCGTGCCTTCGTCCGACCGACCTCCAACGGGTCTCGGTCTGAGCTCTTAGTATGGTGCTGGTCGAGCCCGGTCGAGGATGTCCTCTTTAGCTTAGTAACCATAGAGCGCGGTAAAGGGCTTTTAAAGGGGCACGATGTCGCCTTTAGCTCGGTACCGCCAAGCACCGTAAAAGCTGGAAAAGGGACGTGATGTCTCCTTTAGCTCGGTAACCGCCGAGCACGGTAAGAGCAGGTAAAGGGACGCGATGTCTCCTTTAGCTCGGTAGCCTCCGAGCACGGTAAAAGCTGGTAAAGGGACGCGATGTCTACCTTTGATCGGTACCGCCGAGCACGGTGAAAACTGGTAAAGGGACGCGATGTCTCTTTTAGCTCGGTAGCCACCGAGCACGGTAAAAGCTGGTAAAGGGACGCGATGTCTCCTTTAGCTCGATAGCCGCTGAGCACGGTGAAACTAGTAAAGGGACGCGATGTCTCCTTTAGCTCGGTAGCCGCCGAGCACAGTGAAAACTGGTAAATGGACGCGATGTCTCCTTTAGCTCGGTAGCCACTGAGCACGGTAAAAGCTGGTAAAGGGACGCGATGTCTACCTTTGCTCAGTACCGCCGAGCACGGTGAAAACTGGTAAAGGGACGCGATGTCTCTTTTAGCTCGGTAGCCACCGAGCACGGTAAAAGCTGGTAAAGGGACGCGATGTCTCCTTTAGCTCGATAGCCGCTGAGCACGGTGAAACTAGTAAAGGGACGCGATGTCTCCTTTAGCTCGGTAGCCGCCGAGCACAGTGAAAACTGGTAAATGGACGCGATGTCTCCTTTAGCTCGGTAGCCACCGAGCACGGTAAAAGCTGGTAAAGGGACGCGATGTCTCCTTTAGCTCGATAGCCGCCGAGTACGGTAAGAACTTGTAAAGGGACGCGATGTCTCCTTTAGCTCGGTAGCCGCCGCGCACGGTCAAGGGCTTGTAAAGGGACGCGATGTCTCCTTTAGCTCGGTAGCCGCCGAGCATGGTAAGAACATAAGTGTGATGTTAGAAATACTTCTTTATTGAATACTCATGTGGTGCCTCGTTAAAACCTTTCCTGGAAAAAACCCTCCAAGGGAAAAACCCGGGCTTAGGAAAAAGAGTACACCTGCATGATGGACGAAAAACATAACAAATTGTTTAAACTTAACTGAATTGAACATTAAAAAGGTGGGTACACTAGCTAAAGTAGGGCTTCAGGTGACTAGCATTCCAAGTTCTGGGGATTAGGCGTCTCCCCATTTCCTGCAGCTTGTAAGCTCCATTTTGATGGGTCTCGAGGATGCGAAAGGGGTCGTCCCAGTTGGCGGAAAGCTTGCCATGAGCTCGGTCTCGCCTTGCCTCCCTAGTCTTTCTCCAAACGAGGTCACCCGGGAGGAAGGTCCGCTCCCGAACTCGGGAGTTATAACGACGAGCTACCTGCAGATTCGTGGCCAACTCCCTCACTTTAGCTCCTTCTCGGACTTCCTCAATAAGGTCGAGCTCCTCCCTGAGGGCAGTCTCGTTACTTGAGGGCGTGTATGTCAATCTCCTCCACGAGGGCTCCCCGACCTCAACTGGTATCATGGCGTCGAACCCGTAAGTGAGGCAGAATGGTGTTTCATTGGTGGAGGATTGGGGTGTGCAGTAGTATCCCCATAAAACGCTTGGTATTTCTTCCGCCCAGTCTCCCTTTACCCGACCGAGCTTCTTCTTCAGCTCATTCAGGATAACCTTATTGGCTGCTTCAGCTTGTCCGTTTATTTGAGGGTGCTCCACTGATGACGTCCTATGCTGGATACCGAGCTGGGATAAGAATGTACAAAAAGTAGCATCTGTGAACTGCCGCCCATTGTCGGTGATCAAGCCGTGAGGTATGCCATGTCGGCAAACGATATGTCTCCAAACGAACTTTTGGATCTGCTTGGCCGAAATCGTTGCTACCGGTTCGGCCTCGATCCACTTGGTGAAGTAGTCGATGGCCACCAACAAGAACTTTGTCTGCCTCTGTGCGGGCGGAAATGGGCCGAGGATGTCCATTCCCCACAAAGCGAAGGGTCATGGTGATGAGATGAGCTGGAGCTCAGTCGACGGTGCTGCCAGCAACGAACCATGCTCCTGGCACTTTTTACAGCTCCTAACATAGTCTTTGGCATCCTTCTTCATTGTGGGCCAGAAGTACCCAGCTCGGATTAGCCGAGCCGCCATATTCTTAGCCCTTGAGTGCATGCTGCAGATGCCTGTATGGAGTTCGTCCATCACGTACTGAGCTTGCTCCTTGATTAAACATTTTAATAGTGGGGTCGAGAAGCCTCTCCGGAACAGCTTTCGATCCCTCAACACATAGTATGGGGCCTGGCGGTGCACCCTTTGGGCCTCATTCTTGTCGTCGGGTAAGACGTCGTCCCGCAAGAACGCAATGAGGGGGTCCATCCACGAGCTCGGCTTTGTACCAACCGAGTGGATCTCATCTTTGTCCAAGCTCGGGGAGACGAGAACTTCCTGGATGATTGAATGATGTTGCCCCCCTTTACGCGAAGTCGCCAGTTTGGACAAGATGTCGACTCTGTCGTTCTGCTCACGGGGAACGTGGATAATCTCGAACTTGGCGAAGTGGGAAAGCATGTTCTTCAACCTATGATAATATTGCTGAAGGAGGGTCTCTTTGGCCTGGAACTCATCCCTAACCTGAGAAGTAACCAGCTGGGAATCACTTAGGCATTTCAAGTGTCGGATGCCCATGTCCCGGGCTAACCTGAGGTCGGCGAGAAGGGCCTCATACTCAGCTTGGTTGTTGGAGGCTGCAAAGGAGAAGCGTATAGCTTGTTCCAACACGAGGTCGTCTGGTCCCTCCAGTATAACTCCTGCTCCGCTTCCTTTTCTGTTAGAAGAGCCATCAACTCTCAGCGTCCAGCCTAACTCACGGTCACCGAGCTCGGGTAACTCGGTGAGGAAGTCGGCCAGGAACTGTGCCTTCATGGGGCCTCGGGTTTCAAACTGGAGCCCGAACTCTGACAACTCAACCGCCCAGGGTGTCATGCGACCGGCGAGGTCGGGTCGTTGCAATATCTGTCTGATTGGGTAGTCAGACATTACAATTATATCATGGCTACGGAAGTAGTGTCTTAACCGGCGAGCGGTGAAGACAAGGGCGAGCACTAGCCTTTCTATGGTTTGGTACCTAGTTTCCGCGGGTTGGAGTGTGCGGCTCACAAAGTACACCAGGGTCTGAACCTTGTCAATTTCCTTGACCAGGACCGAGCTGATGGCGACCTCGGAAACTGCCAAGTAAACATACAGGGGTAGCTCTGGTGAGGGGTTGGTCAGGGTTGGTAACGAGGCGATCTGTGTCCTCAATTTGTCGAATGCGGAGGCGCATTCCTCGTTCCACTCGAAACGAGCCGATCGTTTCAATAACGCGAACAGGGGTTTGCTCTGTTCGGCCAGTTTGGGCAGAAACTGAGATAGGGCGACCAGGCGTCCATTAAGTTTCTGCAAGTCTTTCAAGCAGGTCGAGCTAGGCATGTCAGTAATGGTTGTGCACTTGTACGGGTTGGCCTCTATTCCTCTCTGGGAGATCATGAAGCCGAGGAATTTACCTCCTCCCACGCCGAAGGCGCACTTTTCCGGATTCAGCCGAATTTGATGTCGGCGTATTTATGCAAATATTTCCTTTAGATCGGCGGCGTGTTGAGCATGAGTTTTTGACTTCACCACCATGTCATCAACGTATACCTCCATATTACGCCCGATCTGGGCACTAAAAACCTTATCCATTAGTCGTTGGTAGGTGGCCCCTGCGTTCTTGAGACCGAAGGGCATGACTTGATAGCAATAGTTGGCTGTGGCTAACATAAACGCAGTCTTCGGCTCGTCGGGGGGATACATTGGTATCTGGTTGTAACCAGAATACGCGTCCTTGGGACAGGCTTTGTTCAAGTCGGTGTAATCCGTGCACATCCTCCACTTCCCGTTCGCTTTTTTGACCATTACAACATTGGCCAACCAGGTGGTGTATATGATTTCTTGGATGAAACGAGCCTCCAGAAGCTTACCGACCTCCCTTTGAACCACTAGACGACGCTCCTCACCTAGCTTTCTTTTTCGTTGCGAAACTGGCCGGGCATGGGGAAGCAGGGATAACTTATGGCACATTAAATTGGGATCAATGCCGGGCATATCGGACGGTTTCCATGCGAAAAGGTCTGCGTTTTCGCATAACGTTGCTATCACTTCCTGACGGGTGGAGACCGGCATAGAAGTGCCTACGTTGGTGACCTAACCCGTTTCTGGGCCGAGCTGCAACGGCTCAAGAGGCTCGGCGAAGGAGGGACATTCCTCTTTGAATTCCGTCCGGGGATCCATATCTAATGATTTGTCGGTGCCGCTATGGACAGAGCAGATGTTCGAGGTCGGCCTCCTCTCTTCTTTCTTGATGGAGTATGGTGCGACCTTGAGACTCCGGGCGTAGCATACCCGGGCCGTCCTCGGGTCAGCCTTCACTGTGACTATCCTTCCTCTCTCTTCTGGGAACTTCATCGCCATGTGCGGTGTGGACACAATGGCTCCCAACTGGTTCAGTGTTCTCCTGCCGATGATGACATTATAAGAGGTGTCGGCGTCGATCAAAATGTACCTGACCTCTAGTGTTTTCTAAGCCTCGCTTCCGCCAAAGGTAGTGAGGAGGTCAATGTATCCCCTAGAGTGGACTCTTTCTCCCGCAAATCCGAGCAACGGCTCGGGGTACGGTTTGATGATGGACTCGGGGAGCTCCAACTGTTTGAAGACAGACCAATATAATACATCGGCCGAGCTTCCCTGGTCGATCAGCACTTTGCGAACTCGCCAGTTGGCAATAGTACACGAGATGACCATGGGGTCAGTCTGGTCGGGATCCTCCATGCTGAAGTCGGCATCAGAGAACGTGATGGCAGGCAAGGTTTTTTTCTTAAGGGATCCTATGTGGTTGACGCTTCTCGCATATCGTTTTCGGGCGGAAGAGGTGGCGCCTCCTCCAGCGAAGCCTCCAGCGATGGTATTGATCGTCCCTTTTACCTTGTCGGGGTTTTGGTCAGTCCCCTTACCCCAGCCTCTGTCAGTGCGTTTGCTTGGGCCATCTCGGGTGTCCCGATCTTGGTCTCGGGGCCGGGTCTTGGAACTCGACCCGACATACCTCTCTGGGTGTTTCTGCTCCTCTTGTACGAATCTCCGTAGCTCGCCCGATCTAATGAGTCGTTCTATGAGGTCTCGCACTTGACAGCAGTCTTCAGTGGTGTGCCTCGTATTCTGGTGATAAGCACACTACTTGGTTGGGTCGGCGTCCGCTGGAGATTGGGAAGCCTTAGGACGACACACTAAGTCCAGCACGCATGCTTCCCTAAAGATCCTGTCCCTGGACGCATTCAGGGGGGTGTATGAAGTATACGAGTTGGCGCGACGCTCTCTTCTTGACTCTGCCCTACGGGAGGAGGAGGACTCCTTCTGCTTGGGTGGAAGGTTGTGCTCCCGAGCTCGGCGCTTTGCCGCAGCATTATCTTCTATGCTCATGAAACGAGCGGCTCGGGAGCGGAGGTCGTTCATGTTGACAGGAGGTTCAGTGAAAAGGGAGTCGGAAAAGGGGCCGGGGTTGAGGCTGACCTGAATGGAATGCAACACGACGACGGGGTGGAGGTTGGGTATATTCCGGCAGGCCAACGCGAAACGGGCCATGTAGTCTCTGAGTGATTCCTTTTCTCCCTGCACCAGGTGATGAAGCGATATCGAGGTGGTCGGAGTCGGTCTGGCATCCGCAAACCGAGCTTGGAAGTGCTCGTACATTGAATTGAAGGAGTCGATTGACAACGGGGGAAGCGAGTAATACCAATCTAAGGTTATTCCCTTCAATGTTGAGGGGAACATTCGGCAGAGTACATAGTCGTCCTCCACGGTCATGGCAGCTTGAGTGAGGAAGGCCCTCACGTGAGTAACCGGGTCCGTAGTCCCATTGTACTTGTCCTGGGACGACCATCTCCAAAACTCTGGAACCCGGACGGAGAGGATGGCCGGAACGAATGGGTGGAGGTTCCAGACTTGACCAAGGCCAGGTGTCCGAGGAAGGGGTCCGAGGTCGGCGAATGGCTGCACTTGGGAGGGACCTGGCCGAGCTGAAGAATTCGCCGCCCGTACCTGAGAGATATCGTGCTGGGGTGTGGAGGTCGCGACATGCATATCCTCCCCCGTAGTGCGCTGGTTGTTGGGACCGATGCGCGAATTGGACCTGGCTTCCTCCCTAGCCCTTGGCTCGTCATCCCGGTTGGGAACGAGGGGGTTCCTACCCTGAGTTTCTTGATTTCTTTGCCGTAGGTGATGCAATCCTCAAGGAGAATAGCATATAAGTTGCGGATCTTCATGCTTCAATGGAGACTTGGTGTTTAGGAAGAAGAAGCACACGACCTCAAGGAGAAAAGAAATGGAGAAAACGGATTAGAAGAGAAATGGAAGCGCCATGGCAAGTGCCAATAAGCTTGAGGTGGAACCGCCATAATGGAGCAAGGAAGCCATTGATGAGATTCAAGGTTCTTCACAAGAACACAAGAGAGAAAACACTCTCAATTTTCTGAATTCAATTCTCAATTAATCAAAAGTTCTTTACAAATATGAAAATGACATACTTATACCAAGAGAATTTGTTCCAAGCTTGTTATGCAAGGAACTAATGTCCACCCTTGGATTAGATTCTAATCTAATGGCCAAGGAAAGAAGCTTGTGGAGCAAGTTTGATTAACTTGGAGAACAAGGATCAATCCTCCACCCTTGGATGTAGATCCTCATCTAATGGTCACGGTGGCAAGTTTGCACTTCAAGCTTCTAAGCTTAGCCCTTGGATTAGTATCTTCATCTAATGGTCACGGTGTCAAGCTTGCACTCCAAGCTTATAAACTTAACCCTTGGATTAGAATCCTATCTAAGGGTCGCTAATTCTTTGTTTATTACAAGTTTAGGCCCAAATTAAATCCTTACAACAATTACATAATTAAAAGAAAAATACTAATAAGCCTAAACATTAAAACATTTACCTGAAAATTCCTGGAAGCATTCCAACGCTAACTTCAAGCTCATTTTCCAACTGGTTGCAGTCCGAACTGGGTTTTGGTGTCTCATAACTTTTGTAGCCCTTGAAGTCTTCTTTAATTTCCCACCAAGAACGACTCAATTGGACTTGTGTAGCTCGAGTTATGATCGAAATACTGAAACAGGTCAGATGCAAAAATCAGCAGTGAATTTTTATTAAGAACAATTAGAAACCCAATTTATTAAAGATTAAGGTTGGAGAGTTTGGTTGGGCTTTTGGAGATGGATGATCCTCCATCAGTAGGGCTTGCAATTCCAGAGTATCGGCTTCACGTTGTCGCTGGAGGGTCTGCAAGGCCCTTTCAGTTTCTCGATTATGGGCTCGCAAAGCTTCCACGCGAACGTCCATCTGTTCTTGTGCCTCTGCCAACGCTGCGTCCACCCGTGATTTTATGGGTTCCGCTATGGCGGGATCCACCACGGCGTTGGAGTTGCTGCGAGTGCGAACCATTTGGGATTGTTTCGGGATTAAGGATTAGCAAGTGGTGGTGGGATTAAGAATTATCTTGCCCCACGGTGGGCGCCAAATGTTCTCGCTGGATTTTGAGGTGGTCTCAGCTGAGCTCGGCCCTAAGAAATCCGGCGGCGTGAGGGGTTGGAACCCTCGTTGATTGTATGAGTGATTTAGGTTTTATTTCGTGTGTATGTCTTGGATCCTCTATCGATATTTATAGGGATCACACTTAGGGTTCCATATTCGTGGATTTCGTGGGGAAGGTTGCTTCAGGCCCAAGAATCCCGAAATATCAGGGAAAAGGATATATGTCCATATTTGTCCAGATTTATTCAATTTATGTTCAGCTCGACCGGCCAGTGGGGAGAGCCCGGCGTCTCGGGGATGACCTCGGTGCTCATCCCCAGCCCGGTACAAGATCCATTTTTTTTTGATAAATACTAAATTGAACAGATCCGTTATGATTTTTTTGCCAGCATTAAAACTTGTAATTCCCATAGTTGTAGCCCCACGAACGTCCAAGACTGATGTCTAATGCTTAGATGATGCATGAGCAGTCTCACCTGGACGGGTTAAGCATTGAGCCTCTACTGGCCGGGTTAAGAACCATGACGTAGAGCAGCAAAAGGTGCAGTGTTATGCCATTGTGTTGAATGAGAACATGTAGTACTTTTTTTTATCTAAAGAAGTGCACACATAACTGTAATAAATAATTTGTCAATTAATATTTTTTTCGGAATAATTAGATCGTACAATTGTGACATAGGAAATGAGAGATAATTCCTTTTCCTTGTATAAATGAATGAATGTTATAAAAATTATTGACTTGAAACATGATTCAAAAACATCGTATTATCATTTCCTCTTAACATAATCATAACATTGTTCCTACCAATTTCACATTTTAAAATCAATCATTATATAAAATTCATCAACCTCAAAATAAAATATTAAAAACCATAAACATTCGGTCTCAATATAAATAAATAGCTACAATTTACTTTAACAACAAGACTCGAGTAAAACCAGAGCACACATACACACATAATAAAATATACCCTCAGAAATATTACAAATATTTTATATTTAATCATCAAATAATCATATAACAGCAATATGCTAAAAATATAAAATCAAGTTACTAACTTAACTTTGTATTCCTTATGAAGTATAAGATAGCACCATACAATGGGTTGAATTATGTTTTAAAATAATTTCGCAAACCTCTTAATTTTATTTTTCAAAAATTGAATATGATAAATTATAGACATAGGGTCTTAACAAATGAATTAAATTGATGATTAAACAAAATGTTTGCAATGCAACCTTAGTACCTTAGTTAGTAATAAACAATGAAGTAATAAAGAGAACAAAGAAAGATTTATATTGGTCCATGTTATAAAAGATTATATCCAGTTTCTTAGCAAAAGCTAAGATTTCACTATAACTAAGTAAATACAAAGTATTATTTGAGCATAACCACTTTTAGCTAACCCAAGTATTCTGGACATAACCTATTGAGGCTAACAAACCCAAGTATATTTGAACTCGGCCTCTTTAGGCTAAACACTTAATGTATTCTTTGTACTCAGCCTCTTCAAGCTAAACAAGTATTATTTGATCCTAATCTCTTGAGATTAACTACCACGAATGGTTGATTTTGATAAGGGTGCCTAAGTTTTAATATTCAGCATCTACGCAAAGATGGATTTACAATAAGGATTAAAATAAGGCTATTTATAGAGATCAAAAGAAGTTGTTCAGAGCTAGATACTTGGAGCTTTCAACTTTCTTGGTAATTAGTTTAAGTAGCATCCAACTTCAATTCTTCACACTCAAGCCTTTATATAGAAGGAGATGGTGAAGTAGTCATGAGACTTAACAACTTAAAATCCTTTACTCCATTATGAAGAAAGTGTGCTCAACGTTATCTAGCATCTAATGAAGCATAAGCTTGTCACCATCAATATAGAAAAGTGTTCCTAATCTGAGGTTCAAAGCCAAAAAGTAGTTATGCTTTTTGCAACAAATCTCTGTGTCAAAAGACATCCTCTTGGACTCTGTTGGGCGCGTCTTTTGATAAAGATTTGGTTGACTCTCTTTTATTTGATCGTTGGCATTTGTTAGGCATGTAGTTTCTTGAAACAGACTCTCCAAGAATAATCAGATTAGTTAGAGTCTAAGTGTACAAGGATAAAAGAAAAAATTAATACTTACCTTATTTTTGGGAGTTCGTTTGTCTTATCTTTTATCAATCTTGACCTTCATCTGATGGCCTCACTTCGTCTGTCTAGGACTCTAGGCCTAACTTTGTCTGATAAGTCTGAAAATTTCATTCATCTTATACGGACTTTTATCTTAACAGACTATTATTACCAAAATTTGAGGGATAATTTGCCTTTAAACAAAATTCACTTATCATACAAGTATTTAATAATCATCAAACATTATTTTCAATGAAAGAACACTTTACAAATGAGACGGTAAATATAACAAAAATATATAGCATAATGACACGAGTCTACCCACCCACACAAGAACGATTAAGACTCAGAACAATGACTCAACGATAATAAATCCTAAATTAATATTTTTTTAGCTCCTTAGCTAAGTCATCTCTTCTTTGTCCAGATCTCACACTTCAATTATCATGACCATAGTATCCTTGCCTCATCATCGTACATGTCCCATATCAATTATCCTAAGTATTAGGTGAGTTCTTGCAACAATAAATGTATTTGTGCTCATGCTTGACAAACAAATGTTGCTCTAATTGTCACTCATCACACAACACCTAAGAAGTCGACTACATGAATCCTCCGCCCTCAAAGTATCAAAATTGAACACCTATTCCCCTAAAACACAATATCTAATGCACTATCATATTCCATTGAGTACCAAACATAGGTCACCCCCCATTCCATTTCAGGCTTAAGGCTTGTAAATACAAAAACATAAGACTACATCCTATAAGAACTACGTATAATTTTTATACTAATTTATCTCATCAAAACTACATCCACTACAAGAAAAACAAAGATTAGAGACAGAAAATATTTTGTCTCTAATTTGTGTCAATTTTGTGTCCAATTTATTTATAAAATTGATATTATTTTCTGAAATTTATAGAGATGGAATTAGTTCCATGTCTAAATTAATTGGCAAATATGTGTTGAATTATGTTTTTAATCCGTGTCAAAATTGTATTTTTTGGCGCCATCCAATTATTCTTTTTGACCATTTTAGGGACGGAATTAGACACAAATTATTTTGTGTCAAAATTTTTTTCTTAAAAATATTTTTTGTATTGAGTGTGTAAATGAAATGGTGCATTTTGGGTTTAGCAAAATTGTTCATTTTGGATTGAGCTTGGACGAGTGATTCTTAGAGAGGCTTATTAATTGCAATTCGCACCTATGGCTCGAGCACTTTCCCTTCCTTGTAGTGATTCCCTTGCAGCTTTGATTCATCATTCTTGCAAGTACGATTTGCCTTTCCTTTTCGTGTTCGTGCCCGTCCAGTCGTGGACTCCTGGTCGATTGAAGGACGTTCTGGTGGTCGTGGTTTTCCCTTTTTCCATGGTCGTGGTTTGCCCTTCGATCATGCTCGTGCTCGTCGATCCTTTCTGTCAGTTGTTGGGGTTTTTATCAATTACCTTTTGTTATTAGCATTGCTAGTTTGTTCAATTTTTAGTTGATTTCTTTGTGAATTTTATTGTTTATGCTATTGTTTTAGTTCTAGAGAGTTGGTTGAATAATTAGATCATTACTTATTCTACTTCATATGCTGATTTTTTGTTCTTGTACAATGTTGTCTGAAAAATTGTGGGTGTTTAGAGGATAATATATACTATTTGGATTGAAAGAAAATCTGAGTGAGAGAAAATGGAATAGATGGGCTTTCCTCTTGGGACGCATGCACGAACCTTGTGTTAATAGTTTATGGGTAAAACCTTATTTAATTGACAACCAGTCTAAACGTGTGTTAAGTGAAAAGTGTGTGCATATCCACCCTTAACATCAATTGGAGTACCTCCTAAATTAATCTTTATGCATCATACTTTCACTTAATACACTTAAGAGAATCCAAATCACTCACCTCTTTTTGAAGTAACGAACTATTCTCATTTTCATACCAGTCTGTAGATAATTCAGTTAAATATAGTGATCAATTAAACATGGATAAGAATAACACAATTCCTATAAGATTCATCCACACATTCTTCAAAACTATATAATTCAAACTCAATTACTAATTTCTGTGTCAGTCTAAAATTCATTATCATATTGTAAATTATTGATTATCTTGACCAAGGTAACCTATAAAAGAAAGGAAAAACAAATGGTTGAGATGAAAAATTCATAAAAAATGATGTTATTAGGAACCAAGCTAATTCTAATCATTTTCCTAGAATGCCTGCTGAGAAAGGAAAGTAAATATATAGTTACAATATAAGCGGTTAAACAAATATCCCTCTAATAATTGATAAAACCTGCAGTATATTTACCTTCTTCTAAACTAGTTTATCATTTTATTTTTTTAATCTTTTAATTGTCTCCTTGGATATTTCCTGGAGAAAGACAAGTTATATTCATTCATACTAAACAATATATGTGATTTAAGAATTTACATAACTTATATAAGCCTCTAAGATGAAGTTAAAGTAAGATTACCTCTTTCTGAATGTGGGCTTTATTTTCTTCCTTCAATTTTCTTATTGTCTCCTATTGTTTTTGTTAGTAGTGTTAGGATATTAGGGTAAGGGAGTTAGTTAGGACAGTTAGGATATTAGTTAATGAGTTGGAGGGGTTTATTAGATATAAATAGGGGAAGAAGGATAGATGGAAGAGAGGAGAATTAATCATTTTGTAAACTAAGCTTTAGCTCTTTGTGAAAGGAGAAATCCTTTGTGAAGAGGAAACCCTTGGAGGAGAGTTTTCTCTCCTATTTTCTTATCTCTCTTTTCTATGTCTCCTTCCAACTGTTAGTCCCTAACAAATTAGTCCGACCTGCCAGATCTTGATCGCAGTGGAGAACAAAATGGTAAAGGTGAAAAGGACAACCAACGAGTTAAAAAAAGAGGTCGCTTACATCAAAGCACACATGCCAGATCTGATGTAACTTAAAGATCTAGTTATAGGGTGTTTGAACAAGAAGAAGAAAAAAAAGACAGTGACCAAGAAGAGGGGTTATTGTGTTCTTGGTTGGAAAGAGCGCCCAATTCTTGTGGGCTGCACTGTTATTCTTACAAGGTCACCATTTCAGAGCTGAAACAGGAACTAGAAAAAGGTCCATAAATCATTTTTGAGGTGAAAGGGAAAGAGGAAAGGATAGGAGCACAATTGTCTGAAATCAAGATCAAGAATAAGGTTGATGTACTTGAAGAAAGCGTGGAACCCAGCATAAAGGAGTTAAATGTTGATGACCAAGGTTCAGATAAAGTTGTTGAGGCAGAGAAGAGGATTGGGATCATGGAGATAAGGAAAGACCCACGTATAGTGATCAAGCATGAGTTAAAGAACCCTCCAATGGCCAGAAAAACTTGGGTCTTAAGCAACTGGCTAACCTATCATTTCCAGCATTAAAAATTTTTAATCCAAATCTCTATACAATACTCGCTGGATCAAAATACACCATGGGTACTGCAAAACTTGGTCACGTGAGCTACTCACTAATGAATGCCTTAGGACAAGATAGGGCGACAAATTATGGGTTTCAGAAAATCTAGTCAACTTGTCAATGCAATTAAAGTAGTGGGGACGAAATATTGAAACAGTATCAATGAAGAATGAAATTATACAAAATCTAGCTCTCCCTTCACCACCACCAAAGTCACCTGATGCAAGCAGCAAAGGTGGAGGCCAGGGTTTTTTTCTAACTGTTGAACAACCATGGGTGTTGTTTTGTTCTTGTAAGTGGAAAAAACAAAAAAAAAACCTCAAGTAAATGTGTTATTATTTTCCATTGTTAGATTTCAACCTTGAGGACAAGGTTGTTTTGTAAGTGGGGTATAGTGTTAGGATATTAGGATAAGAGAGTTAGTTAGGACAGTTAGGATATTAGTTAATGAGTTGGAAGGATTTACTAGATATAAATAGGGGAAGAATGATAGAAAGAAAAGGGGAGAATTAATCATTTTGTAAAATTTTCTCTCCTATTTTCTTTGTTCTTTTATCCTAATCAATAAAATTCTCTCTTTTCTATCTCATTCTAACTATTAGTCCCTAACCGTTTGTTTTTTTATAAGCAAAGAAAACAGTTTCATTAAGTAAAGGTAAAGGGGTACCATCCCACGTATACATAGTTTTCCATACTTAATGTAATAAAAGACCCATGTGCAAGTCAGTTTTATGATAGGCTATACATGTAACGAGAAAAATTCTAGATAAAATTAAATAAGATATATTAGATAGAACTTCAAATCTATCACCTCTTTCTGCATGTGCATATCATTTTCTTATTTCAAATTTCCTATTGTAGCTTTTGATATGCCCTATGGAATGATAGTTGTACATGTCATAAAACAATGAAAGATAAGTGCTCAAACAAAGTACATGAATTTCTAAATAAAAAATCACGTATGTAAACATGCATATCATGTTTTTCTTTCAACTTTCTGATAGTCTCTTCTGATGCAATCTGTTGAAAGATAACCTAATGAGTTAAAAGAAAATTGCAAGATAAAAAAGTAAGGAGAACATTTCATTCAGATAAAATGTAAAATATATTACCTATTTCTGTGTGTGTCGTCATTTTACAGATTATGACTTTACTTGAAAAACTTAATTTACTATCAATTTAATTCAATCACATGCAACTATTTTGATTTTGCATTCTAAGAGTTTATTTTTAATTTATTATCAATTAATGTGATTACTCTCGCATCTTATAATTCTTTTTACTATTTATTTAATAAGTTTGACACTAAATGATCGTTAACTTAAGCAATCCGACTGGATATGAAGCATCAACAAGGATTTTAAAATGTTGTAAAACAATTTCAAGTTATAATATTAAAATAGTTACATATAGTTTATTAAAGGGTTTATTATGGAGATCTATTTGTCCGCGAGATTCAATCGTGAAAATACCTGTAAAACAAATTTATAACATCCAGCTTTTTGAGTGTGGTGATCTAAACTTACGCCTAGTTGAAAATCTTAATTTCAGAACTTTATATTTGTCTGTAACTAAATACTAAATATTCTTTGAAATTAGATCTTTTGTCGAAATCGACATAGTTTTGCTAACACTTGGCAATATATAGGAATTGAAGGACAAGTTCGAATGACAGCAACAGACGAAATTCTTAAGTTATCATGTAAGGACAGCAAGAGTTGTTGATCCGTGCCTATTGAATGAGAGAACACATTCGAAGCTCTTAACAAGAAGCTACAAGCGGTAGTAGCTCTTCAGAAGAAGCTATAAATGGTACTGTAACAATTAACATGACTTATTATACTGCCTCATAAGAAAATCATTTAATAGTTAGTTTTTATTAGAAAAAATTGCATGTGAAAATGATACATAATTAGGACAAGGATATAACAACATTCATGTAGTAATAAGATAAATCACATGAAGGATAAGACAGAAATGTTCGTTACGTTGATGTCCATCATTTTGCATTACCCTGTCGTTCTATATTTTTATTTATTACTTATAAATTTTAATTTTTTTAAATATAAAATTACATATATTTATGAATTAGGAATTAATTTATAAAAGGATGACACAGTGTTACCCAGAATTCACTTAAAAAATAGAATGTTAAAAAAATATTAAATATTATTTATTTTCTGATAAGGTCTAACTCTTAAATTTGGATGACCAACAAAACAACTCTAATCAATACATCACTTACATCAAGGCATGGATTTTATCTTTCAAATGAAAGTCGTTGTATCCGTGGAAAGTTTAAGCAACTTTACAATGAAATACCAAATTTGATAATGAAAAATCCAAGTTTGTTTATAAAATCACATTATTTAAAAGTAAAATGATAAATATTCTGTGTTAAGTTGGAACTTTCACATTTTTTTTATAAAAATACTTTTAAAATAATAATAATAAATATAGACTAGTTTATTTCAAATTTCATTTTAATAAAAAAAATTACAAACTGTATTATCTAAAATAAATTTTGCAAAAGTTAATCCAAACACTCTTAAAATGACCAAAACTAAAGTCTCCTGTTCCTGTTGAAGAAAAGAAACATAGAGTAAACTCCACTACTTTTAGAGCTTTACCTAACTCCCATTCGCCTCCACTTTAATAAACAACAAAACCAAACACGACAGGAAACAAACACCTGTATTCTCCAACTCTCTTTATCTATCTATCTTCTTCTCTCCATAATTATTCTCTATCCAAGTCTAATACACATAGATATACAAGCCAAGTTAGTCAGTCATATGCAATAAGACAATGATACATAGATAGACATACAAATATTGCCATTACTAAACTACATGCATATATAAATATATATATTTACCACGATTTTTCTAAGTCGCCAAATAAGCTTGGAGCGACAGTATAGTTTACACACACTTCACCTAAATAATAGCTTTAGACCTACACAAGACATGTATAGCACATATCACAGCACTTTTTGGCATGTTTAACTCCCACACGCTTCTCCTCTTTATCCTCTCTCAACACTAACCAAAGATTACGAAGCTCCATCCCAATCCCACTCCCAAGTGTGTTTTCAATCCATTTTCTCTTCCCACTTCAACTCCACTTTTTTTTTCCTTCATAGATAATTGGTCCAAACTACGGTCAGATATATTAAAACGCGCTTAGACATTTTTCTACATCACATGTATCAGAACACTCACTCCCCCCAACCTTTTTTTTAAAAAAATTTCTTTAAACATTAGAAGTAAAAACTGTGACTGGCATAATACCTAACCAAACACATCCTTGTGCAGAGAGAGACTTGTCCTCAATCCACGAAACTTGAGCTAGCTAGTTACGCAAAGGTGCGTTGTTTATGTGTATGCATAATATAAAAAGGATATAATATATGAGGTGTGTTCGTGTCTCTGAATTTATTTTTCTTTTTTCTTATTTTTCAGAGACCCAAACTTAGCGCAGCTTTCACGTCTAGCCTCCATGCAAACCCGCCACAGTCCAATCTCCAAACATCGCACGGAACCATCTTCGTACACTTCTCGTTCCGCCACGTGTACTGCAGTCTCACACCACAGGTGAACGCCGGGTGAGAATAGCCCCACCAAGCAGCACTAGCGCTATCCTTTATCTTCAACCAGACCGCGAGATCCTCACCCACGCGGTCACGTTCCTCGCTCACCACCATCCTTTTGTACGCGTCATTCACCCAACGCACACTCAAACTTTCATCACACACAAACCCTGGACACGTGTCGCTCTCTAACCACCTGAGTCGCTCAGCGTCTGTACAACCTATCCCTCCCTCTCCTTCTTCCTTTCCCATGCACGTGTCTGTCACGCTCTCCACCGTCACCCATGACTCCACCACCTTCGCCGCCGGAACAAGATCTAAACGGTTAACCTTTACATCGTTCGGTTCTGGCTTCGGATTCAGACTCGGACTCTCTACGATCTGAATCTTCTCCACAGTTAGGTCAAGATCAAGATCAACGTTCTTACACCACGTATCTCCGGCGAGCGAGTCAACCTCCGGCGCGTCCTTTTCCGGCATCAACTGCAACGTCACAATCGCCACGTCATCACTCTTATTGTTACCGTTATTTTTATTACTCGTACTGTTGTCACCGTTGTTTCTTCGAACGTATCTACTATTTCTCCGAATCCTAACGTACTTCCTCTTCGGTCTCTTACCGAGGACTGACACGTGGCTAGTCTGACTCGCCTCGCCTGCTCCGCCGCCGTCAGCGGCGACGGAAGTTGCGGTAACGGGTTTGGGAGCGATGGGACGGAAGCGGGGCATTATTCTGTCGACGTGGGAAGAAGCGTTGGAGTTGGCACACGCGGCCACGCGCCACAAATCTCCACCGTCCATCACGGTCTAAGGTGATAGAGAAAGTGAAGTTAGATCTTTCTCTCACTAAAAACAGACACTCTCTCTCTTTCTAGTGATTCTTTTGGGTTCGGTGCAGTGAGATGGAGCGGAAACGATAATGATAACGGCAGCACGGTGGCCGGGTGAGGGAGCGCCACGTGTCTGGTGTTAACATGGGAAACAGAAAGGGAAGCTGATTGGAGCAGATTTAGAAAAAACCGATGTTATATCTTTTCACGGTACAAATGCTAGAACCTTAAATATATTAATTACAAAAATTAAATTGAAAATAACTATGAAAATTATTTTTCTTTTTAACGATTTTATGACAATTATTATTCATGTTCTTATAATATTATAAATTTTAGTTTATCATTGATGCAGTTTTTAATATGGAAACTTTATTAATAATTTCCGTGCTTCTATGATTCTTGTCAATAAAAACCATGTTTTCCAATTATAAGATGCCTTCTCAGTATTTTTTGATAAACTTGTATGATCTTTATTATTTTTTATTTTATGTAAGGAAATATATGAAAAGAAATTATAGCTCAAATATCCAAAATAATTCATTTACTGTATTAAAGAATAAACTTTGTTATATTTGATTTCACAATAATATGAAAAGTATCACAAGACACGTGTGTGAATTAAATATTGTAAGGAAATGTTATATAAACTAAGTAATTATATATTGTTATATATGGTCTGATTATTTATCTTTTTGTAATAATTATTTTAAAAATCATATTAATAATATTTTTTAATTAATTAATAATGTAAAAAATGTAGATCAACAATGTATTAATATTATATTAAAATATAAAATATTTAATATCTTATAAATATCAAAACATTTTAGTTTTAGTTATAAAATAAAATAACTATTAGAGTAAGTTTACAATGTTATTCAATTTATATATGAAAAAATTATTAATTTATACACTACAATTTTTTAAGATTTATTATTTTACACATTACAAATTTTAGACATCCTATTTAGCGTATTTTTAATTGATTAACATAGTAAAAATATCTAAATAAATAATATCTGTATATGCTTTCTGCATATTTTCTTATACACATTTTAATTAATCAAATTTATAAAATATTATAATACACACAATAGAAATTTATTAAAGATTGTAATACACACAATAAATTTTTTAAATGATAAGTGAGACTTACGGAAATAATTATTTTCCATATATTTTAATAAATCATGAAAATATTAGGAAATACATTAAAAAAAAGTATATTATTAAATACATAAATTAAGTACATATATTATTTATGTTGAAAAACAATCTTAAATAAGGATAGAAGATATTAAATATTGATGTACATAACATTTTTTATCTATGATAAATTTTAAAATAAAAATAATATTCAAGAAGTGTATCATTAAGATATTTATCAGTAGCTTATTAATATTAAAGTGAATGTCGTATGTATATATATTTTTATAGATTAAATATTTCAATCTTTAAAATATGACTAAAAATTTATCTTTTATTTATAATTATTAATTTTATTTTAAAACTTTTATTTGAAACTATTTTCTCCTGTCTCTCTTTAAACAGTTAAATATTTATAAAAGTATTGTCTTCCTTTCTTTTTCAAACACCTATCTACCTTAATATATTTTAATATGTTTAATAGAAATATTTATTACAATTTTAATTTGAGAGTGGGACCTGAAAGAAAAGTGGCGTATCTGGGAGGCGTGGATGGGTGGTGTGATTGGTCCCACGGCGATGGGAAGCAGCCAATGAGTGAGGTGAGAGTGTGCAGCACTCCTGGAAATAGAGGGGGTACGTGGCCGCTTTGCAGGTAGCAGCACAGCACAATATTCTCCCCTTCGATGTGGAAATCACTTTTGCGTCCCATCAGTTTCCAGAACCAGCACACGTGCACTTGTGTTATTTGTTAAGAACAACCATTAGTACCACTGCATTTTCTTTGTTTCAAGAAAAAAATATTTATTAAACAATGTCCTTGAAAAAAATATCTATATATTTTAATGTAAATATATTTTATATCCTTTTACTCAGGTAGTTACAGCATTAGATGTTGTCTAGGAAAAAAATACTTTTCTATTAATGCAAAATATTATTTTATGTTAATCTATGAAAGCCTAGCACTAATTTTTATTTTAGAAAATAATACTTTCCTATTCAAGTAAAATATTTAGCCAAGTACTTATAAAGGATGATATTATGGAAATTATCACAAGAACGGATAAGGATAAAATTTCACCTATGATTAACTTCGGGACATGCATTACACTTCGGCTTTAAGAATTTATTTTTTCGAACTTATTAATTTAACATTGTAATAAATATATCTTATATTAAATTACACGAATGTTTTTGTATTTTTACTTTGAAACATATTAATTTACATAAAAATAATATATATTTTCATGATATTATTAATAATAAAATACTAGAAAAAAAATTACATAACACAAAAATAACACGAGATACCAATTAAAATTTTAATTAAAATATTATCTATATAGAACATATTATTTCTTAGCAATCCAAGCACTAGGATCTAATGCTCGAAGAAATGTTTATATCTTCAATTCTTTAAAGTCCTTCAAAGAAAACAAGCACTAATGAGTTTCGGTCACAATTATTTTAAGAGTGAATTAAAATTGAATTAAGAAGAAGAAATTAAGAAGTAGATGAGATTAGAAATGGTGAATGACATCATAGTTCTTAGGCCAATAAGCTTTGTAAGGAATTGCCACAAAAAAAATCTTTGATAAAATTCAAGCTCCTTTAATGGAAGAAGATAAGGGAACTTTTTTTTATTAAGAAAAGCTATAAGCTTCAATTTTATTAATTTTCAAACAAAGATGTACAATAGGAACTTGGAAGAGTGGAGAAGGCTTGAAGAGTAAGAGAGACTAATCTAAGGATGGTAATTGAAAAGGGTTATGAACCATTGGATCCTTGTACTCAAGGTGCATGGAGAAATCATAAGGCTCATGCTCACCATCCATGCTTTAAAGTCGTGTGATCCAACCTCAAGTAAGGGTGAGGATCCTTTCTTAGTTTCAAGTGGAGACTTGATTCTAAGCAAGGTTCTTCAAGAGTCTTATCTCTTGGATCCACAAATGCAACTCAAATTTAATTTAAGTTCCATTTGTGAAGTTTTAGTAGATCTACGGTCCAATTCCTTTTCAACTTCACTAGTCTTACTCTTCTAGCTTTCTACTTTTGAAAGACTATCAAACTAATGAAGAAACAAGGAATACATGTTTAGGGTTTTTTCACATAAATAGAACCTTCAACGTAACTAAATACTAAAATGGGGCTCGTTGGAAACATATTACCAGAATGGGCCAATCGCAAGAGGCCATGCGACCACCAAGTCGCAAGATGCGTAGCGACTCAGTCACGTGCTGACAAGTAGCAAAAATGTTTAGCTGGAGGGTCACGGTAAACCCTAGTCACAACCAAATTTGCGACCTCCTTAGAGACTGACACGTGGCGCATTTAGGGTATACGTGGACAACCACGATGGAGGCTGAAGAGAGACTGGTGACATGTGGCGTGGTCGCATGATCTGTTGCGACTGCGCCACATGTCGTATGCTCATTAGGTGGATGGTGACGTGGGGTGGTCACATGGCCTGTTACGACCTGCTCTACGTGCGCCACGTGGCGTGTTGTGGTTGGACAGCTCTCTGGTAACGTGACTTAGTCGTTGTTCTGCGATCAGGTCTAGTCGCAAGGAGTTATGTGACCACATTTTAAATTCTTTTTCCACCTTGCTCCCGGGACCACTATAAATTGATGGGAGGGAAGTAAAAACGATTTTTACTTCCATTCTCCCCACCCGTCCCCATTCTCTCTATTTTTATTGTTTAGGATTCTACTGAATGGACCTTTTTTCATTTTAAAAATAGCATCTTCGTCTTCTTCTTGTCTAAAAATAGAGTGTGGGTCAGCCGAAGGGGACGTTTTATGGTTACAAAAGACACATTTCACAACATATTTAGAATAGTGGAGAAACTCGACAGTTGCAATTACGAAGGACGGTTCCACTTTATTTGGGACAACCTATCATTTCAGATGCTATTATAGACTTTCTTGATGAAATGGGTTTTTTGTAGGTGTATAAAATTGGCTACATAAATGTATTTTTAAAATATTTATTTTTATTTTATTTTGTAATTTAAATTTTTTTTATTGTGAAATTATATTATTTTTTTATGCGAATTTATATTATATTTGTTTATGTTTAGTTAAATTTAAGTTAGGTGGTTACATTTTTTGTTAGGGAAATGACTAGGTAGTTATAGTGATAGGTGGATAGATTTGTAGTTCGGGAGATGAATAGGTAGTTATGTTGTAGTTAGATTTGTTTTATTATTGTAGTACATAATTAAATTTTTTTATTAGTTAGAATTAAATATTGTAGGTAGTTAATTTACTTATAAGTTAGTATGTTATAAAAAAAATTAGTTTAAATTTAAATTGTTATAAGTTACGTAAGTTTTTTTTTTTTAATTTTAGTTAATTTTTTTGTAAGTTTTAAATTACGTATGTTGTAATTTAAGTTTTTATTTTTAGTTTAAATTTAAGTTGTTAAATTTTAGTTAATTGTTTAAATACTGTAAAAAGTTATTACTTGTATTTTATCTGTGTTAATTATGTGTTACGTATATTTTAATTATGTGTAATAATTGTTTTTTTTTAGTGTTAATTTAAATTTATAAATTTTAGTTAAATTAAAATTGATTTTTTTCAATATTTATATTACTTAATTTTTTGTTGTTGTTAAATTTAAATATTTAATTTAGTTAATTTTTTTTATTTGTTACATTTTAATAAAATTACATAATATTATTACGTAATTTTAGTTGTTAAATTTAAATATTATTTACGTAATTAAGAGTTTATCTGTTTTTAGGTACTTAATTTAACATTTGTTACGCAGGTACATCAGGGACTATTGAATGCCTTTATAAAGTGAGGGAGACCTGAGACACGTACATTCCTCGTGCATTGTGGAGAGTGTACCATTACTCTCCAAGATGTAGGAATGTTGTTTGGTGTAGCTGTTGATGGTAGACGGTTGATTGCGGAGACTTATAGACAATGGTTTGATACTTGTGAGGCGATGTTGGACGTTAGACCAACACCGAATGTAGTTAAAGGATCAACGATTAAGCTGACATGGTTAGGTGAAAATTTTGGAGATATTACATCATTCTTAGGCAACTAGAGGCATTGCGTAGATATACATGTGCATGGATTTTACGTTTTATTGGGGACGTAATGTTCGTCGACAGAAGTGGATCGCGAGTCTCCGTAAAGTGGTTACATTCCTTATTGACATTAGGGAGATCAATATTTACGCTTGGGGACAGTGCTGTTTTAGGTAATTTATACAGAGAGTTGTGTAATGCAACTAATTTAGAGAACGTGAATATTGGCGGTATGACGGTATTAGTTTAGTTGTGAGCTTGGAAAAGATTTGTATGCATTGTACCACGTGTCACAACACCTAAACTACCACAGTCACCGATTGGATACAAGTATTTTGTATTATTTGATTTAATTAAATGTTTATTGTGTCAAATATAATTTACTGATTATTTGAATTTTTTTCAGGTGGTTACCAGTCATGGAAAACATTCATTTTGACCATGATTAACGGTCATTCGACATACATTAGATCTGCTTATGAGTGAAAAGGTAATTTTAAAATTTTATCAATTAATTAAGTTTGTTAAGTTAATATTATTGCAATGTAGTGTGGTTTTTAATATTACGGTTAATATTCTTGTTTATTATTGCAGTTTGTTTGGGAACCGTATAGTGGGCCCTTGTTTCATCATGTACTTGAGATCTTTCGAGCTGGTCACACTTTTATGTTTTCAGATTGCTGAGTGGCACCAGCCAGATAGAGTACTTAGACAATTTGGCATGAGACAGTTTATACCGGCTGTGCCGTCTCAGCTGGAAAGTCTCCATCAGCTCACATTGAGAGGGAAACAAGACCAACATTGGGCCACTTTACTTGAGTATGCAGTAGGCATATGACATAATTGTCTGCATTATGTTGTTGATAGCATTCCAGATTCCAACGTTATGAGTTATAATGATGAGTATATGGTATGGTATAGAAAGAAAACTCTGATGTTCGTTGACCCAAAGCACGCACAGGCAACAACCTTGGTATGTATGTTATTTGTAATGTTTAAAATAAGCTTTTGTTTTTAAACATGTTACAACAATTTCTTGTTAATTATTTTCAGGGAGAAGTTTGTGAGAATATACAATTTTTGTCTAACCCGCAAGGTTTAACGACAATTAATGGGGATGTCATCAATGATATTACTCGGAGGTTGGCCATGATCAATACGGAGGCTAGGAGAGTGTTGGCGCCAGCTACCAATGCCCCTCTAGGAGTGGAGAGGGTTCCGGTTGACGATGTTCAGATCCCGATCAACACTGTAGAGACGGGTGGTATTACCCGAGGTCGGACGTTGATGGAGTCTCAACCTCATATTATTCCTCCGTTACCTGAGATTAGCCATGACATGTACTATACACCGTCACAGTTTACTCAGGCCCCGTCTTAGTTTCCTCCGATGTACCACTATCTTGGGTTGACTCATTCGTCACCTGATCCTACAAATAGTGTATCGTATCATCCATCATCAGCATTTAATCCTGTAAAAGATAAAACACAAGAAGAGGGGTTGAATTGTGTTATAAAACAAAATTTTGGCCCTTTCGTCTGTTAGTTTAAACAGGCTCAGACGAAATAGTTCTTATCTTTAAAGATTGATTTTAATGAACAGACGTTATAAGTTGATTATTCCCGTTAGTTGCAAACTTAAAGAAGATAAACATAAGTATTTTTATACTGGTTCGTCTATTCAAGACTACATTCAGTTACCTAGCAACAACTGAGTTTTCACTACAAACCATGAAATGGTTACAAGTATTATTTGAACCCAGCCACTTCTGGCTAATACAAGATATTCTTTGAACACAACCTTCTCAGGCTAAACAACCAGGTATTCTTTGAACACACAACCTCATCAGGCTAAAGCACCACACAAGTGAATTTACAAAGTTTTCTGTGAAGGAAAAGTTCCTCTTCGCAGAGAGGGGTATACAATGAAGTTCAAAAGTAGCAGTGAGCGAAAGCACAAAGTTCAAAAGCGTGTTCGCCCACTAAAACTTGGAAGAGTGAAGTCTTTTTATAGGCAGAGTCTTCAGATATCCGTTAGAGACAGAAGAATGTCGTTGAGTTTTCTCCAAGTGCAGTCCAAAAAAGTGTCAAAGTGCAATCAAGTGATAGATAGAGTGCGCAGCGGATTTGATGGCGTGCTGAGTCCTTTTTCTGACTTATACAGAGATTTTCTTGGAAAAGGAGAAACCTTTTCGTGTTGCATATGTAAGCTCGAATTCCCATACTGATCTTGAAAGCTCTGATGAGTACTTTAGCAGATTTGAAATTGGCGCGAGTTACTTAGAATGTACTTCACTCTCTTGACAGACGATGTAAATCTTCAGTCTTAAGATTGGCTAGTAAGCTTCATCTGAAGAGTTTCGTCTATCCTTTCGTCTGATGACTTGGCTTTGAGACAGACGAATGACTTCAACTTTGGGGTCATCTTCCGTTTGTGCTTGTTCCGTCTGACTTTGTTTGTAATGCTTTGTTTGAGATGTTTCATCTGTCTTGTAACTAATCAAAACTTAGAGATGTTAATCACCTTGATCTAACAAAGTCATATCAGCATGACACGAATTTTGCAGTGCATGATCTTTTTGGGACATAACCGATGGCATGACCACCATTGATATGCGGACTCCAACTTCTAAAGCAAGCCCACCTTATGACATCCCAACTGATTTATCGTATATGGATGATCTACTATTTGGTGATCTACGACCCACGGTTTGATGTTGCGGTACTAGTGAGATACGTCCTCTACGACAGAATCTCGATAGGCATGCGCGTCACTGGGATCCCCCATGTGGAACGAGTGGTAGGCACGGTCGATATGAACATCAGTAATTTTGTTCATTTTCTAGTATATGACGTATTGTATATGTATGACATCAGATTATTATTGATTATGACTTATTTGTAGTTAATGTTTACTTTTTTTAATTACTTATTAAATTCCGTAGTTTATGTTAACTTTGAATATAACATAATAACAAAATAAATTACTTATTAAATTTCGTAGTTTATGGATTAAAATATAACATAATATTATGACCAATATAATAACAAAATCCCTAAAACTGATAAAATTTGCTTTAACATTATTGTTGGTTATTTATCGGACACAGTCTTCTATTATGACCTTCTTGACCACATTTCTGACATCTTTGACATCTCTGTGAAGGTTCAGTCCAATCCATTTTGTTCCTGATTCTTGTTGATTTAGGTCTACCTTTCCCTCTTATTGTTGCTAGATCAAGAATTAATTTCCAAGGTTACTCTATATGTCACAAAACATCTTCATTTCTCAATGACCACCACTCTGCGGAGTATGCGTTCAAGATATACTCATTTTTGTATACATTATCAACAAACTGATAAAAGTCAATTGAAACATGTCCACAAACTGCTATTGCATATAAACATGGATAATAGAAAGCCTTAAAACATCCACATTGACAATAGTATTCGGATAGAATGACAGTCCAATTTTGTCCACCCGTTAACCGGAGAAGATAGCACAGTTGGGGAAGGATAGTTGGATTCTGAGTATCTTCTAATGGATTAAGAGGCACGTCTGAAATATGATAGTCAACTATTGGATGAACTATACTCTGATCATTTTGTAGCTGCAAGAAGCTCATGTCAAGGGTCCTTTTTCATAACTCTACAAACTTCAATGAGTGAAAGGTAAAACTTTTGGCCCAGTTTCTCAGGCACATTATACCTGTAACGTTTCCCTTTATATCTATCCATCAACTCAATTTTCCATCCAAGATATACAAGGTGTTTCTGTAATTTTTTCATCCAAAATGCCTTAGTTTCACGATTGCGAGCCAGTAGATATTCTTTAACAGCATCAGGGCATGGTTCAACTTCAGTAAACTTCAGATGTTTCCAACTGTTGGACCTTAAGGATCCATGTTCTCTAGTTTCTTCAAAAGCACTAAAACCTGGAACAACTGCATAATCAGCACCACAGGGGCATTTTGATTTTGAAACTGAGGTAAGATCTCTTCAACATTAGCCACAGCTTCAACAAATTCCAGCTCTGGCGATTCATCCAATAAACTCCCTGAAAGGTTCAAGAACAAGAGAACTTCTTTCACTGTAAGAGATAAATAGTCATTAACTACCTCCTTTACCAAATCTTTCCACAGGAACTCCATATTACATGTCCATTCTCCAATCTTATCAAACTCCTTTTTTATTCGCACATCGTACCAAATTTGCTTAGCTGAAACCATAACTAACAATTTACTCTCCCACTTCTCAACCAATTCAAGAAACACCCATTTCCCTCGTTGCATCCATTCCTCTGTAACTTCTTCCCAGTCCTGAGTAATCCGCATCTCACTAATTCCAACTTGCATTTCATCACCTATATCAGGGAAAAACACACATCTCTTCTCCATGCTATCGTGGTCAAATATAACACCTTCCCACCAAGCTTCTTTATGGTTCACATCAACACACAGACCAAATTCAAGGTTCCACTTCTCAAAATCAACCATAAGAGGCAACGGCCTAATCCACCCTCGCTCGTAACAGTTATCAAATTCAATATTACCATCCAAAGCTTCTGAAACAGTCACTGCCTCCTCCAGATAATTTACTTCAACAATCCAAAAATAAATAAATAAACACATTGCATGAATGACCATTGCACACATCACACATCAAACATCAAACCCAAAGAAGGGGATTCAATAACAATAACTTCATATATTAGTAATGTATCTAAAAATATTTAAACAAAGTAATAATTACTAATCCCCGATCAGCTGACTTACGATCAACACTTTTTAACACAAAAAATTAATAGGGGTAAGGGTACCCAACAAATTTTTTATTCTTTTTACCTTAAGAAATTCAAAAAATAAAATAAAATAAATGACATTATCTCAACTTTAGGCTTTTCTAAACTCCTATTTTACTCTATATCGATTTTCAATTGTTAAAAAAACAAAAATTCTTTTTCTTAATTCCTTTTTTTTTATTTGATTTTTTTCTTTTCATTGGATTCTAGCTTAGATTTTTACCAGGGGTTTTACATAAAAAGAAAATAATATCTTTATCAAAATACCTTTGTTAACAATTTTTTTAGAAATTCTCTTTATGAATAATTGAATGCCAACACTTTTTAACACAAAAAACTAATACGGGTAAGGGTACCAACAAATTTTTTATTCTTTTTACCTTAAGAAATTCAAATAAGAAAAAATAAATGACATTATCTCAACTTTTTCACCGACTTGAAACTTTTTTAAACTCTTCTTTTACTCTAATTCGACATTGTTAAAAAAATAAAAGTTTTATTTTTTTAATTTCCCTTTTTTCCATTTGATTTTTTTCCTTTCATTAGATTCTAGCTTAGAATTTTGTAAGGGTTTTATATGAAAAGGAAATAATATCTTTATCTGAATATTGTCTGGTAGCAACTTTTTTGGGAAATTCTCTTTTGAATAATTAAACACCAACACTTTTAACACAAAAAAATTAATAGGGGTAAGGGTATCCAACAAATTTTTTATTCTTTTTACCTTAAGAAATTCAAATAGCATTACTTCAACTTTTTCACCAACTTGAAACTTTTCTGAAACTCCTTTTTTATTCTTCGAGTATTCGACACCTTTCGATATCATTAGAGGAAAAAAGTTAAGAGATGAATATTTTTTTAGGAAAAGTTTATTATAATGCTACTTTGGATGGCAGCAGATAAAAAAAAAAAAACAAGGGTTCAAGGAAAATTAGTAAAAGAAAAAAAAAATTGTGAAACTCAAACAATTGACGAAACCAAAAGTTTGTGTTTGCATATCATGAAACAAACTTTGGTTGCAAGTAAAATAAAGCACACTTACAATCATTCGTGGTGGGTCCCTCAAATATATATATATATATATATATATATATATATATATATATTATTTTATATTTTAATTTAAAATTTATTTTTTTAAAAAAATTATGTTTTAAAGTCAATTTTAAATAAAATAAATTAATTTATTCTATAAAATATGAATTCAATCTTAAACTGAAATCTATTTTTTAAATTGATTTTAAACTAATTTAAAAAAATAAATTAATTTATTCTATAAAATATGAATTTAAATTTCACATCCACTTAATTGAATTTAGATTAAATATATTATTATGTGGTCAATCAACTTATATAATCAACTTTACATTAGTTTAAAACAATAAAATCTCAACCCAAAAATAAATAAATATAAACACATTGTTTGAATGAGTGTGACACAATGCATGACACATCAATGATCAAACACAAAAAAGAGGAGTTAATAACGAAAACAACAATAGCATCATACATGCGTAATATTTAGAAACCTTTAAACAAAGTAATAATCACCAATAATCCTATCAACACCGAAGTCAAATAACATTCAACACTTTTTAACGTTAAAAAACGAATAGGGGTAAGGATACTCCAGAAATTTTTTATTCTTTTAACCTGGAGAAATTCAAACAAGAAAAAAAAATTCGACAATACCTCAACCTTTCACCAACTTGAAGCTTTCTTGAAACCCCATTTTTACGTTTCTTGCTATGAGAGTATTAGACAGCCATCCAATGTCATCGGAGGAAAATAGCTAAGAGATAAACACTCTTATATTTAAGGAAATTTTTCTGACAATGCTGCATTGGATGACGGCTGAATTAAAAAAAAAAAAAAAAAGGGTTTCAGGAAGTGTGGTACAAACAAAAAGACTGTGAAACTTAAATGTTTTAGGAAACTAAAGGTTTGTGTTTGCATATTATGAAACGAAACTTTGGTTGCAAGTAACATAGAAGCACACTTACAATCATTGGCAAAGGGGCAGAAGGGGTGGTGGGTCGTCTAAAATATATTTTTATTTATATATATATATATATATATATATATATATATATATATATTATTTTATAATTTAATTTAAAATTTATTTATTTATTTTTTAAAATATTTTTGAAAAAAATATATTTTAAAGTTAATTTTAAATAAAATGAATTATTTTTTTTTTCAAAATCAATCATAAACTAAAATTTACTTTTCAAATTAATTTTAATTTAATTTAAAAATTTTAAACTAATTTATTTTATAAAATATGAGTTTAAATTTCACATCCATATAATTGAATTTAGATTATATATATTATTATATGGTCAATCGATTTGTATAATTACCTTTACATTAATATAATAATAACATAACCTCAACCAAATATAAATAAATAAACACATAACTGAATGGTTATGGCACACTTCCATCAATGATGGAATTAAAAAAAGATTAAATAACAAAAATGACAATAGTATTAATTGTATCTAGAAATATTTAAATTGTAAAAGATAAACATAAGAAGGGGGTTGAATTGTGTTAATTAAAAAATTTATTCCTTTCGTCTGTGGGTTACAAAGCTGTTCAGACGAAACAAATTTATGTTAAAAGATTAATTTTAATGAACAGACGTTATCATGTGATTATCCCCTGTTAGTTGATCAGACGAAACAACAATAAACACAGTTATTTTTATACTGGTTCGTCTATTCAAGACTACGTCCGCTTACTCAAGAACTAACGAAGTTTTCACTACAAACCGTGAAAAGGTTACAAGTATTGTTTGAACCCAGCCACTTCTGGCTATTACAAGATATTCTTTGCTCCCAGCCTTCTCAGGCTAAATCAACAAGGTATTCTTTGAACTCAGCCTCCACAGGCTAATACAAGAGGTATTCTTTGGAACGCAGCCTCCTCAGGCTAAAATGCCACACAAGTGGACTTTGAAAGATGTTATGAAAAATAAAGTTTTCCTCTACGCAGAGAGGTGTTTACAATATAGCACAATCAGAGATTTTGAGCGAATCCTTAAGAGATAGAAGAAGATAAGCGTATTCGCCAACTGATTCTTGAAGGTGTGAAGTCCTTTTATAGGCATCTTCTTCAAATAGCCGTTAGACTCATTTGAATGTCGTTGAGAGTCGTTGAGAGATCTTCTAGAGAGCTTTCCAAAAAGGTTGTCAGTTGTACTTGATTGATTGATGTTGAGTCGCAGCGGATATAGCGGACTAGGTTGTGCGCAGTACTATTTCTGACTTGTACAGAGATGTGACAAAAGGTAAAGACCTTTTTGACTTGGGTGTGTAAGCTCGAATCCCTATACTGATCTTGGATGCTTCTCAAATCTTGGCACGAATGACTCATCCTGACTTCAGCTTTTGGATAGACGATATGATACTTCAGTCTTCAGCTGTTGTTGTTTCGTCTCATCCTATCGTCTTAGACTTCGCTCTTTGGACAGAAGAAGGACTTAAGCTTGAGTAGTCCTCTTCCGTCTGTGCATGTATCGTCTGATGACTTGGCTCTTTGACAGACGCAGATCTTCACTTTGAAGGGTCTCGTTCCGTCTGTGCTGGTTTCGTCTTAGCAAGTCTTGGGTAGCTTGGTTTCGTCTGTCTTGTAATTAATCAAAATCTTGAGACGTTAATCATTCTTGATCTAACAATCTCCCCCTTTTTGATGATTACAGACCATACCACAAAAATCTGCACAAGACATGGTTAGACAAAAACAAACAGTCTTAAAAGCCAGATTGACATCAAGACGATGTTTTCTGAATAATACCTCTTTATAAAGATTGTTACATCAATGTGATGTAATCAGAGTCGAATATTACAATGGTATTACAAATCAGAAAACACTAAAGAATTACAATGTATATCAGAGCAAAACAAAAAAAAATTGTATAGAAAGAAAATTTTACAATAATACAACAGTATAACTCCCTAGGACGATACTCCTTGTTCTTGTTTCTCCCCCTCAGACGAAGCTTTTCTTCCTTGCTCCCCCTCAGACTTTGCTTTGCTCCCCCTCAGACTTTGCTCTTCTTTCCCTTGGGTTAGGCTCTCCCTTGGATTATGCATTCTATTCTCTCCCCCTTGGGCTGTGATCATCAAAACTTTGATCAAGAAGAAGGCTTCTGCTTTTTCTCTTACAGCAGACCCATCACAATCTTCATTAACTGCCCCAACTCAGATGTGAGAGACGCTTGATTTTCTTCAAGCTCCCTATTTTTAAGCTCCAAGGCATCACATTTTCGCTTCAGAGACTTATACTCTTCAGCGTCTGTAATATCAGCCTTTGCAGTTGGTTCATCAACCTCAGCTCTTTCCGCAGCCTCAACCACATTTTCAATCATCAGTGGTGTTTGAGGGTACTCCACAATGGGTTCAGTGTCATTAATAATGATCTTTGGTGTGGTCTTCTTGGGACGTAATGTAAATAGTGGAAGAACTAGGTAGGCGATGAAGTTCGCTCCCATTGGTAAGTGTACCACTTTGTTGGAATGGACACTTCAAGAAGTGGCTGTTCTGAGTAGACGAATGCACTTCCAGGAAACACTCGCCACGGACCAAGAATCACTCTCATCATAAGTGGTTCCAGAACAGTGTTGGAATGCAGCTTCAGACGGATGCTTCTTCTCCTTTCCTTTAGCTAAGTATTTTACTAAGCACGACCTTTTTCTGTCTAAGATGATGAAGTATTTGGTTTCTTCAGTCACCAAAGAAGAAAACTGAGATCCAATCAAAAGAGGATGATCTTTGTAGTCCTTCTCAGCTTGTCGCTCTATATGAAGAAAAGAGATGTTTCTTTCTTTAACTTCTCTCCTATAAGCATTGGCCATCAACTGGAAAGGGATATCGTAATCTGCAGGTAGGGAGTGAGCCAACTCCTCAGGGTCTTCTTTTTCATCAATGAGCAGGGAGTATCTTGGATGAATCCCGGAGCAATGTGGTCTTGTCCATGGGAGCACAATTCCCAGAGAGTAGCCTAAGCCGACATACTCTGTTTGGTTGAGAGGAATTGTGAATTTTAAGGGATCATGGCTGGTGAAAGCATCAAGGTGCCAATGAGAATCATACCTATGAGAATCAGCGTCTCCAAATTTACAATGGTGTAATACTGGAGTGTTGATCTCATGCCGAACCTTCCATCTTGGATTTTGTTTGTGTGGGATGTGAGGTTCGTAGCCAAGTGTTGGTCCTTCAATTTCAGACGCAGCAAGATGATCCTTGTATTCTTTTATTTTCTCTAGTCCCTTAATATTTAGTGTTGCCAGTTCGTCCCAAGGCAGACGCTTCAACCAATTGCGTTGCTCTTCTGGTGAATAGACGAAATCTTCATCAAGGTTGGCTGGCTTTAGGGATTTATTGTAAAGAATGGGGTTTTCTGATCTCCTTAGGTGAAAGCCCTTCTTTCCTCTGTACACGTATGGGCTTTTCAACTCAATATAAGGAGTTCCCCTTATGTATAGGTCTTCATCGTCTGCCAAGGCTGCAACAGACTCAGACGATTCAGCCTCATTGGAAAATTCTTCATCCTTCTCTCCAATGATCCAATCAGGTTTGATTGGTTTCTCTGCACAGGTGCTCTCAGCATATCTTCTCATGACTAATTCATTTAAAAATGAATAGTCCACCTTGTGCTTTGGAGGTAAATCTTCTGGATTGACCACCTCAACATGTGGTGTCTCCCAAGAGGCATAGACCTTTATAACTTCAAGTTGATCTTCATCAGACGAAGAATCAACATCTTCAATTAGCACGAGGTCTTCAGACGAAAACTCCTTCGTCTGTTGGTGGGATGCTTCTTCAGACGCACCAGATATCGTCTGTGCAGGGCAAACATTAAACGGAGACGCAACAAGTGGCTCAGAAGAGGTTGTCATTTGTTCGTCTGGGAGTGTTGTTGATGGAAGAGTTTCCATTGTAGAAACTTCTTCACTTAACATGGTTTCCAACTCCTCCGCAAGTTAGGCATTGTCTTTCTGGATCTGGGCTGTCTCTTCACTGTTCATGCCCTCTGAGGTTGCTTGAGCAGATGCTCCCTCAGAAGATCCAATGCCTTGAACGCTCTCAAGAAAGATCCTTTCTCTTTCAGCATGAAGCAAAATAGAGACTCTCTTGGCCTCTTTCAGCATACTTTCTTCGTCTGTCTCACCAACTATAATAGACGCAAGCTTTTGCTTCATTTTCTCCTTGCCTTTAGCAGCCTTTTGAAGAGCAATTCTTCTTGCTTCAGCTTTCTCTTCAGCTACTTTTCTTCGTCTGTGAGTATCTTCACAGACGGAACTTTCTCAAACGGAATGGTGACCCCTTCGTCTTCACTTGGGGATACCGTCTGTTCTTTTGACTTAGCACCTATGTGCTTGATTTTGATGGTCCTTTTCTTTTTCTTGAGGGGTTCCTCAAGAACATCCTCAAAAGGAACTTCAGATATTATCACAGAAGGAGGAGGTTGAGGTTGGTTTGGTGTTTGGGCTTGTGTTTGGGGTTGTGTTTCGGACGGTGTTTGGGCTTGTGTTTGTGGCTTTGCACGCTTGATGCGAGCTTTGTGTGAAGGTTCTTTGGTGATGGGTGAGAGAGGTATGTCTTCTTTTTGTGAGTGAAGAAAGCCTGGTACTAGATGCATCTTTGCAAAGGTGCTGGCTTTAACTTCTTTTCCCTCAGGGTGCCAAACAATATCAGTGGTGTCAAACCCCTGATTGATGATGATTTTAGAGAAGAGGGTGGCGTAGGGAATGTTGCTCTTCCTACGAATATTGCGGTTCTTCAGAGCGCTTATCCAATGATCAAGGATAAGGTGAGGGAGACTCATCCTTGCTTTTCTCAGACAATAGAAAATGCAGAATCTGTCTCGAGTACTCACATTATCCCTTGAGCCAATCCTTGGTGTGAAGATGTTGAAGAGGAGGTTGTGGATGATTCTAGCGGTTGGAGAGAGGTTCCCTGACCTATAAAAGTTGGAGTCTTCAGGGTCGCGTTTCTTCACATACATGAGTTTGTCAACATGCTCCTCTGATTCATTCTTCATCCAGTTGGGGCTGTAGAAACGCCCTTCGGCCTTGCAGTTCCCAACCTCAGCAATAGAGTCCACCGTAATGATGTACTCTTTATTGTCTATGGTACCCACAATACCATCATCAAATTCCTTGGCATCGCTCCAGAACTCGACGTATGCCTCCATCAGCCATGGTCCTCTCAACTCAGCGAACCTCATCCATCCGGTGTGGTCAAACATCTTCAATACCCTTTCAGAGACACTCTCCAGGGTTGGTCTTGAGATCCACTTGCTTGGCAAGAATAAATCTTGGGCGAAAAAGGTGGTTTCAGCGGTTTTGGTAGCTTTGGTGTTCTTAGCGGCCATTGTTAAAAATTTGAAAAGAGAGAATGAAAGCTTAGTGAGTATTAGGTTTCGGAAAGTTCAAAAGATTGCAGATTGCAGTAAAGAGTAAGAAAGTGAACTTTCAAGAGTATTTATAGATAAAGAATGAAACGGTTGTAATTCATCAGACGAAAGATTTCAAAAACCGCCCCTGATTTGACGTGTCCACATCATTGCCCTTTTAATGATTGATTTGACCTCTGTAATTCACGGCGCGTGCTTATCATTGTCCTAGAATAGTGCAATAAATGACAGACACATTTATTGCTCCCTTTAATTTGTCCCTACACACTTGAGATAAACTTATTAAACAGTAACAGTTGCGTCTGTTGAATTTTACCATAGTAACTATTCAACTTGATCAGACGCAATGTTTCGTCTTAACACGAAATAATGTACAGACGGAACAAATCCAATCAATAACTCGATTTAAACAATTTTCAACTGTTAAAGAAATAATTCCAAGATTTTCTTTAATGAAATTGAATCGTGTTTCATCTAAAGCTTTTGTAAAAATATCTGCCCATTGAAAATCAGTTTGCACAAACTGTATATCGAAAATACCTTTTTGGACATAATCTCTTATAAAATGAAAACGAATTTCAATATGTTTGGCTTTAGAATGTTGAATAGGATTTTTGCTGAGATTGATTGCACTTATGTTATCACAAAACACTGGAATATGATTCTCAAACCTGGAATAATCCTCAAGTTGATGTTTAATCCATAGTAATTGTGAGCAACACCCTGCCGCAGCAATGTACTCTGCTTCAGTTGTTGAAAGTGCAATGGAGTTTTGTTTCTTGCTTGACCAAGATATTAGTGATGATCCAAGATATTGGCATCCACCACTTGTGCTTTTTCTCTCCACTTTATCTCCAAAGATAATCAAGATCATCACAAAAGCCTCTTAAACGAAATCACTATTTTTCTTATAAAACAGAGAGAGATTAGTTGTTCTAACAAGATATCTAAGAATTCTCTTTCTGACTTGCAAATGAGATTCTTTGGGATCGATTGAAAAACTACATGAGCAGGACACACGAACATAATGTCGTGTCTACTTGCAATTAAATAAAGGAGTGAGCCAATCATACCTCTGTATACCGTCTGATCAACAGACTTACCTGACTCATCCTTGTTGAGATTTGCTCCAGACGAATGCATTGGGGTCTTCATAGGCTTGGCATTTTCCATCTTGAACTTTTTAATAAGTTCCTTTGTGTATTTCTGTTAATGGATGTAGATTCCTTCTTTCGTCTGCTTGATTTGAAGTCCTAGAAAGAACTTCAATTCTCCCATCATACTCATTTCGAACTCATCCTGCATTAGCTTTGAAAAATCCTTGCAAAGAGAGTTGTTAGTAGCTCCAAAGACTATATCGTCTACATAAACTGACTATAATAAAGTCTTTTGAAACGCTTTTCTTGAAGAGAGTTGTATCAACCTTTCCTCTTGAAAAACCATTTTTAAGAAGGAAAGAACTAAGTCTATCATACCAAGCTCTAGGAGCTTGTTTGAGACCATACAGTGCTTTCTTTAGTTTAAAAACATGATCTGGTTGTGACAAACTTTTAAAACCAGGAGGTTGTTTCACATACACTTCTTCTTCAATAAAACCATTTAGAAAAGCACTTTTTACATCCATTTGATATAGGACGATATTCTTGTGAGCAGCAAAAACAAGTAATATTCTAATAGCTTCTAATCTAGCTACAGGTGCAAAGGTTTCAGTAAAATCAATACCTTCTTGTTGATTGTACCCTTGTGCTACTAACCTTGCTTTGTTTCTTACCACTTTTCCAGCTTCATCAAGCTTGTTTCTGAACACCCATCTGGTTCCGATGATGCTTTTGTTCTTTGGTCTTTCAACAAGAGTCCATACATCATTCCTTGTGAACTGATTAAGTTCTTCTTCCATAGCCAAAATCCAATCATTGTCTTGAAGAGCATCTTCAATATTATTTGGCTTCATATCTGATACAAGAGCATAGCTTGAGATATACTTCACTCTTGATCTTGTTTGAACACCTTGGGATCTATCCCCAATGATGAGATCTTGTATGGTTTGATGCAAACTTCCATGTTTTTTGGGGACTTGATCTCCTGTTGATGAGTATCGACGAAGAGGGTTGATCGTGTATCTATCGTCGTCCTTGTATCGTCTGACCCTTGTTTATCATCTTGTCTTGAATTTTGACCAGAAGGGTTAATCTGCAAGTTATCAAACAAATTTTCTAGGTCTGATATTTCTTTATCAGCCTTTGAGTTATCTTGGAACTTTACATGGATTGATTCTTCTACAACTTGCGTCTTAGAGTTAAATACTTTATAGGCCTTAGATGTATTGGAATATCCAAGAAAGATTCCTTTAACCACCTTTGAATCAAACTTTCCAAGTTGATCTTTGGTGTTTAGGATAAAACATTCACATCCAAAAGGATGAAAATAAGAAATGTTGGGTCTTCTTCCTTTCCATAGTTCATATGGAGTCTTATTCAATATTGGTCTTATCAATATTTTGTTTTGAATATAACAGGAAGTATTTATTGCTTCTGCCCAATAATATTTAGGGAGAGAGCTTTCATGCAACATGGTTCTAGCCATTTCTTGTAAGGTACGATTTTTCCTTTCCACAACTCCATTTTGTTGAGGAGTTCTTGGAGACGAAAAATTGTGAAATATACCATTTTCAAAACAAAAGGCTTTGAACTCAGAATTTTCAAATTCTGTTCCATGATCACTCCTTACAGACGCAATACATATTCCTTTTTCTTTTTGAACACGTTTGCAGAATATTTCAAAGACCTTGAATGACTCATGTTTATGGGCTAGGAAGTATACCCATGTGAATCTAGTATAGTCATCTACAATGACAAATCCATATCTCTTCCTCCAAGACTTTCGATTGAGTGGGTCCAAAGAGATCAATGTGTAACAGTTCTAACGGTCTTGTCGTGGAAACAATATTTTTTGATTTGAAAGAAGCTTTGAGTTGTTTCCCATGCTGACAAGATTCACACAGACGATTGGTTTTCCAAGATATTTTTGGCAAACCTTTTACGAGATCTTTCTTAGAAATTTTTGAAATATACTTGAGACTTGAATGTCCAAGCTTTTTGTGCCAAATATCTCGTTCATCGTCTGCTGAAATCAAACATGTTACATTCTGATCACTCAGGTCAGAAAGACAAACCTCATAAAGGTTATTCTTTCTTTTCCAAATAAAAAGAATAGATTTATCTTTGTTCTTCACTATACACTCATCAGAGTTAAAAGCTACTTCATATCCACTGTCACAAAATTAGCTTATGCTAAGTAGATTGTAGTTAAGACCTTTAACATATGATACGTTTTGGATAAAAGTATTAGGTGTCTTACCAACAGTCTCAATGCCAAGAATTTTACCTTTTCCAGAACCGTATGAGACAGACCCTTTACTTGGTCTGAGATCTTGGAACATAGACAGGTCTCCCGTCATGTGTCGTGAGCATCCACTGTCCAGGTACGAACTTGAAGTCTTGTCTCTTCCCATTGAGGATATCTGCAACGGGAACAATGAGTGACTTTGGTACCCAAATCTTTTTGGGTCCTTTCTTGTTAGTTACAAAAGGCTTCTTTTTGTTTTGAGCCTTTTTGTAGATATTAGGAACCTTGTTGTAATTCCTCTTCTTTTGATCGGACGAAACAGGTTTGTTTTTCCTTTCGTCTGTCTCAACATAACCAAGTCCACTTTTATCTTTTGGCGATCTCCCATATTTTAAAATATTTTCAAGGATGGAGGATCCCTTAGTAAACTTGGTTAAGTCATTGAGTAAGGACTCATTTTCTTTCTTTAATCTTTCGATTTCAAGAATGAAACTGTCCTTTTCAGACTCAGACGAAACATCAGTTGATACTTTCTTGTCTAGAAACTCTATTTCAGATTTCAAAACTGCATTTTCTTCCAGAGCTTGTCTAAGCTTGGTTTTGCAGGTTTTGTATTGCTAAGCAATAAAATGTGAGTGAGCTAGAAGTGTATCATATGACATTTCTTCTGATTCTGACTCAGACTCAGAAGAGGAGGATGAAGAAGTTTCGTTGTAATTTACCTCTGTTGAGACATGTTCTCCAGCCATGAGGCATATGTTTGTTGTTTCTTCTCCTTCAGAGGATTCCTCTGAGCTTTCACTATCAAGGTCTTCCCAAGTTAGTAAGCTCTTCTTCCCTTTATCTCTTCTAGAACTCCACCTCTTTTTGAGCTTAGGACATTCAGATCTCATGTGCCCAGGTTTTATGCACTCATAGCAGACGATCTCAGAGCTTTCTTCTTTACTTGAAGACTTCTCAGGGAACTTCTCCTTTTTCTTGAAGAAGCGTTGGCCTCTGCCTTTCTTCATCATCATCCTTTTAAAACGTCTGGCCATGAGAGAGACTTCGTCTTCAGACGAATCATCGGACGATTCAGATTCAGTTGAATCTGCCTTCAAAATCTTTGCTTTCTTTTTACTGTCCTTCTTGACAGATTCTTCTTTAGGAGTGTTGTTGACAGACGGAAGAGTTATAGGTTCTTGAACCTTGATCTTCTCCCTTTTACATAAGAGTACCTCATGTACCCTTAGAGCTCTTATTAACTCATCTAGAGTTAATGTCTTCATATCTCTTCCAACAGAGATAGCTGTGGACATGGCTTCCCAAGGAGGTGGGAGACTGTCCAAGATCTTCATGTTGTTTTGGGCCTTTGTGAAGGTGATTCCCAGAGCAGTGAGTCCATTCAATATGGTTTGGAATCTTCCAAACATCATATCTATTGATTCTCCTTTCTTCATAGAGAACATTTCATATTCTCTTTGAAGAGTGGCGGCCTTCCTCATTCTGACATCTTCAGTGCCTTCATATGAGATTTTGAGAGCTTCCCATAGTTCTTTAGCGGTTTTATAGGCACAGAATCTGTTGTACTCAGTTATGGAGAGAGCACACATAAGAGCATATCTTGCTTTGTTGTTCAGCTCCATCATAGAGTATTCTTCATTTCCCCATTCTCCTTCAGGCTTTACAATGGGGATATCTCCTGTGGTGATTATGTACAATAATCTGTATTGGGTTGACTTGATGTACATCTCCATCCTGTCAGCCCAGTAGGGATAATCATCTCCAGAGAATGCTGGAGGTTTGTTCATGGAGGCTCCTCCGGATAAGAATGACGGTCCTTGTGAGTCCATGCTGGATCTTTTCCTCTAGCAGCTATTAGGCGCTCAACCCTTAAAGGCTGATCTCTGATACCAAACTGTAAAAGATAAATACAAGAAGGGGGGTTGAATTGTGTTAATTAAAAAATTTATTCCTTTCGTCTGTGGGTTACAAAGCTGTTCAGACAAAACAAAATTTATGTTAAAAGATTGATTTTAATGAACAGACGTTATGATGTGATTATCCCCTGTTAGTTGATCAGACGAAACAAAAATAAACACAGTTATTTTTATATTGGTTCGTCTATTCAAGACTACGTCCGATTACTCAAAGAACCATCGAGTTTTCACTACAAACCGTGAAAAGGTTACAAGTATTGTTTGAACCCAGCCACTTCTGGCTATTACAAGATATTCTTTGCTCCCAGCCTTCTCAGGCTAAATCAACAAGGTATTCTTTGAACCCAGCCTCCATAGGCTAATACAAGAGGTATTCTTTGGAACGCAGCCTCCTCAGGCTAAAATGCCATACAAGTGGACTTTGAAAGATGTTATGAAAAACAAAGTTTTCCTCTACGCAGAGAGGTGTTTACAATATAGCACAATCAGATATTTTGAGCAAATCCTTAAGAGATAGAAGAAGATAAGCGTATTCGCCAACTGATTCTTGAAGGTGTGAAGTCCTTTTATAGGCATCTTCTTCAAATAGCCGTTAGACTCATTTGAATGCCGTTGAGAGTCGTTGAGAGATCTTCTAGAGAGCTTTCCAAAAAGGTTGTAAGTTGTACTTGATTGATTGATGTTGAGTCGCAGCGGATATAGCGGACTAGGTTGTGCGCAGTACTATTTCTGACTTGTACAGAGATGTGACAAAAGGTAAAGACCTTTTTGACTTGGGTGTGTAAGCTCGAATCCCTATATTGATCTTGGATGCTTCTCAAATCTTGGCACGAATGACTCATCCTGACTTCAGCTTTTGGATAGACGATATGATACTTCAGTCTTCAGCTGTTGTTGTTTCGTCTCATCCTATCGTCTTAGACTTCACTCTTTGGACAGACGAAGGACTAGCTTGAGTAGTCCTCTTCCGTCTGTGCATGTATCGTCTAATGACTTGGCTCTTTGACAGACACAGATCTTCACTTTGAAGGGTCTCGTTCTGTCTGTGCTGGTTTCGTTTTAGTAAGTCTTGGGTAGCTTGGTTTCGTCTGTCTTGTAATTAATCAAAATCTTGAGACGTTAATCATTCTTGATCTAACATAAATAAAATAATAATTATCAATCCCCTGCGTGGTCAATAGACTTGTATAGTCTATCTTTACCTAAAAAATAAAAAATATATATATAGAAATAGAAAATTAAAAAAAAATTAAATTGCACGCCCCTGCACAGTAAAATGAATGGAAAATTTCCTTTTACTGAAATCCAAGCTTAAAGCAGTTACGAATCAGTGATCAAAATAACGGGTAAAAGTCCTATCAGGGGTAAATTTAGAAACAAATTCTCTGGATAGGCTAAGTTTGAAACAAATTCCCTGAGGGGGGTTGTTTTTGAAGACGAAAGGAGAAGGTCGACTTTAGTTTACGTAGAAGACGACCAACCCAATTCGACTTCACAGGGAAGTGCCACGTGGCAAATTTAAGTGGCGGAAGATGAAGACGAAACCCAACTTTCGACTTCACCCATGTGCCGCCACGTGTCATTTTTTCGTTGGCCCTCGCTGAAGTCGACCAACAAATTTTGACTTCGCCCAGGTGATGACACGTGTCAATTTTTCATTGGAGAGTGAAGACCAACGAGTTTCGACTTCGCCCAGGTGATGACACGTGTCGAATTTTCATTGGAGGAGAATGAAGTCGAACGCAAGCCGTCGTCTTCAATGGGGATTTGACACGTGGCAAATTTTAATTGGATGGGTGGAGTCGAACTACAAATTTCGTCTTCATGAGTCGAATACCATTTTTCGTCTTTGATTTCTAGTCTATTTATAACAGCTCCGCTTCAGTTTCAATTCAAGCAGAAGTTGAGTTTATGAAGAAAAATAGCGGTACGTTTTGTTTGATTTGTTTTGTCTTTTATTTTTATTTTATATATATAGTATATTTGATTCATTTTTTATTTTTTTGTAGATTAAAGTTATAAAGTAATGACGCCAACAATAGTAATTGTTGTATACATTAATGGTAGAGTTGTTGATTGTGAAGAAGGAATAAAATTTGAAGGTTCAAAAAGGGTTATACAAATTGAAAGAAATATAAGTTTTCAACAATTAAAAACAACCATAAAACATAAATTTAAATTACAATCGAATCAAGTAATAGGATCCATTATAAGTAGGTATCTAATAGGTAACGAATATGCAGCATTTGAAGTAGTTGATGACGCTGATGTGAATCTTATGATTACTCATTTTGAACAATCGGGCAAGGGTCATATAGAATTGTGTGTAGAAGTAGTTGTTGCAGGTACTGCTTCGTCATATAATAATGATCGTGTTTTTGAGAACGACGACGGTAGCTCGTACGATGGAGGATGTACAAGATTATTTTCAAGCGACGACGATAATGAAGATTATACTGTGTCAGATTCGTTTGTTGAGTCGTCTTCTGATTTGGAAGATTTTGAAGGTCATTTTCCTGAATCAAACGATGATGAAATAAACAACTTAAGTTTAAATGTGCAGCCAAATGCGGTGGCAGTGACAGAATCAGGTTAATAAAATTGTTTTTAACTATCCATGATTTCCAATTTAATATAGAAATATTTATAATTAATGATGTTGTAGGAAGAACCGAAGAACCATTTTGGCATAATACGTCACATTACACTAATATCAATTGGGATCACCCTGATAAAGAAGAGTTGTTAGGTTTCACTGCCCCTTCAATTTGGGAGTCAGGTCAAGATTTTTTTGTTGGTTTGGAATTTGACGATAAAGTCAGTGTGCAAAGGGGCTTGAAACGTTATCTTATGAATGTTCATCAAACTGCGAAAGTGATTGAATCCAAGTCAAATACCTATGTTGTTTGATGTCATCATGCTACTTCTGAAGTTAGATGTCCTTTCTATATGTGTGCTATGCGACCCAAAGATGGAAAGTAACGAAATGGGGAGGACCACATACGTGTTTGAATTCTAGTTTAAGCCAAGATCACATAAACTTGGATTCTGATTTGATCAGTACATGCATATTGGGTAAGTACTAATTTGTTGTTGAATATAATATTTATAGGAAAATATATTGTGACTAATTTTATGTAAACAGGGATGATTAGGGAAGATCCATCGATAAAAATTGGATTGGTTCAAGAAAGAGTTTCAAGTATTTTCAACTATAAGATTTCTTACAAGAAGGCATGACTAGGCAAACAGAAAGCGATGACCATGGTGTATGGTGACTAGGCTGAATCATACGCTGAACTTCCTATATGGTTGGAATACATGAGAAGACACTCTCCAGGTTCATATTATGAAATTTATGATCAAGATTATTTTGTTGGTAACACTCGCAGTAATGAATTTAGATAATTTCAACGAGTGTTTTGAACATATAAGCAATGTGTTGATGCATTTAATTTTTGTAAGCCAATAATACAAATCGATGGTACACACTTGTACGGGAGATATCGCGGAACATTGTTAATATCGCGGAACATTCCTAATTACATTCTTAACTCACTAACGTAATTTTAAATTTTTTTATAATATGTTATTAACTAACTAACTTATTTCTAACAATTATTTTTAACTAAGTATATTATGATTTCTAATAATTATTTTAAAATATATTATATATTAACTAACTTATTACTAACAATTAATTCTACACTAATCGGGCATAACTAACAATTTTTAACTACCGGGAATTATTTCTAACTAAAATTTTTTTTTTTTTACTAACTTTCTAAAGTTTTAGACTGACTAAGTTACTAAAAATTATTTTGGCATTATACAATTTAAATTATTACTAATAACATGTTATATATTAAATAAAACATAAAAAATTAAAAACATCAAATACCTTCATCTGCCCAATCCTACAAACATAGAAAAAGCCTGCTTCTTGGAGATATCCCGCTATAGCCTCCGGAAAATTTGTCCCTCCCATATATAGTGGAACTGATCGACGTAGTTTTAACTTTCTTGTTTCCCTTCCATTCCACACGTGCTGCGAAATATGAGATTTTTGCAGCCACAAAACATCTTCCTCAATAGGACCACACTCTAATCTTATACCAGTTGCAGATGATGACGAAGTCATATTTTACTAAAAGACAAAAAGAATAAAATAAACAACTGAGTACAAGACAACAAGGAAACACCAGAGAGACAAGAATAGACAAGAAGAGACAGTGAAGAAGTAAAAAAAATGTTTTTTACTTCGTCCACTCCTTATATAGTGGTCCCGGGGGGAGAAAAATTTCAACTTGAAGTTTACCCCTAAGCTTCGACTCCATCTTGTCCAATGAAAATTTGCCACGTGTCATCACCTGGGCGAAGTTGAAACTCGTTGGTCGACTTCACTCTCCTCCAATGAAAAATTGACACGTGTCATCACCTGGGCGAAATCGAAACTTGTTGGTCGACTTCAGCGAGGGCCAACGACAAATTGACACGTGGCGGCATCAGGGTGAAGTCGAAAGTTGGGTTTCGTCTTCATCTTCCGCCACTTAAATTTTGCCACGTGGCACTTCTCTGTGAAGTCGAATTGGGTTGGTCGTCTTCTACGTAAATTAAAGTCGAACAACCCCCTCAGGGAATTTATTTCAAACTTAGCCTATCCAGAAAATTTGTTTCCAAATTTACCCTGGTAGGACTTTTACCCTCAAAATAACATTTGTAATGTATGTTGTTGTGGCCTTCTCAGCAAAGAGGTTCACAGCGCTGTAAAACTAGGGTAGTCTTAAACTCTTTTCTCTTTTCCCAAGGGAGAAGCCTTTCACTTGCATTTACAATGGATTGTTCATGTTAAATAAATAATAAAAAGTTAAACATAAGTTAGTAGAATTTATTTTAAAAATTGTTTGGCCAAACTTTTTAATTTAAGGAGAGAAAAAGTAAAAAAAAACAAAAATAATCTTAGTCAAACATCCTCTTAATATTGTAAGAATTATGAATTATATTAATTTTGTCCTAAAAAATTAGGAATCTAAATTGTATTTTATTTTATTTTTTTAATTAACTTTTTCATTGATCTTTGTAGTAAACTAGCATATAAACAAACAAAAGTAATTACAATAATTTAAATATTATAATCATATCATAACAGCCTAATTCTTATAATTGATTAGTCAATTTAAATAAGATAATAAAAGGTATTTTTAAAGTATAATTATTTTTTTTAGAATCCAGACTCAACTTTTATCTTATATTTAGACGGAGAACTTGAAATTTTCTAAGAAATTTAAATACACAACATTTTTTGTATTTTAATTTTTTTTATTTAGATAAAATAATTCAATTTTCAAAAAATTCAAGTTTTTATTTTTAAATATTTATTTAAAAATTAAATTTTTAATATGGAATAAAAATAAATATTAATCATTGAAATGAGATGCGATCGTGCCAGAGGAGCGAGGAGGAAGTAATTTTCAATTTTATATGGTTAAAATTCTTTTTTAATCTGTGTAAAAAAATTTCAACTTTGTAAAATTGAAAATTTTGAAATTTCATAAAAATGGAAACATTTCAATTTCTGCATTCCTCCTCGTTACTTCTGCACAATAGCATCTCGCATTTCAATGATTAATATTTATTTTTATTTAATATTAAAAATTTAATTTTTAAATAAAAATTTAAATTTAAATTTTATTAAAAATTAAATTACTTTATTTAAATAATAAAATTAAAATATAAAAAGATTGATTCATCCAAATAAAATAAATATAAAATTAAAAGAATTTAAATCAAGATAATTAAAATATTATGTTAAATTTTTAAATTCTCTTTCCAAACACAATTAAAAAAAAATATTATGAAGTTGGTGTTATACTATTCCTCCTATTGATTGACTTCTAGGAGAGATACTGGAATTGTCCCTAGAAATTTAAGACCTCTTGAATTTGATGAGACATTTGAAATACCTACCCCTTCCATGGAGTGGATTAATGATGCAACCCCTCATTTAAAACTACCTCCAACTAAAGATGTTCTTGTAAATGGTCACACAGTGCAAGTAAAGTTCTGTGAAACATGCTTGCTTTATCGCTCTGCTCGTACTTCTCATTGTTCTATATGCAACAATTGTGTCCAAAAATTTGATCATCACTGACCCTGGTTGGCCAATGCATCGGAATAGTAAATCCACCATATTCTAACCAGTAAACTTTAGACACTTTTAAGGAGACGATGATATATGTTTGCATCCAACAAAAAATATTTTAATGCTACTTGGAAATTAGTTCAAAAGAATTATAGAATAAACTTGAACGTAAATATTGTTGGTTCTTAGTCTATTTAATGACTACAATTTACCTGGTGATTGAAGTTGGTATGTGTTTACTGCAATGTGAGTCTATCAGCTGGTTCCATACATCTTTTTACTGCTTCCTAACCTTATATCTAATCAATTGACACTCAAACCTCACAATTGAACAAGAATGTTTGGATTATTTAATTTTCTTATTCTGCATTATGAGGAACTCTTGTCTGATTAGAGTGATGATCACCTTAAATTGAGTGACATATTGCTCAAATATCAGTTCATAGAAAGGTTGAAAAGTAGTCTTGCAAGTTTATCTTGATTTGACATTGAAGAAGTTCTATATTTGACATGTTACTTAATATTGGGATGTCCGTACTCCTCCAGTACAATTTAATGTCTCCATGATCCCCAGTACAATTCTTCTTAGCATCCTCTCCTTGCACACTACAAAATTTCTGATACAGGCTAAGCTACTACTATGCATGTGACTGGAGCTTTCTTGGCCAATCACATTTCGTTAGTAGAATCCATGTGTAATCAAATTCCTCAATATAATACCATTGAAAAATCATAAAGGTTCTAAAACTAGGAAATCTATGAGAACTCTATAATCAGTAAAATGCAATGCTTAATTAAAAATTATAGACAATTAATTAATAATTTTAGACAATGTCTATCTCTCTCCCATGTTGACATAATTGCAGCGAAAATATAGGTACTTCTTCATGATCATTTCAACATCGACCATTTCTGACATACCATTAGAATTTTCAACACATCCCAGACTAAAGACTGAACTTCTTCAGTATGAAGACGATTTAACAGGTGGTCCAATATTAAATGTACCAGTCCAAAACACCATCAGGATTTTTAACACACCTCACGATGAGGATTGAACTTCTTGAGCATGGAGACTATTTAACAGTGGTCCAATATTGACCCGCACCGTGAGAACTTGACTTCTCGAGCATGGAGAATATTCAACGGGTGATCCAATATCGACCCAACAATGGGTGACCCAACATTTTCATCATTCCTAGGATAGGCTCTTGATACCAAGTTACAGATGTGAGTGATAAGCCTAACTCAACCTTACAAACCGGCTTAAGATACCTTCTTATATACCTATCTCTAGGGGACGTGGGATTTCAACACACCCTATAATTTCCAACATTTTGACTTTTTTTTTCTTTGGCTTCCATTGATGCTGCTCGCTGTTTCACATGGATGAAATTGCAAGAAACAAAAATTATAATTTTTATATTAATTTATTACTAAGGTGATTGATTCTTATATTTTATTTAGTGATTAATAATTCGTGGGTAATCTCCGTTTAGTTGGAAGCTCAAAAACTATTCTTCAATTGTTGCCAACATTTTGAGCATCAGATGAGCAACACGATCAGGAACATATTATTGGAAATCCAATATCGGAGGAAATCCCGTCATTATCGGGTCAATAACTCATTTGAATAGTTTCCACGTTCGAGAGGTCTAGTTCTTAGTGTGGGAGGGGTGTGTTAGAAATCTAATATGGGAAGAAATCCCGAGGGGTGTAAAGTCTCACATCACTTAGAAATAAAACCTGTTGCATGAATATAAGTCGGATGCAAATCTCATTCTATGAGTCAATTTTATAGGATTGAGTTAGACATGAAAACTCACGTTTATGACATATAGTAAGATTTAGTGAAAGGAAGTTGTTTGTCGCCAAAACACTTAATGTCTATGAATGTATAATTGAAATGAAAAAAAAAAAAAATTATGCTTCTTCAGGTATTGCTTTATGTAAGAAAATAGAAACAAAAATAGTAAAAGAGGTGTGCTGGGACGTGCTGCTCCAATTGTTCATGTCCCTACGGTATACTACTACCTACTACCTAGTATTATTAGAATTTCGGAGACAAAATATCATTAAAAAAACAAAAGCTGAAATGCCTATGTCTTTCACAGATACTCATGATTGGGACCAACTGGGGCCCTCCGCATAGAACACAAGGAAACTATTCCGTTAAATTACTAAATTTGTTAATAGGTTTATTATATTTTTACCTTAATCATTTTATGTTAATATGTGTTATCAAGAATTATTATATTATACTTAATGTGTGTTATCACAATTACCCATTCTTTGTGAAATAATTGTTATTACTCCTCCTGACTACTGTAAACATGTATTACCGCATGAAGTAACAATATAACGAAGTCTTATATCATCACATTTGAAAGAAAATCACGATAATTTAAACTAAGCTAAAAGGACTTCATGGATCTAGAAATTGAATCAACGCAATTGAATTAATGTTTAGTCATCCCAATCTAAGTCACCACTGGAAAAGTTAACGCAGAGAATCATGACCTATGCGGGAAAATTTAAGAAACTATTTTATCAACACTAATAAGTAATAATAATTAACTATGAGAACGGACAATCACGGAAGAAAGTAATGATGAATTTTATTTTTAAACCAGGAAAGGAAATCAATTAGTTTCAACTTGTGGTTGTCATTTATCAAAAATTTTAAGATACTTTATTAATTTTTCTAAAAAAATGTATGTTTGTAAATAAATGCAAAATTATATAAATAATAACTTACAAAGGGTTCAGAGTTACAAATAGAGGTTGCAGAGTTTTATTTGTAGGAATGTTCAGTACCACTTCTCAAGTGAATTTTGTGAACTTGTGTGGCAAGGACCTCTCATTGGGCATTAATTGAGCAGCCCAACTCATCACAGGCTACGCACAACAAAAGCCCGATGCAACATTCATCAACTAATTAGGTGTTATAATAATAACTATTGACGATTACTAGTATATTAAATAATTAAAGAGTAAATTATAATAATCTGATGCTGCAAAGAAGAATCATAATACTTTGATGAATGTTAATTCATAAAATAGATTAATCAATTCATGTAATGAATCACTGTCAGTTAGATAGCCTAAAAAAATTACTCTTCCAGTGGGAAATATACATATAAACTAACAACTAATAAGTTTTTTTTTCATGTCTTTGAAGTTCCACATAGCTACCAACTAGAAATCATGTGAGGAATCCCAGCTCTTTTCAACTTTATAAATCTCTTTGGTTATAATTGGTTGCTTTAGTCTCCTAAAGTAATAATATGTTAGTGTTGTTATCATGACTATGAGAATGTTATTTTTTTTAATCCTTAGAGTGTGTTCCCATGGTATTTTAACGGAAGAAAGTAATTTATAAAAGGATTTTAAATTTTTAGTGACAGAAGTACGTTGTTAGGATGATTTAATAAGAAAAATTCAAATTTTAATAATTTTAATTAAGAATTTAAAATAAATAAAAATGAAAATTTTTAAAATTTATATATACATTAATAATTAATAATTTAAAATTCTTGTTATATTTCTTGTTATTTTCCTCCTCTTCTTTCGTGTTGTTTCATGTCCTCCGTTTAAACAATATATTTAAAAAATTAAAAAAAATCAATTATAAGTAATTTAAATCTTTATATTTTAATTATTTTAAATTGTTAAATTTCTCCATTATCTCATCCATCAGGTAATATCGGTTTAGTAATCCATTTAGAATTGAAAAAGGTACAAACTAGTATTTACGATCCCTTAATGATTTCAATTACCAAGTGACAGGTCGAACAAAATGTTGAGCCTTTGTCATTTTGGTTGTTTTAGACTTTGTTGTAATATGTTTAGTCTTAGAATTGAACACGAGATTCTAAAATTTGTTGGAATACGTTTATAGAAGCAAATAATGTCACGAACATTGAGGAATTCAAGCAATGAATATATATGTATGGATCTATATCATTCATTGCAAACTAATTTTATAATTGTAAACATTCACTTTCCTTTGAATCATCACAGACCGATATCACAGTCAATTCCTTTTATTGCTTTTGGGCTTGAATTTCGTTATTGGAACTGGTGGTCATTCATTATTCACTTGCCATTCGTAATAAACGGGCACTGTTTCTTCTTGATTCCTTTTTGTACCTCAAAATGTACCAGCAAAAAAGTTCATAATTAATATTTGCCAAAAACCAACTAACACTATTTAAAAGAAAAAGTAGCTTATCAAATTAATATTTTTTTACTATAACAATATAGCTTTTGTTCTTTTTCAAGAATTTACTTCAGTTGTTCCCGTTAAATTCCGTGTTTCTTTTTTAGATTTCAGCACACCATTCTTTACATTTTACAACTCATTTTGTTAAATAAATAAATGACTAAGAAATAAAAAATAAATAATAACAAAATATAAGGGAACAAAGAAACTCATTTACTTCTCAGGGTCCTGGGCTCTTTGGATCTATCTCTGCACACCATTGCAAGCATGTAGATATCTTACTTTGATCTTAAAGCCCATATAAGGATCCAATGCCCACTTCTCTAGATAGAAAAGCCTTACGAACTATGGGCTAGGCAACCACGTTTGTTTGTCTTCTTATTACAAAATCAATGCTAAATTTAAATCTTTTTTTATTCTAAAAAAAACATTTAATTATTAATTTATTCATTATTAATTTAAAATTAATTTTAAGAGAATTCAATTTTGTAATTTTTTTTTATTTTTAAATTATTATTTTCAAAATTAATGTTAAAATTTTTGTTAACGACGTGATCTATTATCATTTTTCGCGTGTCCTCAAAAATTTAGAGTAGGTGAAAATTCTCCTAATTTATGACCTATCATAAGATCGGGTAAATTATTTATAAAATATGACACTGAGATTATTAGTAAACTTTCAATGACTTAAGTATGGTTTTTAGGGTAATTCATTCTGTAATTTTGAATAATAAGTCATTGTGAATGAAAAAAGAATTCACTTGTAATTAAAAATTGAGGTACCATGTGAATTCACAAAGAATTCACTTGTAATTCCAAGCTCAGGATAATTTACCATGTATTTCTGAAAAATGTGTCATTGTGAATTTAAAAATAATTCACTTTTAATTTCATCTGAGGGGTAATTTACCATGTAATTCCGAATAATGGGTCATTGTAAATGAACAAAGAATTCACTTGTAATTCAAAACTAAGGGACAATGTGAGTTTACAATGAATTCACTTGTAATTGCAAGTTGAGGGTAATTCACCATGTATTTTCGACTAATGTATCATTGTGAATTTAAAACAGAAATCTCTTTTAATTTCATTCGAGGGTAATTGACCATATAATTTTGTACAATGGTTAATTGTGAATGAACAAAGAATTCACTTGTAATTCAAAACCTAGGTACCATGTGAATTCACAAAGAATTCAATTTTAATTTTAAGCTGAGGGTAATTCACCATATTTTTCTGAATAATACACCATTGTGAATTGACAAATATTTCACTTTTAGCTTCATCAAAGGGTAATTCACCATTCAATTCTAAATAATTGGTTATTTTGAATTCACAAAGAATTCTCATATAATTCGAAACTGAGGTACAATGTGAATACAAAAAGAATTCACTAGTAAACCCAAGCTGAGGGTAATTCACCATGTAATTTCGAATAAAGGGTCATTGTAAATTCACTAAGAATTCACTTGTAATTCAAAACCGAGGTACAATGTGAATTCACAAAGAATTCACTTGTAATTCCAAATCGAGGGTAATTCACCACGTGTTTCTTAATAATGCGTCATTGTGAATTTACAAAGAATTCACTTTTAATTTCATCGGAGGGTAGTTCACCAGGTTATTTTGAATAACGTGTCATTGTGAATTCACAAATAATTTACTTGCAATTCAAAACCGAGAGACATTGTGAATTCAAAAGAGAATTCACTTGTAATTCCAAGCCGAGGGTAATTCACCAAGGATTTCTAATTGATGTGTCATTGTGAATTTACAAAGAATTCATTTTTTATTTCATCCGACGGTTATTCACCATGTTATTCCGAATAATGGGTCAATCTGAATTTACAAAGACTTCGTTTGTAATTTAAAACTAATGGACAACGTGAATTCACAACGAATTCACTAATAAATCCAAGACGAGGGTAATTCACCACGTATTTCCGAATAATGTGTCGTTGTGAATTTTTAAAGAATTCACTTTTAATTTCATTTGAGGGTAATTCATTATGTAATTCTGAATAATAGGTCATTGTGAATGCACAGAGAATTTACTTGTAACTCAAAACCTAGGTACCATGTGAATTCACAAAGAATTCCAAGTTGAGGGTAATTCACCATGTATTTCTAACTGATGTGTCATTGTGAATGTACAAAGAGTTTACTTTTAAATTCATCGGAGGGTAGTTCACCATGTAATTACAAATAATAGGTTATTGTGAATTCACATAGAATTCACTTGTAATTCAAGATTGAGGGACATTGTGAATTCACTAGGACATTGTGAATTCACTAGGACTTTAGCTCAGTAATGACTATTTCTTCAGTACCAACTAAGTTTCTTTTTTCAAAGTTCTCCTAGGTTTACGATCAGTTCATTAATGGCTAGTTAATGAATAGAATTAAGCATAGAAGAAATAAACGCCCAATAATATACTAAATAACATTGAGAATTATATTAGGAATAATTAGGGTTACATCGTTCTCCCAATCAAAAGGGAAGTTAGTTCATACTTGTAAAGAAAATAACACAAAAGTAATATGAAAGAGAATACATAGATAAATGATTCCTAGGGGAGTCGGATGATACTTGAATCTCCTTCGCTTAGGCTTGAAGTTGTATTCTCTACTTCGTGTGAACCGAGAGTGATAAGAATAACTGCCTAGGGTTTCTAGAGTCGGATACCATATTAGGTCAAAAGAGATTGAAAATTTGCTAATAGTGACATATGAATATATAGCTTTCTTAGTGGACTTGGGCTTTTCACTAACCCAACTCGCGCGAGCTCATTAGCATGTCGCGCAAATTGAGGTTCCAGAGAGTAAACGTGGTGGTCAAGCAAGACCAATTCGCGCTAGCTTAGTAGAAAATCGCACAAGTTGAGGTTACAAAGAGTAATCTTGGGTTAGAAGAAAGACCAACTCACGTGAGCTAAGTGGCAAGTCATGCTAGTTGAATTGACATAGACGAATGGTCCACCCCTAGAGCTCTAGGTCGCGCGAGTTAAGTCTTAACTCGCGCGAACTGTATTTCTATGCACGTTTTCTCTTGTTTTTGACTATTTTTAACCACTGAAATACTTAAACAAACCATCTACAAGTCCTAACACAAAGTATTATAAATTAGAGCATTTAGTGGTTGTTTTAGCTTGCTTAAGAGTGTTTAATGGATAGTTTATACATTAAAAACCGTATGTCGATAACTCACTTTTATGAGTTATCAATGAACAGATGACAAGTTAATGTATATGAAAACGAGAGAAAGATTTGAGAAATTGAGATGTAAAGCTAGGATATAATGGGTCCTATTTCTAGAGTAGCCTTAACTACTCTTCTACATATACCAATACCAGGTGTGGTATAACTTTATTTCCCTTATTTCTCAGTTGGGATTTTTGTCTCAACTACACTTCTTATATATACCATTAATTGTAAATAATCACATCAATTAGCCACTTTAGTGAAATTTGAGAAAGATTAGAAGGTGCAGGTGAAAATTGAAGTGCTACCTGCTAGTCACTTTTCATTAAGGAAAAACCATTAAGTTCTATAAAGTGACCTTTGCTTGATGGATACAACTACAAGATAAATATCTATATATGAAGAATCATTATGAAAGCTCCATTCTGTTTTAATCTTCTTCTATGTGTAAAAATTTTCAGTTTCATCTTTTGTCTTACACCCTTTCCTCCTAAGATTAAATTGAAAAAAAAGAAACACAAAGGTTTGCTCTCATTAACTAAAATGCAGCATTTTTACTAAGATATGTATAGTGGTTTCCCTGATATCTAACTAAGAATATAAACAATTAAACAGCGCAACTAGTAATAAAGGATATTGTAAAGAATAAATCACAAGAAGGGGGGTTAAATTGTGATATTAATAAAATTTTATCCTATCGTCTGTTGTTTTGAAACCAGTACAGACGATTCAAATTTATCTTGAAAAATTTGATTTAAGAGATTAAGTTATTCTTTAATTATCTCCGTTAGTCACAAGATAAAATCCAGAAAATACAATTGTTTTTATATTGGTTCGTCTATATCAGACTACGTCCAGTTACCCAGCAAAAACTGAGTTTTCACTATCAACCGTGAAAAGGTTACAAGTATTGTTTGAACCCAGCAACTTCTGGCTAATACAAGATATTCTTTGATCACAACCTTCTCATGCTAACCCACCAAGTATTGTTTGAAACACAGCCTCTTCATATTAAAGAAAGGTATTTTTTGCAAGCACAGCCTCCTCAGGCTAAAGTACCACAAACGTGGATTTAGAGAAGTTTAAAGAAACTTAAGTTTTCCTCTTTGCAGGGAGGGGTTTTACAATGAAGAATAAGTTCAAGAGCGGAATTCAAATAATCACTTGTAATAGAGTTTTTCGCCAACTTGAAATGGTGAGGTGAAGACCTTTATATAGGCAATAGTCTGAAGAGATCCGTTAGACTCAAGAGATATGACCGTTGTCCTTTTTCTTGAAACTTTTCATCAGTGGCAGAGATCAATCAGAATAATTAATGATTTGCAGCGGAGTCAGTGCATGTTCAGCACCTTTTTCTGACTTGATCAGTTTGGGTAACGAAAGTGTGATATACTTTTCGTGTTGTAGAGGTTTTGCACAGTACCCAATAGCCTTTTTGGAAACTTCTAAGAGTAACGACTGAATATGACATTTTGCACGCGTTACTTCGTCTGTCTTTACTTTGCTTCTTGTAAACGATGGGTCTTTGACAGAGTAAAAGACGTTCAACAAACGCTCTAAGGTAGTGTCGTCTACAATCATGATTGCATCGTCTGCTTTTTGTGATGAATCATCTTTGAGAAAACATGGAATAAGACTTATCAGAATGAAGACTCACCTTTCGTCTGTGGTCCTCACATCGTCTACACTTACATCGTCTGTTCGTATCATCTGTCTCGTAATTATCAAAACTTAAGAGTGTTAATCCCCTTAATCTAATAGATACCATTAAGCATGCAATCTGAAAACATCTTGATACTCACTTCACATCCCTCTCCTGAATGTAGGCAAAAGCAAAATTAGGTCAAAGAAGATGACAAATTTCATAATAGGACAAGGAAAATAGCAAGTCGTGGAAAGAAGGAAAACCATTGAAAAATTTAGAACAATTATTACTGCTACAAATCATAATTGTTAAATGCAATAACTTAATAGTACAAAATAGGCACAAAACCATTGACCTAAATGGCTTAACCTCAAAGACCACAATTCTAGCATATTCAGTTAGTGTATCTCTATGATGCTTGACAATAAAAGCCAAATGGTTGTGAATAAAATACTTCTTCTCCTTGCTTTTTATATTTAAACAAAGTAAGCACAAGAAAACATGTGGCATTCACAATAATTAACATTGCTTTATGAAATAAGGAACATACCCCATTATACTACCCTTTGAGGCCAACATGGAAACCAAGTTGATAAACAGCAGAGTCGGGATCCACTTGTTTTATGGGAACAACCAGAGGAAGGTTATCTAGGATCCTACAAGTAAAAGGAAAATTCATTAAAAGATATAACATTGTAGCAGGGAAGTAACATGAAAATATACAACAAATATTGATTGTCATACATGTTTACTTGATAATCATCATCAATCTTTAGAATTATTTGCAATCTTGCCGTCAAGTTAAAGCTTACACAAGATATTGCACATTTGCAGTTCACACATTTTAAATTGAAAATATGTCACTGAGTAAAATAATTGATAGTAAATAATTTCACAAATTCAAATTTCACTAAAATTTACCACATAACGAGAATTTTCAATGCGATCACCACAAGGCACCTCTCTAAGATTTTCTGCACTATCCACTATTTTCTTTGAAGGACAAAAATGAAGAGAATAATAAGTGTATGGAAGTCGAGTCTTTGTTGAAGTTAATTTGTTTACTTCAACTTGCAATGGATCATCCTCCACCATATAAATATTATAATAATTAATTATGTAGATCTATTCATTTATTCTAAATATGCATTTAGTTCACCTCTTTCCTTTTTCCCTTCATCTTCATTGAAAAAAAAAACAAAAATTATAAAAATTCAACACACACAAAAAAAAATTAAACCCTAATAAACAAAAAAATTAATGAATCAAACCTGACATGAGGTTAAAGATAGAGCACTAGGAACAAGGGTGAGAAACCTTAAGCGAGAAGAGAGAAACACGATGTGAAACGTGTATCCCGACCGAGATCTGGTGATGGAGGACCATCTCCAAGAGCTCAACAATCTCTCCAAGAGCTCAACAATCTCTCCAAGTCAAAGTAAGAAGAGGAGGTCAATGCTCAAATCATAGTCAAAGAAATTAGAGTCAAAGTCAAGGGCCAAAAGTCAAAGAAGAATGACCACCTTACTCTTTAAATTGGGCTCATAATTTACATTTGATTTTGTAATAAATTCGATGTTGTTTTGGTTCCTGACCAGGTTCCGTATTTTGATCATAACTTGTGTTACACAACTCCAATTAAACTGATATTCGTGTCGTTTTAAAGAAGAATTAAAGGGCTACCAAATCTATGAAGACCCAAAGCCCAGTTCAGACTGCATCTAGGACGAAATTGAGCTTGAAGTTAGCATTTGGGTGCTACCAAGATTTTCAGCGAGTTACTTAAGTGTTTAGGCCTAGTAGTTTTCATCAAATTATGTAATTGTTTCTAAGACTTGAATTTGAGCCTTATATTTGTAAAGCGTGCTCAACCTAGTTAGCATTGAGTGGATCTAATCTTAAATGATTCAAATTAGAGAGAGTGTGCACCACTCTCCTTAAAGAGGGTGCAAGAGATTTTGGAGAGAAGTAGTGTTCTCTCCACTAACTTAATTTGATTCTCACCACTTGATTGGATCTAAATCAAATGGATGAGATTCGAATCAGCCAAGTCACACTTAAGACACTACCTTAAGATTGAATGTTAGCCTTTGAGATTAGATTTAATCCAAGGGATAAGATTCAACCTTAAGTCACATGTGTCACACCTTCTCTAATTGATTTCTAGCCTCTAGATAGTTCCTAGATCCTAAGGTGGAAGCTTGATTTCGTGATGGTGCCTCTCATCATACCCTTGATCACTAATTTCATCTTAGGTAGGAGAACAATTTAGATTTCTAATCTTAGGCCCATTACACTTTCATTAAATAGGTCAACATTTCACATTGTAGACACTTTTAGTCAACTTTGACTGAAATAGAGAATTTCTCTTGAAAGGAGTGAGTGCTCTCCTACGATTTTCTTATGAGACCTTTGAATCTTCTCAATGGACCTTGATCCATAATAGCGATTCCTCAATTAGAGCTTATTAATTCAATCATGGCATTCTCCAACTTCTATCTTTTCCATTTTTGGTTTCTTTCTTCACCCTTTTGTGTTAACCGTGAGCTATCATTGTTATACCTTCGATTATTTCGTTGTTTTGGTGTTGATGATACTTGGTGAATGAAGATTGTGGCATTACAAGTCAAGACCGTGGAGGTTTTCATCACAAATCACCATCTATAATCCGTTGTCTGCGGAAATAGTCTTAAGACTCAAAATTTTAATATGAGCTTTTAAATTTGATTCCAAAATTGTCATACTTTCTTGATTCTATGTTGTTTCATTTGAATTTAATTAATGCCTAGTCTATTATAGGATTTGGAGTTCAAAGCATGTTATGGAAATTCTTCTCATGTTAAGATATTTATTTAGTAGGTTTTATGTTAATTGTGTTTGTTCCCGGACCTGAAGCGTATCAAACTCTTTTTCTTTTTAATAGTTGATATTATTGTATATTATTCAGACACTTCCATTTTGAGGTTTTGGTCATTGATGCATAATTAAATTGTTCTACCTAGAGGCAAGTTAAAATGGTTTGGTTTCTTTTTTTTTTTTTTTGCAAGAGAATATTTCTTTGTATTAAGATTATAACTTTTACTATATTTAACTTAGAAAACCTACGAAGCTCTTTGTGTCTTCTGTTTTAGCAATCCTTTCCTTTTTACCATTTTTTAATTTCATATCCTTCTTTTCTCTATTCCTTTGACTCTTAGAATTCATTCTTTTCGAAACACACTTAAGAGTTGCTAATTTAGATTATTTATTTCCCTTTTCCTTTAGAGGTTAATGTTAGTTGTTCCCTTAATTTATCTTGTTAGATCAAAAGTTTTATCTGTTATTTGTTGTGTATGCATTTAGTAACTTAGAAGTGTGAGGATAAAATTTTAGTGTTTCTATTTTGTTTCATGTTTTATGATCATTTCATGTTATTAGCCATTTTATGAACTACAGTTGATATGTTGTGGACATTGTAATTATTTAAGTCATGTTAACTTGTACACATATTTTTGGCAAAACAACTCTTCTATTCTTGGTCAATTTTTTTTTTCTTTTCATGTGTGCCTCGTATGACAACCCTACGTTATTAGTGTTCCAAAAGTTGTATGCTATAAAAATATATGCGGAAGGAGAAAGTGTTATCCACACTATTCACTAAACCAATTGAAACATAACATATACTCTTAAATTATAAATAGGACAATATAATCTTGTTAACAAAATTTTAGAATAAAAAATGGTGAGAAGTGTTGAGTAAGACCTATGGAAGTTTGAATGAGTGGGAGTGACAAGCCTTATGTTATTTTTATTAAAACTATGAATAACCCATTTATTGAGCATGTATAATTCTATTAGGTTGTGTTTGGATGGGGAATTTGAAGATTTTCAGGAAATTTAAATACCTGGCATTTTAATTGTCTTGATTTAAATTTCTTTCATTTTGTATTCATTTTGTTTGGATGAATCAATTCAATTTCTTTTATTTTAATTTCCTTGTTCGGATAAAGCAATTCAATTTCCAAGAAATTCAATTTTTCATTTTTAAATATTTATTTAAAAATTAAACTTTTAATATTGAATAAAAATAAATATTAATCATTTTTAAATACTTGAATATTCAAAATAATTTTAATGTTACAAGATGAATTCTAATGCTACAAAATATTTAATAATTAATTTTTTAATATTGAATAATTAAAAATATAATAAATAATTAATTGTAATTTAATTAAAAATTTTGAATTGTAAATGTTTAGAATATAATAAATAATTAATTGTAATTTAATTAAAAATTTTGAATTATAAATGTGTAGAATAGGTGAGATTGTGAAGATTTGAGAGAGAATGTGAGGTTGTGATGAGTTGAGAGAGAAAGTGAGAATGACTTAAAATCAATTGAAATGCCTCAATTTTACATGAATTTGAAATTTCTCAAATTTACTCATTTCAAATTCTTTCTCAAAATGACATTATTTAAAATTTTTCAAAATGTTTTATCCAAACAAGTCAATTGAATTGACAATTCAATTTCACAGAAAAAATGAATTGCTCTGAAAAAATGTTCCATCCAAACACACTCTTAATGCATATTTCAAATGAATAGTAATTTCGATTTGAATTATATCATATGTGGGTAAAAGTATAGTAAATTTATTGATGCAGTTGAAGTGGTTAATTGTTGTTATGTGTTTCAAATATATACTTCATGATAATGTGGTAGTTATGTTATTAGCTTGATTTCGAGTCATTCCTATCATGTATGTTGAGCATATATGCTTATTGGTGTGATGAGTGGCATAAGTAATGTGTTGGAAGGTGTATACGATTGATGAGTTTTATAACTAATGTAAGTATATTTTGTATGGGAAAGGTGAGTCACATCAAATGTATGGAACTTAAGTTTGGTTTTGAAACAACATTTCTAATTAGTTAGGTAATAGTCTAATGCCCATAATGTTGTGTCTGAAGATGTGCCCATAATGTTGTGTACGAGGATGTAACAAAGTTAAATCACGCTAACCATGTGAAGTTTAAGTTAGTTCATAGAAATAAGTTGAGATTCATTCTTAGATTAAATTAGCCAAATTTAAAGTTTGTGTTTAACTTGTTAAAAATATAAAGTCATAGATTACTTAGGTAAGATGACTTTAATTTTGGTCCTTTTAATAATAAATATATTCTTAAAGTAGTTTTAACACTATTAGTTAAATTTGAGGTATCCTTGAGTAGTTAACTTATTGTCTCATGTGTCTTCTAGCATGTTTTAAGGTTAATTACTATGAGATCATTTAAAGCGTGTTTTAAGGTTAATTACTATGAGATATGTAAAGCGTGTTTTAAGGTTAATTACTATGAGATCATGTAAAGCGTGTTTTAAGGTTAATTACTATGAGATCATGTAAAGCGCCGTATAGTACGGGGCGTAGGACTCTACTGTGTTCAGTTGAGTTGATCTGGGATAGAACCTCACCTTAGATTTAGAAGTGATTAAAAAAAAAAACTATAAACAAGGTTAGATTTATCCATGAGAGGATAGAAACAACTTGCAGTAGAAACTCACCCTAGTAGTTTAAAGAATGATGGATAAAAAGCACTGAATAGATTGCTTTAGTAAAGATGATCTAGAGTAAAGTATCTGATGAAAATGTTACTTAGAGATTGGATAGGCAAATGATGAGAGTACCGGTAAATTTTGAAGAAGAAATTGTTTTAAGAATAGTGGAATTGTAACAGCCTGATTTGTTTAAAAATAAAATAAATAAAATAAAATCAAAATATCTGGGAGTTATTAAGATTTAAATGAGTGAGTAAATAAATAAATAAATAAAATAAAATAAAATAGAGTGTAAAAGTTGACAAGTTTCTAATTGAAAAATTGTTGGGATTTGTCAAGTGTGAATAAAACAATCTTGTTTGATAGGAGGATTTGAAAATTTAAAAAAAAATTTAAATACATAACATTTTAATAGTCTTGATTTAAATTCCTTCTATTATGTAAACATTTTGTTTGAATAAAATAATTCATTTCTTATATTTTAATTTTCTTATTTGAATAATTTAATTTTTAAGAAATTCAAATTTTCATTTTTAAATATTTATTTAAAAATTAAATATTGAATAAAAATAAATATTAATTATTAAAATTTAAAGTACGGTCCCGTACGAGCGAGGAGGAACGGACATATTTCCTTAATTTTACACAATTAAAATTATTTTTTAAAATGATCTGAATAAGTCAATTAATAACATGATAATTCAATTTTACCGAATAAATGGATTGTTACTGAAATTGACTCATCCAAATATAAGGTAAGGAATTTACACTTCACCAAGGGATTTTAATTTGAAAAAGTATTTTAATTAAAAGAATTTAAGATAATTGAAAATAAAAAATTTCAAATTTTACTTATATATTAAAGATTTAAAATCTTTCTTTGTGCCAATGTATTTTAATCACCCCTCTAAAATAAATTATTCTCTTAGATTGCACCATCCAAACATAAAGTTGATGCCAAAAATACACTGATATTCTGATATATTAAAAATGTGCAATTATAGAAAAAATTGTGTGATAGTATTTGCGTTTTATCTTAGATTTGAACAGAATGTAAGTCTTCAATTCTCTATCCCAACGGTAACAAAACAATTCAAATCAATTTCATATTGCTCTTCAGATTGCATAAAAAGACATTAATTCCATAATTATTTACCAAAATTTTTAACTAAATTTTATTGACTTTTGTAGTATATAATTAAAATAGAAAGATTATGAAAGATAGAAAAGTATGTTTTTGATTTCTGACATTAATAATAATAATTACTATAATTTAAATAGTATAATCATATGTATAACTCTTATAATTGTATATTTACGCAATTAAATATACTTGATATTTAGATTAGGTGATTCTAACTGTGTGTATGGAACATTAAAATGGAACTACTTTCATATTTTTATGTAAAGAATGAAGTGGATGAGTTGGATTTAAGAGATGGAGAATTTTATAAGGTATAAAAATTGAAGAAAATAAAATGTATAAAAGGAAACATAAATCATAAGAGAGAAAAAATATAATATTTTACTCAACCTTTAAAATCCCTGAGTATATAGAAAAGAAATTTATAAATAGAAGATATAGAAAAATTTAAAAGACAAAAAATAATAAAAGATAAAATATTTTATTTATCCTTTAAAATTTCTAAATATATAGATCAAGGATAAAAGAAATTGATTATAGAGTGATTACATAAAAATATCAACAGGTAAACAAGTTAAAAGTATAATATTAATATTATATAAAGAGAAATATTATAAGCTCCGACTTAACCGGCAGAAAAATCTGTTATTCATCGATAATAATGGGTAAAGGTTGTGAGAAATTTAAATATGTTATTCACTTATTTATAGTCATTATTTTTAAAAATGAAAAATAAATTAATTCGAATGTATTCATGGGTGAAACTTAAGAAATTATCTGAAGTAATAAATGAATAAATGAATAAATGTAATTAAGATTAAAAATTTTATTTATAGAAGAAGGAATCAATTATTTATAAAAATTCATTAACCAATATATATTTACTGTCGAAAAATACAAATTAATTTCATTATAATAGTTATTTAGTTGATACCAAACATTTTATTAATAAATGCATGCATTTTATTCATTGTAAAAATTATTTATTCAATTATTTTTTATGTTGTCAATTAATTTTAGAAATAAAATATTTTATAAATTAATGAAATTTAATTGATTTAATAATTTAATAAAATATATGTTGTTTATAGAAATGCCTTAATTAGTTAATAAAATTTGATTAACTGACATTATGGTTCCAAAAATGTATTTAATATATTAAAAAATTATAATGTGTAATTTTATGTTACTATTCAACATTTGTTGTTCTAAATATCAGGAATATATCTGTATATTTTATACAATATATTTATATATCTATAAATCATAAATTACATTTTTAGAAAATAAATTTTAGTATTAAAAGTGAAATTAAAATTAAATGAAAACACATACATCTTATTAATGATATATGTTAAATATCATGGTTATTTATTATTTCATCGAGATGTTATTTTAAAATAGTTTAAAAGGTTAAAATAATAATTGATGATTAATAAAATATTAATAAATTTTTTTTTAACATAATAAATATTTTTTTATCATCTCGACACCTACAAAAATGTAAATTAGAAACAATAATACAATTAGTGTATTAGAAAATGCATAATGTTTAATTTCGTATCATCACCCACCGTTATTGTTCATATATACTAGAAATTAATATCTAATAAATATATATTTATATATCTATAAATTGTGAATTTTATTTATCAAGAAAATATTATAATCAAAATTAAAATTAAATAATGATATAGATGAGTTATTAATATATGTTATGTCATGCGTAGCACCCTCAAACGCTACTGTTATAATATTTTAAAAAATTTATTGCTCACGGCAGAATGTCCATGTCATTGAATGTAAGGAATTAAATTCCATCAAAATAAATTTTAAAATAAAAATGTTTAAAATATCTAACATGAAATATTTATAAATAGCAACAATTACTCAAGAAAGGAAAAGACATATGCAAAGTCTTTACATAATTCAGTAATTCAGTAATTCAGTTCCCCTAGTTCATGATCTTTTTACCTTTAAATAATTGCTCGCCCATTGCAGGATCATTACATGTATCATTCATATTCATAGACATGTCCACATGGTTAATTTGTATTTTAATATAATAATAAGATCAAAAGAGTAGCATGAAAGCACTAAACCCATGTCACGCAATCCGGAATTATATATGTTATCCACAATTTACTCTCATGCCAAGTCGTATCCTGAGATACTCTCACAATCTAAATGTCTAGGAGTACATGTTATATCTAATGATCTCACAAGTGATATCAATATTAATTACAATCAAGGTAATCAGTGTTACATCCTACTCATAGTGATCGATCATAGCGGAAACTTTTTCCATCGCGAATACCCTCCTATCCTAGGTCGTTACATTGACTCGTCATGGACCAACCATTTTAGTTCTTTCATCTTTACTTTTAAAAAACATTTTCATTTTAGTTAACATTCATGATAATTATCATCTTTTTATCGAAAACATCATTCCTCATAAACATATCCACTAAGGGCAACCTTACTACTCTTCCTTACAATAGACATTCATCCTCTAATTTCCAACCACAGCCAATTATCTTGAACCGTAGTTACTTATTGATGATATATATCCCATCAATTTAATCTCTCAACTTATACCAATTATCTCCCATAATAAAATATTTAATCTCACAAAAATTAATTAAACTGAAATAAATATGCATAAAACAATCACCACATAATCAAGAAGAATTAATAATTTATGTATTCAATTATTATATTAATTTATTTAAGGTGTGGAGATTTATTATCTAACATGAACCAAAACTCATATTTATAATTTTGTATTTCTTTAAACATATTTTATATATATATATATATAAAAGCTCTCACTTTATTGGCCGAAAAATCCTCCATATGTTCAAAATTCAACGCTTAACAAGTAAAATATTTATTCAACTTAGCATGTTGTATTCTATCTCTTTTCTAAATTTAGCTTATACGCACGAATTGTTAAGTTGAGATGATTAACATTCAAGATTTTGATAATTATATAATAGAGGATTTAGCATCAGACTGAAGAATCATGGAATAAGACGAATGAAGCAAGCACAGACGAAGAGAGATCCATCAAAGTCTACATTCTGGAAAGTCATCATCTACTGCGTGACAGACCAAGTTATGCCTCAAGACGAAGTTTTGAAGAATGAAGACAGACGAAGTCTTGTGAAGACCCTTCGTCTATTGAAGAAAAGTGAAGTCCATTGAAGTCAGATGAAGTAATTCGCACCAAATTATTCAAATAGAGACGTTACTTTCGGAAGCTTCTAAAAGTCAGAGATCCCGTACTTAACCTTTGCAACAAGAAAAGCAAATGGTGATTTTCAAGGATATCTCTAAACAAGTCAGAAAAAGGTTGAACATGCGCTAACTCCGATGCACAATCATTTAATGATTCTGATCAATATGTCAATCACCTCTGAAGTACGCATGAACAAAGGACAACGATCAAGTGATTCAGTCTAACGACTACTTCGAGAATTTCAACTCTAAAAGGACTTCACCTCCATCAGCTCAAGTTGGCAAAATTACGCTTGAAAAGCTCCTACTCTGAATTTCGTTCTTAAGCTCTTAAAGCTCTCTAGCTTTCGTTCTTCATTGTAAAACACCTCTCGAGAAGAGGATAAAACCTTTGTTTAAAACTCCTTTCAAAATCCATTGTTGTGGTGCCTTAGCCTGAGGAGGCTGAGTTTTCAAAGAATACCTTTATATTAGCCTGGGGAGGTTGCGTTCCAAATAATACTGTTTGTATAGCCTGAGAAGGTTGGGATCAAAGAATATCGATATAGCCAGAAGTGGCTGGGTGCAAAGAATACTTGTAATCTTTTCACGGTTTGTAGTGAAAACTTAGCAAGTTGCTAAATAACTGGACATAGTCTGCTTAAGATGAACCAGTATAAAAATATCATGTCTTCAACTGTTTTATCTTGACTAACGGGAATTAACAACTTGAACGTGCAAAACTTTTAATCAACAGCTAAAGAAATTGAAGTTGCGTTTGACCACTTTGAAAAACAACAGACGCAAAATGCGAAATTTTTTTAATAACACAATTCAACCCCCCTTCTTGTGTTTTTGTCTTTTACATGAATGAATTAATTTTTAAGAATTAATCAATTTTTTAACTCTAAAATTTGTAGAGTTTTAACTTTTACTCCTTGAATTTATATTTAACAACAAATAATTTGTAAAAGACAAAAACACAAGAAGGTGAGTTGAATTGTGTTATTAAAAATTTTGCGTTTTGAGTCTGGTTGTTTTTCAAAGCTTATCGACGCAACTTTAATCTTTAACTAATGATTTTAAGATTTATACGTTCAAATAGTTAATCCCCGTTAGTCAAGATAAATCAATCAAAGACAAAGTTATTTTTATATTGGTTCGTCTTCACTGAGTTTAATTTCTAGAGAGAAGTCATCTAAAGTTGACTGTTGACTTTGACTCTTGGTCAACTCTTAGTCAAATCTTCTTCAATTCCTTCTTGTATCCTCTTAAGAATGACCCTTGTTATTTTTCTACTTGCTCCTTCTTGTACTTGAACATCTAATGGAGATGGTCCTCCATCAAACCCTCCTTCTTGGTGGCAACTTGTCCTCAAGTTAAGGGGGTCCTCCTCCTCAACACCTATATCACATAAAGAAATATCACATACATTAAAAGAATTGCTACCATCATAATCACTAGGAATATCTAATTTAAAAGCATTTGGTCATAGTTTTTCAATGATCTTATATGGTCCATCCCCTTTTAGAAGCAACTTGGAACTCCTTAAGTTGGGAAATCTTTCTTTTCTTAAATGAATCCAAATAGAATCTCCCACTTTAAGGTCTAAGTGTTTGCGGTGCTTGTTAGCTTGTTTGGCTACTTGTTGATTCCTTTGCTCAATTCTAATTTTGATCTTGGCATGTGATACATCATTATTTTGTTATTCATTCTAGCTCTAATTTTAAGGGTTAACCTCTTGATTCAAGGTTGCAATGATGCTTTGAGGTTCTATTGTGTATTGTTTCTGCTCTAATTGTTGTTTACTCTTCATCATTCATTCTAGCTCTTAATAATTTTGTTCATGCTTCATGTTCTAGTTTAATTGCAAATTGTATCTCTGTTCATGCTTAATGGAGTGAGTTATAGTTTGTTGTAATTGGAATGAATGATGTGTGTAGATGCTTAATTCGCATAAGGAAAACTTGCATTAATTTCCGCTTAGTTAATTAATACGAGTTTGATTGAGAGTTCAATTAATTGAGCATGAGTTTCTGTAACCAAGGATGAGTGAATTGCAATCTAATCAAAAGGTTAATCTCTTTCCGTTATTGTTAATTTCTCTGTTTTTATTAATTTATTTTTATAGTCAAACCCCCCTCCCTTTTTTTTTGTCTTTCCTTTGACAGTAACATTATGATGGTCCTTGAGAGACGACCTAGGAGTCACTTCTTGGTATACTACATTTAATTGCATTATTTTGATTGAATACGGCTTTGATTAGCATGCATTACTTTAATCTTCTCGACCCTATCCACTCTCTCCTTTTGAAATACATCATCAAAAGGCAAAGCACACAAATCAAGAGGAGTTAAAGGGTTAAAGCCATAAACAACTTGAAAAGGAGATAGTAATGTAGTAGAGTTCACCACTCTATTGTAAGCAAACTCCACATGAGGCAAGCAATCCTCCCATGACTTCAAGTTACTATTCACAAAGCTCCTTAGTAGTTGACCAAGGGTCCTATTCACCACCTCTGTTTGACCATCGGTTTGGGGGTGGCAAGTAATAGAGAAGATGAGCTTAGTGTCGAGTTTTCCCACAAAGATCTCCAAAAATGGCTAAGGAACTTAGAGTCCTTATCACTTACAATGTTTTGGGAATTCCATGCAATCTTACTACTTCTTTAAAGAAAAGGTTGGCAACATGAGATGCATCATCACTCTTATGGCAAGGAATGAAGTGAACCATCTTTGAGAACCTACAAACCACCACAAAAATAGAATCCACGTCTCTTTTTGTTTTGGGAAAGCCAGGACAAAGTCCATAAAAATATCCAACCAAGGAGAAGTGGGGAGGGGTAAAGGCATGTATAGGCCGTGATTGGAAAGGCATGTCTAGTTGAATTCAAACTCAACAGACACATAGGACTTTCTATATGTTACACGAAACCCTAAACTTTGTTTCACCATATAATCCATCAGGTACTAAGAAAAATTCAACTTTTATCATATGATTGTACCAAAGAAATTATATTGTGTATGGCTCAATGAAGGCAACTAAAGGTCAATATTAGCACTAATTTTATGGCCTAAAAAAATATCTAGATGCCCTAATTATTTTTATTTATGCAAACATATTATAAAGCCTCCAAGTAGTTTAAAAACAAATTCTAGAGAACAAATAAATAAGAAAATCACTCAGTGAAAGAAAAGTAGGGCTTTTAGATGGTGGCATATACAAATAAGTGTAATCCTCACATTTATAGCTCAAATCAGTGCAATCACACAAACAAGAAAGAGAATGCTAATTATCAATTTTATAATTTCCATTGCAACACTCTACAAGATGGACACCAAATTCAATTAATTCATCAAACTTAAACGTCACTACAACATATAGACATTAAAAGGTAAAGAGTAAAGTTTCAAGGAAGTAAGATGCATGATGTAGTATAATATGTAAAAACTAGGAAATACTAATAAATGATAGCTAAGATGAATATGCAAATACCCTAAGCAACCCCAAACTTAAAGATCACATTATTCTTAATGTAAAATCCTCAAGAATAGGGAAAAGAAAGACTCACTAAAATGGTGGTAGGAGAGGAAATTTCCCAAGGTATAAAGCGATGAAGATGTCAATCATACTATTGTTGAAGCATTGAGTTATACACTCCTATTGTTCTTGAATGTGGTGAAATGCTTACAAGTATAACTTCATTGTCATTGTGGGATGTGCTAAAAGGGGGAGATAAATGCGCATCACTATCATGGTCATTTGGTGGTAGCATCTGAATTGGACTGGTTAGGTCACTTAGGATACTTCCAATGTCCCCCCTTGTAAGTTTCTGCACAAAATATCAACCCTACAACAAGAATCTTCCAAAGATGGTTTCTTAAAAAGATGTAGAAATATTAAACTTTAACCTTTCACATTAATGGACAAGGTTAATCTTCCATTTTTCACATAAAAAATAACACCAACTATGACCAAGAAAGACCTACCTAAAATAACAAGGATTTGTGAATCTTCCTCCATCTCGATTACAACAAAGTCAATTGATACTGAGAATTTGTCAATTTGCACTACATATCCTCAAGTACCCTGACCAAGTGCTTGACATACCTATCCACCAATTGAATGAACTTTTGGTAGGTTTCAGTTTACCCACGTCCAATCTCTTACAAATAGAGAAGACATTAAACTCATACTTATTCAAATGTCACATAATGTCTGTAAAAGATAAAACACAAGAAGGGGGGTTGAATTGTGTTAATCAAAAAATTTAATTCCCTTTGTCTGTTGGTTTAAAAAGGATTCAGACGAAACAGTTCTTATCTTCAAATGTTAATTTTAATGAACAGACGTTACAAGTTGATTATCTCCGTTAGTCACAAACTCAGGAAGAGTAAACACAGATATTTTTATACTGGTTCGTCTATTCAAAACTACGTTCAGTTACCCAGCAACTACTGAGTTTTCACTACAAACCGTGAAATGGTTACAAGTATTGTTTGAACCTAGCCACTTCTGGCTATTACAAGATATTCTTTGAACACAGTCTTCTCAGGCTAAACACCCAGGTATTCTTTGAACACACAACCTCCTTAGGCTAAAGCACCACACAAGTGGATTTGAAAAAGTTTTCTAGAAAGAAAAGTTCCTCTTCGCAGAGAGCGGTATACAATAAAGTGCAAGAGTAGCAGTGAATGAAATCACAATAGCTTAGAAATTTGAAGCGTGTTCGTCAACTAAGACTTGAAGGAATGAAGTCCTTTTATAGGCAAAGTCTTCAAATGTCCGTTAGAAATAGATGAATGTCGTTGAGCTTTTTCAAGTACAGTCCAAAAAGGTGTCAGAGTGCAATCAAGTGATAGAAAGCGTGTGCAGCGGATTTGATGACGTGCTCAGTCCTTTTTCTGACTTGTACAAAGATTTCCTAGGAAAAAGGTGAAACATTTTCGTGTTGCATATAAAAGCTCGAATCCCATACTGATCTTGGAAGCTCTTATGAGTAACTTAGAAGATTTGAACTTGGCGCGAGTTACTCAGACTTTACTTCACTTCCTTGATAGACGGTGTGAATCTTCAGTCTTAAGGTTGACTTGTAAGCTTCGTCTGAAGAATAACGTCCATCCTTTTGTCTGATATCTTGGCTTTGAGACAGACGAATGACTTCAACTTTGAGGGGTCATCTTCCGTCTTTACTTATTCAGTCTGACTTTGCTTGCAATGCTTTGTCTGAAAAGTTTCGTCTGTCTTGTAATAAATTAAAACTTAGAGACGTTAATCACCTTAATCTAACAATGTCTTTTTAAGTTTAACATTTTTTATTAAACAAAGTATTGAGAAACTACAAGGGTTCTTAGGCTTAATGAAAAACATTTTATAAACTAAGGTCATTATCGCTCTCCCATCCACTTACTTATAATTAGCAAAAAAAAAAAAAAAATGTCTATAAGAAATTTAGCATAAGTGAGTATTTGTTAAGTGAGTATTTGTTATTTATTAAGCTTGGATTTTGCCAACTATTGAGGAAAGATGATTGGTGACTGATAAGGCTAAGTGAGAACAAGTGAAGGTGCAACCTTTTTTAGGACAAATATCTTTTTTCCAATTTGCAATCACAAGTTGTACCCCTCTTAAATTTCCTTCATTTCTTTTTTTACCATAATTTTATCATTTCTAGGAACTACACCATTAACATTTTATGTTCAGCTAGATTTATTTTAGGTTTACTTGGAAACTTACCTTGAGGATAATTGATGGAAAAAAATTGTGTTATCTTTTAATTTAGATTTACTTGAAAATTTAATTGAGGATAATGAATGGAAAAAACTGAGTTATCTTATTAATTTACTTTTCTCACGTCTTATTATAGAGAGTCGTCTCTCCTACTTTCCTTTAACATTATGTTATACACTGTGTATTATTATTATTATTATCAAGTCATAACTTTAACACTTTCAATTATTAAACTTTTAATTGTAGTGGGTCTTTAGGGAGGTAAGTAGTAGTGATGGAAAACATAACTATTACTAAATTTTGTTAAAAGCGAACAAAAAATTCATTAATCTTCAATGATAGTACCTACCAACCGGAGATTCTGTCACAGCATGGTTCACAATGCCCAGGACCATGTCTAAATTCTAATGCTTTGTCTTTAAGCTATTAAATAATGCTGAACCACGAAAACGAAAGTATATTCAATAATAGTAGCATATTTGGGTGCACTAAGCCTGAGCATGTTTGGATGGAGATTTCTTTACGGAGTAATTCATTATTTTATAAAATTGAATTACTGTTAATTTAATTGATTTGTTTAGATAAATATTTTAAAAAATTTAAAATATGTTATTTTAAAAAGGAATTTTAAATAAATAAATTTGAAGAATTTTAAATTTTATGTAAAAATAAGACATTTCATTATTTTCATGATTCTCTTCGGTACCTCACACGTTTTTCAATCATTTAAAATAATTTTAATTTTACGATTATCAAGATTCGTAGTTAGTTATTTCTAATAATTTTTAAAATTATTGTGAAACTACACAATTCAAAATTTTTAATTAAATTAGATTTAATTATTTATTATATTTTTAATTATTCAATATTAAAAATTAATTATTAAATATTTTGAAACATTAAAATACATCATATAATATTAAAATTATTTTGAATATTTAAGTATTTAAAAATGATTAATATTTATTTTTATTCAATATTAAAAATTTAATTTTTAAATAAATATTTAAAAATGAAATTTTGAATTTCTTAAAAATTGAATTGCTTTATATAAACAAAAGAATTAAAATACAAGAAATTGAATTAATTTATCCAAATAAAATGGATATAAAATGAAAGAAATTTAAATCAAGACAATTATAATGTTAGGTATTTAAATTTTTTAAAATTTAAAATTTTCCGTCCAAACACAACCTATAAGAGGGTAAAAATTAATCACAAGTTTAAGCTTTTATGCAAAAAAAAATTAAAATTCTCTCTCTTATATTTCTAATTTTAATTTTTAATTTATCTAGAATAAATCTTTAATGTCAAATTAAACAAATAAATATTTATATAAAAATATTATATGATTTTTTAATTATGTGATCACATAAATTATCAAGAGGTTTTAATATAACAATAAAACCTCAAAATACTAATAGAAAATAAACAATATATCAAAAGTGTTAATAAAACTAAATAAAAAATTAAAAATTGATAGAAAATTTAAAGAAATTAAAACCCGGAATAATTTAATACATTTGCACTGTACCCAGACTTAAGAATAACTTCTTTCAAGTATTCATGAGAAAAAATGTGTATGAGAATTGTTTCTTTATTTGTTTCTAATTTTATTTGATTTATTAATCTAACAAGAGAGAAGAAGGGAAATTTAGCCAGTTGAGAAAAAGTGTGTCGATAATTTAAAAAAATGTTATATTTCTATATGAATCACTTCATTAATTTTAATTTTAAAGAGTTCTTTCGTATAAAAATTTCCGGAAATAATAAATAACCTCTTTAGTAAGTAAATAATCATTTTAGTTTATTGAAAAGTCAAAATATTAGAAGATTTGATTCTAAAAAAAGGAAAAATAATTAAATTTTTTTTTAAAAATAATATATTTATAATTTTAATTCCTAAAAGAAATTTATTAATATTTTAATTTTTAAAGTAATCATTTATAATTATTTTAGTTTTGAGTTAAAATGAAAAAAATTGAAAATATTTGAAAAAAATAATAACAAAATTATAATGTGTAATAAAATTTATGAAATAAAATAATAATAAATATTTTAATAAACTATTTTACTATTTTCAAAGATTAAATTACTTAATATTTGAGCGTTGAAGGACAATTTTTTTTTTAAAATGCTTCATGTTTAATATATCAAACCAAATTCTTTATATAATCTTAATTGTGTTTAATATTTTTATTTTACGTTATTTGATAAATTAAAATAGATAATCTAGAAACTCTTCTCTCAATTTTTTGCTAGACATTTTTAATATTTTTTTTCTCTTTCGTAAAAGCATGCACTACCTCCGCAATTAACTACAAAATATGTTTCGCAAAACCACATCAAACTATTTTTTAAGTTATCTCTATATTCTAATCAACTCTCTTTTATATTTATTTCTAAATTAAATTTTGATATTTTTTAAATAAAATAATAGTTTAAATAACTTCATATAATTACCATTATAATTTATACATTTAAAGCATTTATTTTTTATAAATACTAATTATGATATAATTTACACATGAAAATATTTATTTATTAAAAAATTAATTACGTAAAACTAAATATCTACTTTGTATCATGCAAAGACTACTTTTAAGGAACAATTCAACATAAGTGGCTACTTTTGAAAACCAAAACTATATATTTATATATTTATTAATAACAAATAGAGACATTATTGTCTTTGAATTTCTTTTTCGAATATAGACACGATTCCTGCGCAGGTACATAATCTCAACTGTTTGATGCGCATGTACGTAATCTCAATCACTAAAATAGTGAAAATGTATCTAGTTAATTTTTTTTAAAAATATTTTTAATATTGGATGAAAATAAATCAATTTAGAATTTTTAAAAAATAAAAATTAAAAATAATAACAAAAATTAATTCCTTTGAATAATAAAATATGAAAGAAAATAAAAAATAAAAAGGTGTCAGGAGTTACGACAAATCGGTGGCTGCCCCTTCGCCGCGACGCCTGATAAACTATTCTTGCATGGTTGCATCATTCCATTTCGTTTGTCATACTTAAAAAAAAAAGAAAAAAGAAAATTCAAATGCAACTTTTCTTTCATTCTCTTTAGTATAAATACTCTTTGCTTAGTTGTGTTCGTTTTCGTTTTCGTTTCTTCATTCCCTAACCTAGTTACTCCTTTTACGACGACGACGCAGGTAATTTCCATTTCGTTTTCCCGGGAAAATCAACAAACAAATCTAGAATACGCTGATAATTGAAAACATCTGTTTATTCTTTTACTAATTATTCCGTCATTTTGCGCTGGTGCATGAGTAAATCAGCGAATGTAGTGATCTCGAATCTCGATTTTTCTGTGTCGAGTGTTAATTTTTTGAGTTGGATGTGTGATGAATTTTACTTTATCTTCTTGAAATCCAAACAGTGTCTCAGTGATTGATTTCTGAACTGATTTGACGTTTCGCGATTGTGATGTTGTTGTTGTTGTTGTTGTAGATTTAGTTAGAACTGTTCGATTGCGATGGCTAGGAAGATGCTTATTGACGATGAACCTGGATTGGTTCAAGATGAAGGAACGAATTTTGACTTCGACTTGTTTATTATTGGGGCTGGTAGTGGTGGCGTTCGTGGCGCTAGATTTGCATCGAATTTCGGAGCTAAGGTTTGTGAATTGTGTTGTTGCTTAACTGTTTACACTAGCGAATGTTATAGTCTAGGTTTTGTCGTGATCCTTGATGTTGCAGATGTGGTTGTGAATCTAAAAACCTTTTAACACGGGCTATTTTTTAAAACCTTGGTTGTAGTGTCAAAAGTTGATTAAGATGTGAAGTTACTGTTGTCTTTAGGACTTGAGCTATTAAAGCTTTTCTCAAGTTTTGGAGGGTGGTGGGATTGTTGTAAATACTTGTACAGCTTTTCAAGATCCTTTTTGAAATCATAATTCTCTAGCTTAAAAAAACAGGAGTTGTGCTTATTTTAGTTTCAGAATACTAAAGTATAATTAGTACACAACAACTTGAGCTTTTTTTAATGTTTAAGGTACTCTTGTGTAGTTGAGTGTTTTCCTCTTATCTATTTTACTGATTTATTTGTTGTCTTCTCTATAATATTCTTCAACCTGTGTCTGAAGGTGGGGATTTGCGAGCTTCCATTTCACCCAGTTAGCTCAGAAACAATTGGAGGAGTTGGTGGAACGTAAGTCATAGACATCACATCTCTTCCACTTTCATGGATTATTTTATTCTGTTTCTTCTCTTTCTTTCATATAACATACATTCCTTGCTGATTCCGCATTTCTGACTAGTTCTTTATGGTTTTCAAATTCTTTCCTGATTTATGCTACTTTTCTTTACCATGTTTTTATTTGATCATACATTCCTTGCTGATTCCACATTTTTGACTAGTTCTTTATGGTTTTCAAATTCTTTCCTGATTTATGCTACTTTTCTTTACCATGTTTTTATTTGATTAGTATTCAGATAATGGCGTGGTCATCTCAATTCTTATGTAACTGTTAAAGTAGGAGAAATAGATGGGTGATTGAGTGAAAATCATGTATCAAAGAACACAATGCATACATTTTTATATACACTAATTACATTAATGAGCCATAAATAGAGGATATTCTATTTCCTCTAAATCAAAGATAATGTGCTTATTAACTGTAATTATTAATAAATATAAATATTATATTCTGGTTTTCAACACTTCCCTTTAGCTATAGCTTATTAAATCAGCTTGTTTCAAGAAAACAATTTATTCCCAACAAATAAATAAAGAATACATGAAAATTGTTTTCCACCAAAAAACAAAAGTTTGAAAAAGCAACTCAGGGATGTTGGAGAAGCCAAAGAGAATTGCTAGAAAATATCTTTGCCAGGTAACTGGAATGACCATCAGCGAGAGAGAAAATTAATGGCAAGCATAACAAGAACTATTCTTCTTGAAACCACATTTGGAAGCTTTAAACTTATAACATTGTTAGTGGGAAATAAGTCATCACTTGTGTGGTTTATTAGTGGGAAGAGATACATTACCAACTTAATCATCAGTAGGAAAGAAGTCACCACTAGTATGATTCATATGTGACAAAGAGACACCACAGGAATAATCATCACTGGGAAAGAACTCAACAGAAAACGCTTCAAAAAGCGGCAAAAGTTGTCAGAAAACATGGCAAAAAGACATTGAAAGGTTGTCGGAAAGATGCAAATGTCACCAGAAAAATGGCGGTTAGTGGCCAGATGTTTTGCTGGAGTTGCACCAATTACCAGAGAAGATGTTGGAAAATTTGGCGGAATGCAGAATCGAGTCATTGGAAGAAGGGCGGTATGTCCCCGGTGGGGCATTATTTGTATTATACCTCTATTAGGCTCTAGATACCCTGTTAAAATAGGAGCAAAGGATACTTTTCAGAAAACCATTATTGTTAATAAATTTGAATATTATATTCTGATTTGCAACAGTAACATTAGCTCTAAAGCATGTATGTAAAATGCTTTGCTTATGTAACAAGCTGTGTTAGGATATAAAGAGAAGGGAGAGTTAGTTAAGGCCATTAGGATATTAATTAGTTAAAGGGGTTAATTAGATATAAAAAGGGGAAAAAGGTTACAAGGGGAGTTAATTTATATTTATAAATTAAGCATTAGCTCTTTGTGAAAGGAGAAATATTTTGTGAGGGGATACCCTTGGAGGAGAGCTTCTCTCCCATTTCTTGTTCTTTTTCATCTTATTCAATAAAATCTGTCTTTTCTTTTCTCACTTAAATTCTGGGTACCTATCAAGCTGCTTGCAAGTTGTTAACTCAATTAGTTGTCATATGTTTTATCAAACTGAAATTCTAATTTGGTGTGGCTTTCTGTCAAACCATTGTTTAGCACTATGCTTTTTCAAATAAATTTCCGTGTGATCAGACCCCAATTATTTTTCATTTTTTAATAGCTTTCTGTTTTATGATTGCCTTTTGCTAGATCATACATTCACATTGCTCTTACTTATCTTCTGATTCTACTCATCATGGTTTTCTGTGAGAATTTTCTCATTTTACTCTTTTTAATAAGAAATTGTTACGATGTTTGCTAACTAGTTTGTGTGCTTACTTGTTCAGCTTTTCTCCTTGTTTGTAAAGATTGTACTAGCATTTAATACTATGTAAAGCTTTTAATTTTGGCTTTTGGGTTCAGCTACATAAATTTGTAAAGAAATGGATATAGACATCATATTTAGAACCACTTTTGCAATTTGATCTATCTAGGATTACTTTCTTCCTTAACTTCTTTACAGTTATATTCTTCCACGTAACAGTACCCTTCTCCAACTCTAGCTAAACCCAGTCCATCTCACTGTTGCAGTTCTATCTTACTTTGAATTGTCTCCATTCTCCAGACTGCTGAAATCTAATTTAGGGGAACTATCTTGATTGTTAGATGATAAAACCATCTGTATACCTTGCAAGAGGGGGCATATTAGATAGTAAAACCATTCATATGCTTTCACCTAACAGCAAATTATTCACGCTGACTCAATTTTTATGCAAGCAAACTGATTTCAATATCTCATTCACTCCTGATTATGACTTTTAGACTGTTTTTAATTTTGTTTAAGGGTTAAGCCACATCAGAAATATGGGATTCTAGTGTGTGGTTTATAAGGCCTTGGGCTCTCCAACTACAATGGCTAACTTTTATGGGAGGCTTTCCTTAGTACTTGGATGCTTATCAATTGATTTCATCCAATTGCAAGGTATGGGACTCAAGTCTTACATAGGGAGTATGAGATGCTAGTGTGGGGTTTATAAGACCTCAGGCTCTCCGGATACTATAGCTAGCTTTTGTGGTGTGCTCCTCTCAAGGGTCTTAGTAATTGGTATCAAATCCTTCCACCACGTCTCTTGGTTGCAAATGAGTGGCCCAAGTAGTGACATTAGCATTGCAGTGCTTGTCTGGCACTAGTCCAAGTACCAGCGCTATTAGCTCTTGTGGGTGCTAGTTCTACAGAGCATGGTGGGTTGTTAGGATCCAACTTAAAGATAGGGAACTTGAGTCTAGATTGGAAGTGTAGGATTCTGGTGTGGGGTTCATAAGGCCCTGGAGTTCCCAACTGTAACAACTAACTTTTGTGGTATGGTTCTCACAAGGTTTTATCATAGTAATATGCATATTCTTGGGAAGTATACCTTGACTACCTCTTTATGTTGTAACTCCAAGATTTATATGATATAGATCAATAATTCAAAGTCTTATTTCTTCATTTTTGTTTTATTTCCATGTGGTATGATATTTAGTTATGGTCTATCAATGTAAAACACACTTAACATCAGCACAAATTATTTGTACACGTGAATATCATAATTTCATTTTTTGTGGCTTTCAGTTTTTTTTTTTTTTTTTTTTTTTTTTTTTTGCTGTGTTTTTTTCAATTTTTTTTATGATGAACCCGGTTGATAATAGTGTAATGGAGTGACTTCTACTCTATAATAAATATGATATAACCCAGTTCTTATCTTGTATTTCATCCTTTTTGTTGCTCATTACAACCCAATCATATATCTTCAATTACTAAGTAGTTAATGAAAATACTTATAGTTTTTCTTTGATTTCAAAGGTGTGTTATTCGTGGTTGTGTTCCCAAAAAGATTTTGGTCTATGGAGCATCTTATGGAGGTGAACTTGAGGTAAGGATTTGTTCCTAAGTGAATTGTTGTTAACGACATGCATTAGTTACAGGGTATATGTTGATATTATTTTTGATTGTTTTGATTTAGTTTCCTAGTTTATCGGTTTATCATATATCTACTGTAAATAGGGGATATTCTCAATCCCTAAAATCAAGGGATTTGATTGTAATCTTTGCTCTATACATATCTTAAGGCTGGGGAGGTTTCTCTTAAGCCATTCAACCATCTTAACTTGGTATCCAGAGCTAGGGTTCGATCTAGTCGAAAAACCTTTTCCGGTGACGTTTTTTTTTGTCACTGTTTCTGGTCATTGTCTCCGATCACCAAAGTGAAGTGACCAAACAACTCAAAAAATTTCAGTGACTCATTTCCATGAAGATCCATCTCCAGTCTCCTCCTGACGTGCCATCAGGTGTCGCAACGATCGTTAGGTTCTTGTGTGCATGTATTCCACGCGCCATTTCGATTGCAGGACATGATTGTCTTGATCGCCAGTGTCTCCTGACCTTTGTTTTGAAATCAAAGTCAGTTTTCAAACAAAAAAAATATTATTCTTATCCTTCCCACCTGTTCGATTCAACAACCACTTCTAGAAGTTCTCCTTCTGGTCATGGGTCTATAAGGAAAGGTCTTATTTCTTTTGCGTTCTCTGGAAGTCCCACTATCACATCGGAAAAAATCAACAGTAAGAATTTTATGGATTGGTAAAATGCAGTTGAAGTCTTGTTTTTAGGACAAAGGCTTTATGAACATCTCACCATGAAGGAATCGGATATTGATGAGAAAATTTGTGAAAGGAAAAGGGAAGATTATCAATTGGTTTCTCTTTTATAGCAGTCTAATGATCCAAAGCATATAGTGCACTTTTGCCTATAAAGAGTAGTAATACTTTACTAAGTTTATCTAGTCTATTATTGTAATAGTGTACTAGTTAGCATTATTTTTCTATTAAGTAAGTCAGCTGTTGGTATTGGTTAACTGAAACTAACTCAAGTTGTTAGTTTCCTAGTTAGTTTTCAGGTTAATTGTAACTCAAGTAGTATTTTTCTGATGCTTGCATCGCAAGCTTAAGACTTATATATACAAATCTTCCTTATACATTGTAATTCCCTGGGTTGATATAATATCAAATTCTTCTCAATTTTCTCTATAATGTTTCTATCTCTTTCAAAAATCTCAACATCAAGAACATAGTTCTGATCCTCCTTTTTTTCTTCTGTTCCCTCCCTCTCTGCTCTAATCCTCTTCTCCCTCGACCTTCCTTGAATCTCTCTAACGGCAATGAATGCTACTGTAGAGTCAAATCCCTTAAGGATGAATATACAGTCCTCCTCTTCACTTAACTTCTCTCACTTAATCTTTGACAAATCAACATGAAAAACTATCTACTCTGGTGTAATTAGGTTGAACCAATAATCAAAGGACACCACCTTCATCGCTTTCTTGTAATCCCTTAGATTCTACAAAAATTTCTTACTCCTAGTGAGTAGGGAATATTTATGATGCTTATGCTGAATGGAAAAGTCAAGATCAACTCCTACTTTCTTGGCTACACTCAACAATTTCTCATGAAGTTCTTCCATAAGTCATTGGAAGCAAATCTTCTTGGGAACTTTGGGATCACAGTCACTCCTTCTTTCACTTCATTACCACCGCCAGAACCTGTCACATTTGTCTTGAGTTGCGAAACGCTGATCTTGATGGTAAAACCATCTCTGAGTTCTTTCTTCATGTTCAAACCCTAATTGATGAACTTGTTGTGATTGACGAATCACTTTCGTCAAAAGAACATATAGAAATCATTCTCAATGGCCTCCCTGAAGAGTATGAGACTTCGGTTTCCTTCATCTGCAATCGTCTCTACAAAATCATCATCGGCGAAGTTGAATCCTTACTTTTTGCTCATGAAGCAAGACTCGTTAAATTCAGAAAGAAGCCTCTCACCACTGCACATGTAGCTGCTATATCTAAGTTAACATTGAATTCCATTCCTCCGCCTCAAGTGAATGTCACTGAACAGCCAAATGCCAACCAACATGCTTCTTTCTATCGCGGAGGCCGCTACACCCCTCGTGGTGGCCGATCCGACACTCGCGGTGGCTGCTCTGGTGGTCGCAGTTGTTATGCTGCATACCAATGCCAAATTTGTCATCGCAATGGCCACGTTATTGCGATCTGTTGTTACTATCGCATAGATGAATCATATAATCCTGTTGCACCCCTGGATCTTCCTGGTTCTAACTCTTCTTACCCCAACCTAATCTGCAAATGATGATTAACCTTAATTCTCAAATGCTGATTTTAGCGCAAGATCCCCGTTTTGCTATTCAGAACCCTAACCCCTACCAGTATGTTAGGGCTCACTCCACACAACAACTACAAAGTTTCTTGCCATGGCAAGATCTTCTTGGACCAGGTCCTTCTACTCTGCTTAGGTGCATCTTCTAACTCAGCCCAGTCCTCAAGTCTTTGCTGCCTCCAATCAGGCTCCCTTGTACCTTGATTCTGGTGCTTCTCGTCATGTTACCAACTCCTCTCATAACATTTAGTAGCTATCTCATTTGGAAGGACCAGATCAAGTAGCAACAGGTAACAGGTAAGGGTCTTTCTTTTCTACTTCATCTTCCACCAAAACACCACATTATATTAGCCTTGCTAATGGTTGTAAGACACAAGCTATTGGTATTGCTCAAGCCTCACTTCTTCCCTTTCTGACTTTAAATTCAGTCTTATTTATACCTGGATGTCTTTTTAAATTAACTTCTATCGTTAGATCTCTCAATTGTTCCATAACCTCACTTCCACTTCCATTTCTATCTAGGACTAGAGTACAAGGAAGATGATTGTAGTAGGATCTGAGTCACGCGGTCTCTATTATTTATGACCTTCATCCTTCCCAATATGTGTTGCCACAGAGTTGTCTAGTCTTTTTCATCATTGTTTAGGTCACTTGAGTTTGAATAAATTAAAGAAAATGGTCCCTTATCTTTCTAATCTGTAGTCGTTGGAGTGTGAGGCATGTTAGCTTGGAGAACATGTATGGGCATCCTTTCCAAGGAAGGTTACAGGTCGTGAAGAGTATCCTTTTAGTCTTGCTTGTTCTAATGTTTGGTGTCCTAGTCGTAGTCTGTTTTAGGATATAGATATCATGTTACTTCCTTTGATGACATTTTCCGTTGTACTCAGTTATTTCTAGTGAAAGAACTTTCCAAGTTATTTACCATTTTTCAAAAATTTTGTGCTGAACTACACAATCAATTTGGAAACACTATTCGTATCTCATGTTGATGACATTTCCCATTGTACTATGTTATTTCTAGTGAAAGAACTTTCTAAGTTATTTACCATTTTTCAAAAATTTTGTCCTGAACTACACAATCAATTTCGAAAAACTATTTGTATCTTATGCAGTGACAATGCCAAAGAGTGTTTTTTAGCCCGTTTTAATGCTTTTATGGCATCTTGGTATAGTCCATGAATTGAGTTGTCCTCACACACCTCAACAAAATGGTGTGGGTGAGTGTAAACATCTGTCATATCACTGAATCAACTCGTACTCATTAATTTCCAATGTTCTTGTAAAATTTTGGAATGTTCTCACTGTATATTATTTAATAAATCAAATGCTATCTTCTGTTCTCAATAACCAAATTCCTTACTTTATTCTATATCCTCAGGCACCCCTTTATCCTGTTTCCCCCTTTTGTTTTTGGCTCCATTTGTTTTGCTCACAATGTTGCTCCAATTCTTGACAAAATTGTTGCATGTGCCATTAAGTATGTTTTTCCAGTTACTCGAGTTCAAAAAGGGTACATGTGTTATTCTCCTTCAATAAATTGCACTTATATCTCTGTTGATGTCACCTTATTTGAGGATATGCTGTATTTTGCCTCAGGTCCTGTCAAAGTCTATTTCTTAGGTCTTGCCTATTCTAGTGTTGGATACTCTTGTTTTCAGTCCACCTGTTTCATCTACATTACCATCTATCCTCGCTGCTCCTTAGAATCATATCAGGCCATTTCATGTCACTTACCATTGTTATCCCCGTCCCATGACTCTGAAAGCTGCACCCATTGTGGATGTGGATGACTCACCTCTTGCCCCTTCATCTTCATCGATTTCAGCTCAACCTACGCCTTCCACTGATCTTCTCATTGCTCTTTGCATAGGCATTCCTTCTTTTGTTAATCTTCATCCCATTTATAAGTTTTTGAGCCATCAACGTTTATCTTCAACCCATTGTGCCCTTATGTCTGCTTTGTCGTCCATTTCTATCTGTAAAACTGTTCAGGAAGCACTATCCCACCCACGATGGCGACAACAATGATTGATGATATGGAAGCCTTTGAATCTAACCATACTTAGGCTCTCATTCCCTTTCCTCTCGGGAAGTCTACTATTGGTTGCCATTGGATTTTTACTATCAAAGTTGGTCCCAATGGGACAATTTATCGCTTAAAGGTCCATCTTATGGCTAAAGGATATACTCAGATTTATGATTTGGACTATAGTGATACATTCTCTCTGTTGCCAAAATGGCCTTCTGTTCATCACTTTTTATCCATGGCTACTTCTTGGCCCTTATATCAGCTGGACATTACAATTGAATTTTTACATGATGATATAGAGGAGGAAATTTATATGGAGCAACCACCTGGGTTTATTGCTCAGTTCTTGTTTGTAAACTTCAGAAGTCATTACGGGTTGAAACACTTTCCTCGAGCCTAGTTTGGGAGGTTTAGTAAAGTCATGCAACAGTTTGGCATGATTTGGAGCAAGGTCGACCACTTTGTGTTCTATAGACATTCATCTTAAAGGTAATTTATCTTATGGTCTATATGGATGATATTGTAATTACAGGCAATGACCATAAAGGAATCACTAGATTAAAACAACATTTGTCCAAACAAAAGATTTGGGCAGGTTGTGCTATTTCCTTAGTATTAAGGTTGGACATTGCTATGGACCTGAATATTAAACGTATGGCAAATCTAGGAGAGCTATTCTTAAACCCAGGCTGATATTGGAGATTAGTGGGAAAGTTGAACTATCTCACTATGACTAGATTAGACATAGCCTTTGCCATCAGCGTTGTCAGTCAATTTCTCAACTCCCCTTGTGATAGTCATCGGCACGTATTTACTTGTATTTTGAGGTATATGAAAGGAGCTCCTAGTAAAGGGCTAACATGAGAACATAGGTCATACAAATATCGTTGCCTATACAGATCCAGATTCAGCAGGATCTCCAAGTGATAGGAGGTCAACATTTTTCATTGGAGATAATCTCATCTCTTGGAAGAGTAATAAGCAAAGTGTAGTTGCAAGATCAAGTGCAAAAGTAAAATGTCGAGCCATGGCTCTCAGATGTGAACTTATATGGTTAAAACATCTACTTCAAGAGTTAAAGTTTTGTGAAATGGGTCCTATGCAACTGATTTGTGATAACCAAGCAACCTTGCACATTGCTTCTAATCATGTCTTCCATGAGCGGACCAAACGTATAGAAATTGGTTGTTATTTCATTGAGATAAGATTCTTGCAAGGGAGAATAGTACTCTAATGATCAACATGCAAGTGTTTTCACCAAGTCTCTACAGGGCTCACAAATAAATTACACATGTAACAAGCTTGGTGCTTATGTCATATGCACCAGCTTGTGGGGGAGTGTTGATATTGTTTTTGATTATTTTAATTTAGTTTCCTAGTTTATCAGTTTATCATATATCTGTTGTAAATAGTGGATATTCTAAATCCCTACAATCAAGGGATTTGATTTTAATCTTTGCTCTATAAAAATCTCAAGGCTGAGAGGGTTTCTCTTAAGTCGTTCAGCCATCCTAACTGTATATAATGTGGGTGTTGTACTTTTCCCACTTTATTATTATTCGGTGAGTCTGGCTGCCATGGAATGGGTCCATGTTTGGGTGTTGTACTTTTTCTGCTGTATTGTTATCCTGGAAAAAGAATTATAAAGGCCTGTTTGTTTATGCATAGGAAAAAGTGTTTTTGCAATTAATAACATCTAAAAAATTATGATAATTGGATATTTTTTGGGAAATAAGCAGAAATTAATAAATTAAAAAAACATTTAGTGTTTCTTACAAATCTAGAAATGGTATCTTTGAAAATAAATTTATATAATAAAAATGTTTATGTTTTCAAAGCTTATCTCAGTGCACAAATTTCAGAGGACAGGTGCCTATAGGACTTACAAGAGTTATATGTTCCGAATCTGATGTAATGTAGTTTCAATAGGATTGGTCAAATTCTCCTCAAATATCTATTCAAATGAAATTTAATATTTTATTTCTTCAGATTGTGTATTGGTTTTTTCTTTTTAGTTTTTATTCATGGCAGTTTTTAGTTACTATAATATTATTGGTGCTTCTGAGATCATCACCTGTAAAAGCATGATTGTGCTTTGATAGGATGCCAGGAACTTTGGGTGGGAATTGAGTGAGAAAGTTGACTTCAATTGGAAGAAGCTCTTGCAAAAGAAGGTATTTCAAGATTTTATTTTTATATTTAATAATGTAAATCCTCGTTACTTAAGAACTACTAAAGATATAGTTTGGATTGTCTTTGGCTTTTTAGGTGTAGCGTTGTTATAAACTTTACAGGTTCTCCTGCTTTGTCTGCTTATATTGAAGCAGAAAATGGTCTATTAGTACAAAAAGGCACTTTATTTGTTGTTCAATAACCTTGGTTTTGTCAAAATGCAGACAGATGAAATAAACAGATTAAATGGAATATACAAGAGGTTGTTATCCAATGCGGGTGTTAAATTATTTGAAGGCGAGGGAAAGATAGTTGGTCCAAATGAAGTTGAGGTAACACAGTTGGATGGCACTAAACTGTCCTATTCAGCAAAACACATATTGATTGCAACTGGCAGCAGGGCTCAGCGTCCAAATATTCCAGGACACGTGAGTTTTATCGTCTTGAAATATGTTATTGCAAAAGGATGATATGATTGTTACAGTTTTATGATTATAATACATGAATATGTTAAGAACTACTAGTTTAGTATTTATGGAAGAAGAAAAAAATAAAAATTAGTGATATGTACATGTTAAGAATGCAAGTTTAGTATTTATGAAACCAAATTAACAAGGATCCTAACTTAACAAGTCTTACAATCAATAATTAAATCAGGAAACAAAGAAAAATTAATGAAATATAACAAAATCAAGAAATGACTTCTTAAATGCTTCCTGATTTAGATGACCTAATCAAATGTACAGTATATTTTAAGAACATGTAAATATAACTTAATTATATTTTAACAGTTTATTATGTATTATTAGTTCATCTGCTATGTTTTTAATCTGCTGGTGGTACTTATGAATTTAGGTGTGAAATGGATATCACATGGTGTGTGAAAATAAAAATACATTATCTTCATATGACAAATTATACTTTTTGTTCATTTTTACCCTTTTTTGTTCTGTTTCTTAAATTTATTAACTTAAAATTTAATGATTCTACATATTTCTAGGTGTCCGTCCCCAATTTTTCTGTCTTTCTCTCTCCTTGCTTTCAATATTTCATGCTGCTTTGATTATTGTTTCTTTTTCCGATGGACTATAATAATTTTTTATTTTATTTTATTAATTAATAGAACTTCTTTCATCTCTTACGTTCAACATGAAACATACAGTCAACTTGCTAGCTTAAGTTACAACTCAAATCAGACTTTACTGTTGTGGTGTTTTCTCCTCCTTCTCTTCATTTTTACCCCTTTTTTGTTCTGTTTTTAAATGTAATAACTTTGACTGTAAGGGTACTACATAGTTCTAGGTGTCTAGCCGATTTTTCTGTCTTTTTCTCTCCTGGCTTTCAATATTTCATACTGCTTTGATCTTTGTTTCTTGCACTGATGGTACTATAATAATTGTTTTATTTTATTAACTAAGAACTCGTATGATCTTTTTGTTACATAATTTTATATTTTTTATTTCAAATTTGAAATTTTTATATAATGAAAGAAAAACATAAGTTACAAAAATATAGTGTGTAATTTTTCAAACAAATAATTTTAGCAACTAGTGAATAAATTTTAGTCCAGCTATTGAAATGAGAAACAGCTGAAAAAGTGACACATTCACTTATTCAGTCCTTGCAGCATTGAAAACTTAAATTCAGTAAGTGATGATATCTTTTGTTTATGAAACCTCACATTTTGTTATTGGTTGTTATAATCTCAATATTACTGATTAGTACTATTGACAACTACTTTTTGTATCTGGTCACAAAACTTAGTTGATAGTTGAAATCGTTTCCTGCAATAACTACAAGGTCAGCATTAAACAGTCAATCCACTGCATTTAAAATGTCTATTGTCCCTCCCCTTCCCCCCTCAAAAACTAACATCCTCTTTCACTGAATTTACTTCTTTACTTTTCCTTCTGATACTTGACTACAGGAAAAAAAAACTGTGGAATGTTGGACTTTCAGACTTAGATTAATGGATTTTCAACTATTCCACTGTCCTTCACTCTCTCTTGAGAAATGCTTCTGATACAATATTGATGTTCATATTCTCAATTGAAGTTTATCCATATAAAATTTTAGGATGTGTATAACATGAGTGCTGTTGCTGTTGTCTTAATGTGCAGGAATTGGGTATAACATCTGACGAGGCACTAAGTTTAGAGGAGTTTCCTAAACGTGCTGTGATTCTTGGAGGAGGGTGTGTGTCTGTCTTCTTACATGTTCTTAGTTTATCTACTTGGTATCTATTAGAAACTGGTTATAATTAATAGGAATGAAACTATTCATCTATATTATTGCCCAGAACCTGAATTGTAATATCAGGACTACAGAATCTAGAGAGAAAGAATGAGTTTAAGTAAAACAGGATAGATTACATAGACTTTGCCTACCAAGAATTCTAGAGCTTGGCCTCTCCCTTCCCATAATCAATAACTGTCTATCCTTCTCACCCCTCTCTTTCTCCATTTATTCATAAGACAGACTTAGTTACAAACATAGAAATTTAAATAATAACTTACATACTATTACTTATAATAACTACTGATAGTCTAATTATAAAAATAACAAACAACAATAATTAGGCCTAAGTCTCCTCTTATATTGTTTACTAATAAAAGGTCTAACAGTATCTAATGGTGATTAATTTATATTTTGTTTTTAGGTATATTGCAGTTGAGTTTGCATCCATATGGCGTGGGATGGGTTCCACAGTTAATCTAGTTTTCAGAAAGGAACTTCCACTAAGGTTTGGCTTTGACATGCATCATTCATGTTTAAGTTTCAGGCAACCATAAATGGTGCCTTCAGGCTATATCTCCTTTTACCCCCTGCTTTATGTTTTAATATTAGCAAATCAACGTAGACTTGTATTTAACTGGTTATCCTTGACCACATGTCGATATTTCAAATTTTTTGGACCCAAGGGCACTGCTGCATGATATTGGATGTATAGGCATTAAGTGATGCTCACCCAAATAAGTATGCTGTGATTGGAAAATAAGATAGATTCTAATAATTTTAGAGCTTCTAGTTTATTCGATTTCATATTTGTGTAGTAGTGGTTGCAATAAATACTTAAGGCAGGGGAATTAATAGAACATTTGCCATATCACTTACGATTGTTAGGGTGTTATTCCTTAGTTTTTGTAACATCATTTTTGCTGTCTGGAGCATGCATTACTCCCTGCTGAATAAAATTCTGTTGCAGAGGTTTTGATGATGAAATGAGAGCTGTAGTTGCAAGAAATCTTGAAGGCAGGGGAATTAATTTGCATCCAAGGACCAATTTGACAGAGGTATTCCTTTTGGGTTTTGCAGCTTCTTTTTCATTTCTTTTAGTTGGAGGGGGCTTAACTAATGGTAAAACATTTGACTTGTTTTTAGTTGATCAAAACAGACGATGGCATTAAAGTTATTACAGATCATGGTGAAGAGCTGATTGCAGATGTTGTACTATTTGCCACTGGTAAGGATACTATAGAGAAGCAATATCTACCTGTGTGTTGGAGGCATATGCATGTATGCTATTAGCTATTCTCTCAGTTAGACATTCTCAATATTCGCTTTCTTCTCTTCTTTGAATGTGCATACTATATATTCACGAATATATAATATAATAAATTTTAATTATATAAAAATAAATATTTATATGTAATGCAAAACTGAAATACTAGTTAGCATATACAACCCAAAACTCCTTCAGGCTTACCTTGTATGTTACTGTTGCTTTAAATGATGAAGCACTTTGAAGTAGTATCTCTTAATTTAAATATTTGGCTGTTTTCTTTTTTTTGTATAGTCATCCATCAAGTTTGTTGATACTTGATAACTTCATCAATTCTTGATTAATGAGCTTTTACACACTGCCATTGCATAGAACTGGAGCATAACACTTCAACTTTATACGGAAGTAATGAATCATGTATCAAAGTTTATGTTTTCAGGGTAGACTGTATCCTGCAAGTAATTATCTCATGGAGTTTTGCATGCCTTTTCTGGAAATTTCTTTCTTCTCAAGTGTTCTTTTGTTGCCGCAGGTAGGGCTCCTAATTCTAAGAGGTTAAATCTACAAGCTGTAGGTGTTGAACTTGACAACACTGGAGCAATAAAGGTTCACATCTCCCTCTCTCTTTATCACTTGATTCCATGAAGTCTAATAAGAACAAGATGTTCTCATTTCAGGATCTGTATGATATGCAGATCCATTGGTGTCTCTTTTTTGGATTGCTTTGGAAAAAGCCTATTTGTTTTTCTATCCTTTGGGGTATTAGTTTTGTATTTAGTACTCTTTAATCGGGTACACCTTGTTCTCAATTTAAGATTTCCTATTTAATGAAATCTTTTGCTTGTTATAAAAAAGTTCGTTGTATACATACTTAGACTGTTTTATACTGGAATACCAACCTGTAAATGCCTTAATTTAGTTATCATGTTGATTGGTGTGCTAAGTTATTAGAGAACTCCAGAGAAATTGTGTAATATAATGGAATTTGTATATCTGATCCCTTCTGAGTACAAGTGAAATATGTTTTTATGCATCTGAAATGGTTAAGTGCTGCCTGATGGCAAAATCTTTGTTTAATGAAACATTCTCTTATCAATTACTACGTGAGTGGGAGTATTCATATCTGAAGCAAATTCATCTTAGGTTCTATCTTCTTAAATGTTTTTGTCAGTGACTGGCTATTGAATTAAACAATTGGTTAAGAGCTAGAAAATGATTATGATAATTAAAAGTTCTAAAAGTTCTGCATTCCATTGTGTTTAGGTGGATGAGTATTCCCGCACCAACATACCTAGCATCTGGGCTGTGGGTGATGTAACAAACCGAATGAATCTTACTCCGGTGGCCTTGATGGAAGCATCATGCTTTGCTGTATGTATTCAGATATTTAGTGGATAAGTACAGCTATTTATCATTTGAACTGGGTTGGAAGGAGTCAGTGGTTGATTGGTCTAATGATGATCTTATTATTGTTGCTTAACATAAACATATTTTGCAGAAATCAGTATTTGGTGGGCAAAATAGCAAGCCAGACTACAGTAATATTGCCTGTGCAGTGTTCTGGTATACTTGCTTATGCAGTAAAACTTACAGTGGTTAACTATTTGGAATATGTTAAGTTATGAGGGTCTATCCCCTTCTTCCCAATTTAATCTTTCACCGTTTTTGTTTCTTTTCTGGGCTTCTGTAGCATTCCACCACTTTCTGTAGTTGGTCTTAGCGAGGAGGAGGCAGTAGAGCAAACCAAAGGTGATCTGTTGATTTTCACATCGACCTTCAATCCTATGAAAAATACCATCTCTGGGTAAGTGTAGTGACTTGGAATTTTCATCCACTTCACCTTCATTGCAGACCAATGACTTGCAGAATTCATGATAACTTGGATCTGATAACTATAGTTTCTGTAGGAAATATTGATTGGTACATATTTTTGGAAACCTTTAGGCTTCTGTTCTAATTATATTAATGTGCTTTGTCTGCTGGATTCAGCACCATTGATTTTCTTTTTTTAACTTCAATAGTGCATTGCAAATCATTTTTGGGATTTTAAGAATCAGAATGTTACAGTTACTCCGGATTTATACTAATCTTTATTATCACTACAAGCTCTTCAATTCTCAATTGGGCCCAGTATTAGTTATGTTTGTTACAGGGTAACATTCTTATCTATATTATTGTTGCTGATATTTTCAAATAGGCGACAAGAGAAAACTATAATGAAGCTTGTTGTTGATGCCGAGACAGATAAGGTTCTTGGAGCCTCCATGTGTGGACCTGATGCCCCTGAAATTATACAGGTACATAAGGGTTTCTCCCCGGTAGATAACAATGAAATGCCAGTTCAGTGTACTTTTTTCACTATATTGTCTATTGCTTAGGAGCCTGTATATTTCCTTTTAGTTCATTTTTATTGGAGTATGTAGAAAATTTTTCATAATTCTTAGATGATCTCTTAAGATTGGTTTTGATATTTCATGATTCATTTCCTTGATTAATTTTGTTTAGAAATCTAGTAATTGTATGAACTGAGGTTGGTGCATTGTAATTCTGTAACACATCACTTCAAGACGTAAATCTATATTTTATTACTCTGATTGTTTTCTCCTTTCCTCATTACTCTGTTAGGAACCCACAGTTGAAAAGAGATAGAAAAGAGAGATTTTTATTGATTAGGATAAAAGAACAAAGAAAATAGGAGAGAAAGTTCTCCTCCAAGGGTTTCCCCTTCACAAAGGATTTCTCCTTTCACAAAGAGTTAAAGCTCAATTTACAAAAAATGATTAAGACTCCCCTTCCTTCTATCCTTCTTCCCCTATTTATATCTAATAAACCCCTCCAACTCATTAACTAATATCCTAACTGTCCTAACTAACTCCCTTATCCTAATATCCTAACACTACACCCCACCTACAGAACAACCTTGTCCTCAAGGTTGAGATCTGACAATGGAAAATAGTAACACATTTACTTAGGTTTTTTTTTTTTTTTTTTTTTTTTTTTCCAATTACTGGAACATATCAGCACCCATGGCTGTTCAACTGTTAGAAAAAAACCCTGGCCTCCACCTTTGCTGCTTGCATCAGGTGGCTTTGGTGGTGGTGAAGGGAGAGCTGGATTCTGTATAATTTCATTCTCCATTGATATTGTTTCAATATTTCATCCCCACTGCTTTAACTGCATTGACAAGTTGACCAGATTTTCTGAAACCCATAATTTGTCCGTCACATCTTGTTCCAAGGCATTCATCTTTATCACTGTACATGGGTCTTTCCCCATCTCCATGCTTATGTTGACACCAAGACCGAGCCTTGATGGTGGATATCTTTGGCTCATGGTAACAAGATCTTTTTGCAGTTCCTCAATTGTTACCTTAGCTGAATCTGGATTTTCAAAACAGTGGGCAATTTCTGCCTCTCCTCCTTTAAGTTCCTCCATGATCCCAATCCTCTTCTCTGCCTCAACAACTTTATCTGAACCTTGGTCATCAAAATCCAGCTCCTCTAGCTCCTCTATGCTGGGTCCACGTTCTCTTTAAGTTCGTCAACCTTTTTCTTGATCTTGATTTCAGACGGTTGTGCTCCCATCATTTCGTCTTCCCCTTTCACTTCAAGAATGATTTTAGGACCTTTTTCTGGTTTCTGTTTCAGCTCTGAAATGGTGACCTTGCAAGAATGATAGTGCAGTCCACAAGAATTGGGCACTCTTTCTAACCAAGAACACGATAACCCCTCTTCTTGATCACTATCTTCTTTTTTTCTTCTTGTTCAGACATTCCATAACTAGATCTTTGAGTTTCGGCAAATCTGGCATGTGTGCCTTGATGTAAGCGACCTCTTTCTGCAACTCGCTGGTTGTCCTTTCCACCATTCCCATTCTGTCCTCCATTGTGATCAAGATCCGACAGCTCCTTCTTCTTGGCCCAAATTTGGATCCAGCAGGTCGGATCAATTTGTTAAGACTCCCCTTCTTTCTATCCTTCTTCCCCTATTTATATCTAATAAACCCCTCCAACTCGTTAACTAATATCCTATCTGTCTTAACTAGCTCCTTTATCCTAATATCCTAACACTTGGAAGGAGATAGAAAAGAGAGATTTTTATTGATTAGGATGAAAGAACAAAGAAAATAGGAGAGAAAGCTCTCCTCCAAGGGTTTCCCCTTCACAAAGGATTTCTCCTTTCACAAAGAGCTAAAGCTCAATTTACAGAAATGATTAAAACTCCCCTTCCTTCTATCCTTCTTCCCCTATTTATATCTAATAAACCCCTCCAACTCATTAACTAATATCCTAATTGTCCTAACTAACTCCCTTATCCTAATATCCTAACAGGTACCATGCTCCTATGGTAGTCAATAGCAAATAGTGGTGCAGAGCAGCTACCCCCAAAAACACTAGTAGGGTAGCAGATAGCATGATTATTGGTGTTTGAACTCTAAATAAATGTATATTACACAATGTGTATATGCTAAAAAATAATGAAAGGTACTGTAAGTTCAAAACTCATTCATAATCTATGATTAGAAGAAGTTTCATAACCAAAAACACATCAAATTGTCAATTACAACAAAGGAATTCTATAACAATCGTCATCGTCAGGTCTATGGTCTACTATCTCTTCCTCATTTTCGTTCTCTCCACTGTTGGAGACTGATTCTTCCTCCTCTTCACTTCCATTACCATATTCTTCTAATACTTTCTTTGCTTTTCCCATAAGAGGAAGGTGGCCTAGAACTAGAAGCTGCACCTTCTTTGATCTTGTTTTCTAGCCCTGGTTGGAGCTGCCACAACTCCCCAAATCTTGTTGCTACTTTCAAAGCAAAGAGATCTCCAGGTTTTCTATAAATTGACAACTCATTTTTCATCCTCTTCATTTGCTGATAGCCTTTCGATACATTTATATAGCCCCTCCATCGCTGGGAATTCTTCAGAACTCAAAAATGCCCCACTTTCACTTTGTTCCATAATGCATGGCGCCAGTTTTTATTTTTTCACTCCCCAAATCAGTCTTGGTCGGCCTCCTCTGTGTTGCTGCAGGCTTTTCTTTTTAGAGCAGAGACACTTTTGAAGATGGCTATAAACCCTACCTGGCTCTAGATGTATCATGTAGAGACAGAGAGAGAAAAAAGAGAGGCATGTGGGTAAAACTGTAATTGGATCTATAATTGTAGTGACCCTCATTTATATTACTATATACAAGCAAGTAGGCCGAGTCTGTATGCATACTAAAACCTTTTATTATAACAACTCTTGACATTTTATATAACGTAACATCATATACCACTTCATTTAACACAAACCTATCCTTCTTTGAAGATACGTGTATTGGATGTTATTCAATCTACATTAATGAAGCGTTAATATGATTTTGCCCTAAATTAAAATGAGATCCATCAGCTACTCTAGTAAAACAAGTATTCCTGGTAGACTCCAATTCCATGCTCTAACTTATATGCTTGAGCCTTAAAATATTTTGTATAAACAGACACATGAGTTTCTTATCTTGCTCTCTCAAAATTTCTGTTTCTTATGGAAAGAAAGGAGAAGTTTTCATAATTTTTGAAGTGATTGCTCTATCCCCCTCAAATTAGCAGTGATTTATGTAATAACATTGATGTATCTATCTCTTTTTAAGCATCTCATGTCTGTTCATGTGTTTGCTTTTAGTAGTTATTATTCAGGTTTTGCTATATTTGTTGATATCAATATTATTGATCAACAGGGTATTGCTATTGCATTGAAGTGTGGAGCTACGAAGGCACAGTTTGATAGCACGGTAAGTTCACAGCTTTCTTGAACGTGTTTTTCTCTTGCCTTCTGAGGGAAGTGGTGGAATATTCTTAGTGGAAGGGATATGATATAATGCCATCTGGTTTTTAATTTCAACTATGATAGAAGACAAGAAACTTTTATTGACATAACGACACACAGTTTGATGTTATAAATAAAATGTTGGCTAATAGTTGATCAAAAGAGAGCGAGCCCTGGCACAAGGTAAAGTTACGCCTTGGCGACTGGTTGGTCTCTAGTTTAGTTGGTAAAAATTGAACTTTTTGGTAGTCCTTTTATATTTTAAGTCTTCTCATTGAACTATTAAATTATCTATAAATATTAAAATAATCCGGAAAAATAAAAACCTCTATATTTGGATGATCTTCTTTATATCATTACAAAAGTTTTCTCTGTTCTGTCTTCATGACTCTTAACTTGGTTGCTATTGTATTTTCTGATTGCTTCACTTGACTTGTTCTTCTAGGTGGGAATACACCCATCTTCTGCTGAAGAATTTGTAACCATGCGGACAGTGACAAGGCGCGTTACTGGAACTGCTAAACCCAAGACCAATTTGTAAAATGTTTTATATGAAATGCAATATGTTTGATCGTAGTTTAGAGTTGCAAATTGCTTCTTTTGGTGACCTTTCCATAAGTATATATCACAAGAACATGTTATTTCTTTCCTAATAAAGGTGGTTTTTATTTTTCTAGCAAATTCCAAACTGAAAACAATTTTGATTCATTGCCATATAATGTTAAAACGAGTGACCTGAACTTGTATGATATCATGCGATTCAATCTCCGAGGCTTTCTCGTTACTGGAGATGGCGAGAATAATTTCTTCTCATGTATTACTAAATGATTGATAGACCTATTTATATAGACGAGGGCTGAATCAATCACTCAGTCAGGGTTCATAATTGGAGAAATGTGGAAACAAGAAAATATCTTGTGAAATTTCTAAATATAATTTCAACACTTAAAGAGTTACGATGCAGAAATAAGATTACCTTAAAACAGACCAGATTTTAGAGTATTTTAGAATTTGTGGATTTGCCAAAATTTGTTTTTCAGAAGTAGCTTCTAATTATAATTTTGAGTGTAATTTATTGGATTTGATTCAGTGTTTTTCCTTTAAAAGGGTTTATTGGAGGAAAAAATAAGAAAATGTTTAATGTATTTCTTTAAAAGTTAAATTCATTTTTAGTTAATTTGTAGAAATTTTCATATTTTTAAAAATAGTTAAACGAGGGCTTTTAGAAATTAGTTACAAAATTCCAACACGAAATACTTTAGTAGAAAAATTTTACATTAAGGAAATTTTAGACGGATATAGAGACCTACAAGCACTTGTACTTGCACGGATATCCATTGACTATCCACATTTTTTATTACGTGTATTCGTGATTATTTACGACTAACCATGAATATTTATTTAACTGTTTAAGCATAATTTTAAAAAATAAAACTAAGAATATTTTTGAACCATTTATTCTAAACAAGTAATTATCTAACATTTGTACTAAAAAAATCAGAGTAATTTGTTTTATATGTAATATATAACTAAAAGATATTTAAATAATTCAAAATACGAATACCCATAAATACAAAAATACCTGCATTTTTACATCCTGGTTACAAATTTAGCCACGAGAAATTTGTGGATGTAAATTTTTTTCCATATACCCCTCTCAACCTAATACAAAACACAAGGTTGCACCTTACCATATTTGTTGATATGAAACAGAATCACTTCCACGAATTTACGAGGTGAAGTTTCCATATTTGTTAGCGCAACAATATTGATCACCAAAACCTCTGAAGGCTACAAATGTCATATAACATGTATCCAAGTAAATCAATAGCTTGATGACTTCTCCCAAATAAAAAATAAAACATGCAGGAGAAGCTGGTTGGGAGGAGGGGAAGCTGGTTAATTTATTAATTTGTTTACGGAAATTTGTGTTACAAAATCAAGTCATAACTGAGATGTTAATCATATCTATAAACCAGTTAACAATCACCATAAAATAGCCTTATTGTAAGGATTTATGATAGCATTACCATATAAATCAGTTTTATTCTGTCTGGGAGGCAATAAAATTGGCCTGGTAATTGAAAAAGATTATGATTAAAGGGAAAATGAGTAAGGAGAAGGAAACCCTCTCATTGACCCAAATAAAACAAAAAAACAATAAACTAAACTAATAATCAACATTTACCCATTAAAAAAAAAAATAAAAGTTTCATTCCATTTGAGACTGACTCAGTGCTAATGGGAAGAGTAGCCTAACTTTTACAAAGAACCATTTTCTCTAGTTTTACAGAAAATACCACACTAAGAATTCTATTAAGGTACAAATACTTCCTGTACATAATGTACATAATACTCAACCAGGCAACTTTGAGGAACATGATGTACAGCAACCTAATTAGCATGAGGAGTGGGTGAATACTACCAACTTTAACGTACGAATGCACTATGTGAAATCAATTCGGTTACGAGAAACTTTACACTAAGGTTCCTGGACTTTCAAGAAGAAAAGGCAGATTCCATTGCTTGTAAAATTGGGGCAGTATCAAATCTGAAATTCCTAAAGCTCTTGCCTGGCCCCACGTCAAGGGTGTGAGAATCAGATTCAGGTTTTGTTGGCTGGATATCTATTACTGCAGAGCTACTCCCAATAGAACCGTGTTTTGCTTTCCACACACAAATTCCTTAACAAAAGTAAATGATTGTTAGCATTTCTAACTAATGGAAGAATGTATAGTTTGCAACAAGTAACATATATACAGAGCTCATCCATAGTTGATTTTCCCTTTGAGTCCCTTGACAAATCCTGCATTGAAAAACCTAGGCAGCAGAAAAATCTGCCCAATCCAATACTAACACATCACTTCCAAGTCTCAAATCTAAAATCAGTGGTCAAGATTAGGTTCAGTTAGACTGGGATGCACATAATGTATTGAGCTAGCTGCTAGAAATTAACTCATCCCAACACAACCAATCTTTATGTAATTAAACTTCACCCAATGACCTCAGGCATTTAAACGATAACATAACTGATTTATGTAACCAACCAGTATGAGGCAAAATAGGACTTACCTTTAAGAGGCAAATCAGGCCTTGGAGCCATCGCAGGATGGTGCGTCGAAATCCATGATTTCAATGATCTGCATGAAGGTAGTGAATCTTTTTGAACTTCGACAATACATGGGACATTCACTGAAACAATCAAAATCATGTGCAGTTGTACTCACGCCAAAAAAGGGGCCACCATATAAAGTTTGAGGCCAGTGATCCCACGAGATATCACTTCATCACTTGCTGGTTGAAGATCGTCAAGCCGGTGCCATGCAATTTCCTGTACGGATAACACAACTTCTCAGTATTTTGATAACCTACACAAAGATAAGTTTACCATGAACTTTAACTTAAGAAAAGTGTTATCAATGGCAGATTATGGTGGAAGGCCGAAATTCCACCATATAAACATGCCACTGTGGCCTATGGAGCCACCATAGCGGGCACCCCTTCACCCCTTTAACTTTGTGATTTTGCTTTCTACTCTAATGAAATTTCTTATTTTATCATAAACTACTATATAACGGAGTATTAAAGATTAAAGGTAACTCTAATAGTCTAATGTTAAGCATATAGGATGATTTAAAAAATAAATTCCTATAAAGAATCACATACACTGATTTCCTTTTTGGTAAGTGGAGCAAATGCTGTATCATCTTTCACTCCAGCAATAATGTAAAGCCTGACTCTCTGTTGTCCAAAAATAACTTCAAGGAATTCCTCCTTCTTAAGAAGTTTAGAAACATCAAAACCCGTTTCCTCCATGACCTGCATTCACCACAAAAAAGAGGAATTAAGCCAAGATTCCTAATATGGCGTGAATTAGCAAGTTTTGTTATGTACAGGTAAGTGATAATTCTAGAGAAGTATGCTTACTTCTCTAATGGCACATGCATGATCTTCTTCATCTTTGCTTTTTTTGCCACGAGGAAAGCTCCAACTTGAACCTTTCCATCCCTTTACTAGCAAGCACTGTCAACAGCAGGCATGTAAGTAAATATGGCTCAACATGAAAGGATCTTCCGTGGAGTTCTATATGCCATCTCTAACATTTCATCAACCTTAGAATTTCTTTGCAAAATTATGCTTTAAATTTTTTTGCCTCTCAACAAGATTGTTCGCTTCCAATATACAAAGTTTAAAGCTTTTGGAAAATGACAAGGAACAACTTTCCCTAAAAGTGCATGTGTATGAGTAATTATTATATTCCTTATAAGTCCCCTCATGTAAGAGTCCTTTGGGTTTGAAGCATATATGATATGCACAAATCCCCTTTACCTTCCATTGAAACTGGATTTTGTATTATAAGAATGGGGACACAGGCACTATTAGTCTTACTTAACCACATGGTCAGATTCATTAGAGGCATTGGTATTTTGACATGGACCAACTCTCCAAAAAGCTTTAGATGTTAGGAAAAAGCTTACAATCAACCTTAATTACATCTCTAACTGAAACAAAAACATTATCCTTTTTTTTTTTTTCGAAAAAATAAGTTACTCAAGTGGAGTAATGATTAGTATACATAACCAAGTCAAGACTTGATTGCATGTACAATACTGTGGAAAAGGAATAATCTTCCCTGTGTAGGTCCTAAATTGCTTTGCTACCTTATGATTTAGAGAAGACTAAGGCTTTTTCATCCTTCACAACTCTTAAAATTTACATTTGATAGTCCATAATCATTAGCTATTTTAACAGCAACCAATTGGCAACATTCGACCTCCTAATAGCCAAATTTGGAACATAAATAATTTGAGTTATACCCAGCAAGGTTATAGCCATGTTAATACAGACTGATTACATTAACTACACATCAAAATATAGTTATACCACAAGATAAGCCACAAGATCTAGAAAACAAGCACTGCCGAAAGTGTATTCTTGGCTTACCCTTTCATATGTTTCATCAAGAATTATTGCCCCAGTTACAGGAACTCGAACCTTATAGGAAGTGAAGTCCTTGAAAATATCATCTATATGGGCCACATAAGGCTTCAAAACATCACAACTATTGAACACTGCTAAATGTTAAGGAAAACGGAAGTAGTATATAAATTGGTCGAGAAATTATGAATAGAGATATCCTTATGATGTTGATAAAGTCCATGATGACTTGCTTTATTTTATGTAATGCCTAGACACCTGTACCTTATAATGTCTAAGAAAATAAATCATAAAGCGATATCCTTCTTTCACCTGATCAATAAATGAAAGTGAAAAACATGGTTCCAATATTTCATTTTTTTAATAATAATCATTATCAATGTGTTTCCATGCACAAGCAAGCATGTGAGCCTGGCTAACAAGCTGAACACAGACACAGTCCTCATCAATGAACTCATGCAAGGTAAGAAAAGGTGGGGGCAAGGGGGCAAAGGGAATTCCAGATGGGAAGCATGTCAATATCTTTTTGTGCCATGTCATGCAGAGATTCCTCAAGCAGTTTGGCAATGTACACTGTTATGTTACGATCAGCATTAGAAAAATGGGGGAAATAAAGGAAGAAGTGAATAATTTAGATTCTCCCCATTAACCAAGATTTGGTTCATATTAAAAGAAATAGTATGGAGAAGAATAAAACATGTAAATCTTGAGCAACCAAATCTTTTACCAAATTAAAGGTTTTAAAACTGAGTTTGAAATAAACATGATTCACAACAGAAGAATATTGCATTGTGTCATCCATGTACCTGATCCTGCCTAGCAAGAAAAAAGGCTTGGTTGTTGTGGGAATAAAATTCTATTGACAATCCGTATCCTCTCATCACATTTTTTTCCATTCCACCTCCATGTTCAAAATCAAAGAAAATAAGTAAATAACTTAGTTTATTATTTTCTCTTTTTATGATAAGTACGAAAGAAACCAGTGCATGAAAGAATTTTTCATAAATTATTAGTCAGAGAGAAATAAGAATGAAAAGCTTATATTCTTCTACTGTAAACAGAAAGACAAAAAACAAACAGTTATATGTCGTAAGGATACATAATGAAGTGAACTCCTTCAGATTCAATGACTTCAGAGAAGGATTATTTTCTACAGAATTATCTTCATAAAACCAATGAGCATACTCCACAAGAAACAAGATCCTTTCAAATGACTGAAGATCTTCCTTTGGCACATTCAGCACAAACCGACTGCAATATAAACAACGCGGGTAGAACTTTAATACGACTAACAAGAAAAATAGGAAGAATGTCAATGCAAATGACTTCAGTGCTACAAAGTTCACGGGCACTATCACTGTAATCCATGACAGTTTATGTCTAAGATCCCCACTAATAATAGGAAAAAAAAACAATTAAAAACTGAACCATTATAATACCAAAAAAAAAATAAAAAAATCGTTAAGCTTATAGTGAGTGATTCATGAGTAAGCAGATGCAAAAATGTTTGTTCTAAAATTCTATGGCCAAACAAATATCCAGCAGAACCTTTTCTTTCAAAAATTGTATGACAACGTAACAAATTCATTCAATCAGCATCAGAAAAGAATCCATCATCTACTCCTTGAAGATTAATTTACCATCATACTCATTCTCACAACCCAAAATTAAATTGACAGCAGAAATTGCCAAAATCATCCCAAACCTTCACATGCATACATTTATCCAGCAGTGTGTAACAAGAAAAATTCACTCACTCAGCATCAGATCATCTACTGTTTGAAGCTAAATTTACTATCATATTTTATCATTTACATTCTAACACTCCACCCAAAATTACATTCATAGCAGAATAGCCTAAATCTTTCCAAGCCATCCAACAACAAAAACAAATAAAAAATTAATAATAATAATAATTAAAAAAGAAAAGTTTCATCCACATTCACCAGCTGACAGTACTATTAATTTCATACATAAGACAGTACTGATAATCAGAAGCAATAAGTACAATACTTTTAATGTGGGTAAAAATAACATAAAGTTAGAGTAATTCAAAGGTTAATAATATATAGAGATATATAATAATAAAAAAAATAAAAAGAAAAAGCTCTCTAACTTTGAAAGCCCTAATTTGCTGCATTTTCTGGGAAACAATACATAGAAGCGAGAAAATAAAAAGAGGAAAAGTAAAATGTGTACCTGCAGAGATCGTCGAGGAGTTCTTGAGGTGGAAGACCGTTCTTAGAGGAAGAACGGTGATGATTAGACATCGCTACACACTGCCGATTCTCAAACCCTAAAACCAACCAAAAAAAAAAACCTAAAAATGGTTAAAAATTGAAAAGTTTCTTCGACAATTTTTCTGAGTTTATCACACACTCTCTCTCTCTGTATTTATTTTTGTTACGAGTTGAAAAAGAAAACCACGCTGGGTTCTTTCCCTGAACCGGATCGGATCAGATGTTCTTCGCATTAAATAGTGGGACCCGTCAGTCAAGTTTTTTTTTTTTTTTTTTTTTCTTTTTATGAAAAAATTGTTTTTGTAAATGCTTTCATTTTAAAATTAATTGTCATCTTAGCATGTGCATTACACAAAATTAAATTCGAATATTAATTTTCCTAATTAATTTTAAAATTTGATTATCTTAATTGTTTTCTATTTTTTAGACATTATTAAATTATTTAAAATTTGTTTAATATTAATTGAGATCTTTAATATTTTTTTAGTAAATATAAATTGTTTAGTTAAAAATTTATTATTAATATGAGTATGTTTTTACAATGCGCCCAAGTTGAGGGTGAAAAAGGAGCAATTGTGATTTGTGAAGGATGTGCTTAGCGTCAAGACATGTCCTACGTTGCATAACTTAATTTGTGGTGTATTAACTAAATAAAATTAAAAATATTAAAATTTAATGTTAGAAATGTTAGAAATTATAATTTAGAAATATTTAGAAATTTTTTAATTGATAAAATTTTTTAATATTGTAAAAAAAAAGTTTAGTAAATTTAGTAGATCAAAATATTTCATCCTTGCTGCACTAAATTTGTTTTTCTTATAATATCAAAAAATTTCATCAACTAAAATAATTTCTAAATATTTTTAAATTTTATTTTTGATATTTTTAAAATTTATTTATAACATTTCTAAATTTATTTTTAATTTTTTTATTACATTGTCAACATTTATTTCTTCCAAATCCTATCGAATCAGATAATGTCACATGAATCAATTAAAATATAACATCTGGACATTAAGTGCATTCTTTATAATTGTATTTTTTTATTGACGTTGGGTGCATCCGTCCCGTTGCTTTTTCTAAGCTTTTCACGTTCTTAATATGAGCACATTTTATACAAATTAACCCATACCGATAAAACTAGACTCATTTTAATAATTAATTTACATATTTGATCTTTTAACCGTATTTTTCACACAATCAATATCTATAGCAAATTACATTCTTTTTTAGTCTGTAGGCCCAACTTTTTTAGGATGGAAAAGCATAATAAAGATTAAAAACAAAAACACCTACAAATATAAGGACTTGTTTTTTTTAAAATAAAAAAAGGCTTAAGAATCAAAACCATTGGGTAATAATATTATACAACTAAAAATTGATTTTAGCCAACATCGACAATCTTGGATTGTCGTTAGTCATGTCATTACTTAATATCACAAACTAATCACCGGGACGTTTTCAAAATGTTCTAATTTCTAAAGAACTAAACTGAAAAAAAAAATAGAAAATAACATGAAAGACCATGTAAAAACCTCTTATACTTTTGAACTAAAAAAAAGTTATTTCAGCCCAAAAAAATATCACTTTACTTATAAGTTATAATTAAGTTATCTAATGCAATAAATAATTAAAATTTCGTTACACTTTTTGGTAAAAAGTCTAAATTATAGCTATGTTGTATGAATTAACTCACACTTCCTAACTTCATGTTGGGCCATGTAGTCATTTACTTGGAAATTTACCATCTCATCATTTGAGAAATTATAAACATCAGAACCGAAGGTCACACCTTGAATTGAAGAGCAGTAATATTCCAAAGGATCAAAAAAGGCCATGAATAAGATTGATTTGCAACAATCATGACCATCAATCCTCAAAGTTGTTATATACGCCATACATAAATAGCTAAAAACCATTATTGCTGCTTCTATTTGGAGGCCATTGTCCAGAAATTCAAAATAAACGAGGGCGAAGCAGCAAACCAACTCATAAACGCCATTGCTGTTGCTGTCTCAAACCTGCTGCAATGGTTTTGTGCACAATCATTCAAATCATTGCCGATGAGAACTGTGATACCAGCAGAAGCACAGGCTGCAGAAAATGTGAGTGTTGAAGTAATCTGCAGCAGAATTCAAAGAAAAACACCATGTATGAGTGCCTCTGCATCATTTTTTTTTTGTTTTACAGTATAGTATATCACATTATTAAAACAAATGAAGGAACAAACACATTCTCTTCCAAAGAAGTGTTAGCAACACTTTCTCTAACACACTTTATGAATGTTCAAAATTTATGAAAACCATGAATTCAAGAGAATCATTAAACAACAAGTGAGACCCACAAAAATATGTGTCTTCGAATACATTTTAGCCAATAGTGCACATAAAAGAGTGTGTTGCTAGCAATAATAGGGTAGCTGAAAAAGTTGATCACTGAGTCATCCAACTTAAGTGTAAAAAATTTGTAAATAACTAAATAATTGGTTCCATAGCTAAAAGCCTAAACTGCATTTTTGCCAATGTACATGGTTAAGTCTTCCACAAATCATATTAGTCTGATGGTGAGGTCTTAACATTTATATTTCCTTAAAATAATGCTTATCCCTGGTTGAAGGCAGACAAGTATCAAGTATACGGTTATACTTTTAATAATGATAGAACTTTGTCACCACCTTCACTGCTACCATGGTTACAACTTTCTTGGATAGCCAATCAACTTGAAGACAGTTTCTTTGCCAGTGTAGTGAGGATAGCACCAATTCACAAGATTAATTACACAAGTTAACAAAGTTTGCCAGAATTGTCTTACCCCATCACCAATAGAGAATAAGCGGACAATTTTTGTATTTCGGTAGCCACGCCTCACTAAAATGGCATATATATCAGCAACTGCCAATGAAAGACTCCACAAGCTTTGCAGGCTAACAGCAGCAACTAGGTAGCTGGTACAGCAAATACAACAAAACCTATTACGCTATGTTGAAAATGAAGACTGTGAGTGTGGAGACATCATCAAATCATAATGATCACCTTCACAAACATGACAGTAAATATACAAACAAATTTAAGTGAGTGGTGTTGCTCACAATTTGGAATATAACTAGTTCAGTAAAATTTAGATTACCAACCATCTAGAAAGTCATAAGAAAGTAACTTTAGACCTATCCAAGAAAGGATAAAACAAAACATAAATGGGAAATATATTTCTAAGGGCTTGTATGTGTGACTTTAGTAGAATCCTAGGTTTCCCACTCATTTCACTCAACACTGAATTTTCTACTGCTACAAAGTTACCAAAGACGAGGATATCTCAGTGCAACACCAATTAAGGAAAAGATGATAGAAGATTGGTCAAGGTGGCCTGGACACTTAAAAAAGGCCAGTAAGGAGAGTAAAACGTTTGATTTCAGTTCTGTAAAAAGGAGGAGAGGGAGACCAAGAAAAACCTAAGAAAAAAGTTACTAAGAGGAATCAAGGTAAGTAATATTTCTGAAATATGGTATTTAACCAAGCCAAATTTGGTCATACAATTCATAAAGCCAGACTTACCTAGTGCTACAAGGATGGAGGCAAAAGGGGAATCCCTTGAAATTCTAGTGCATATAAATATATACTTTAAGTTAGTTAGTGTAAAACTAGTTATATCTGTTTAATATAACAATGATTAAGGCTAATTAGTGCAAATTTGTGCAATACTAGCTGTATCTGTTGTTATTCTGAGATTGTTAAGATTAGTTATAAAATTGTGTAAAAACTAGTTGTCTTTGCAACAATGGTTAAGACTATAATCATTTGAAACAAAAAACAGTTCCAATCTTGTGTGAGAAAGTAAAACTAGTAAACAGTTTTTCAAAAATCATTATCTGCTAGAATTTAAATTTTGACACAATCACAAAAAAAGTAGTGGATTTCCTGATCTCTCCCTGCTTAGTGGATAAGAATTTTGCCATTTTTGGTACACAGACTTTTGCTGTTGTAAAAATCAAGTTGCTAAACAAAACAAAATGCAAAGTAACCACACTAATTTAGCAATTTTATCACTAGAGTATCTTGGAGAAAATGACTAGTAACTAACAATAAAAACCCCCATCAAGGAATATCAATTCATTCCAAATTTGTAAAATGTTAGGTGAAAGTACACAAGTTCATTTCCCCCTTTGTAAATCTCATTAAAAAAAAAAAAAAAAAAAAAAAAGGACTGGGATGCTGATTTTCTGCACTAAAAACCTAAACCAAATAAAAATGAGGAGAAACCCAATTAAGAAAACGGTTAGAAATCTCACGGACTAAAGACATGGCTTGTTGCATGTATATAAATGGAGAGTAATCCTAACCTAACAAGCCGTTTTGCAGGATTGAGTTTGGCAAATTCAACTAAAACAAAGGAAATGGTAAAAAGAATGAATTGATAATACCGGAAGGCAGTGACGGAGGGGAAATCGGAGGTGGTGGCCATGACGGAGAGGGAAAAGAGGGCGAAGAAGAATTGAAGGAAACGCAAGATGAAGCCACCGATGGTGCCGGGCATGCCCTGTGTGTCCTTCAAAATGTATCTGGGCATTGCCATAACAGCATGTTCTGTGGCCACCGGTGGGGCTTCAATTGGGTGAACCGTAGGATGCACCATTGACAGCGACATCACCACAATTGACTGCTTCTGCTTCTATCTCTGCACCCTTTGCTTTACTCCACCAAACAAAAGTTGGTAGTGATGGTGTTGTGCTGCCACTTTCCTCACGGTTTTCCTCTTTTTTTTTTTTTTTCTTATCTTATGATTTCCTTTTTATTTTACTCTATTTTTTTTCTTGTTTCTGGTTTATATTATCACTGTGTCTAGTAGACATATGATGTGTAATTATGACATCTAATCAAAATTTTTAAATAATAAAAAATATTTAATTAATTACTCAGTTAAAATAATTATGATTTTTAAAAATATTATTGATTTTTTATTTAATTATGATAATTATGATTTTACAAAGAGAATTATTATAGTATCATGATATTCAATTTTTAATAATTTAAAATAAGTCTTTTTATAAGAATTTTGATGAAGAAAAAATATTTTTTCTTCTACTTACCTCTTTTTCCTGGGGTGATTTCTAATGACAGTTCACGTTTATATAAAAATTATTATCACTGTTATTATTATAATATTATTATGACCTTTATCACTCCTGTTGTGATCCAGTAACAGTAAAAATAATTACAATAATGATAATAATAACACAAAGATGATAAAAAATAGATGTAAAAATATAAATTTTTATAATTTAATTTTAATTTTAAAAAATAATTTTTATAAATCTTTAAAATATTTTAAAATACAGTAAAATTATAAAAGAAAAATTAAATCATTGTATTTTTGTGAAATTATTGTATTCTTATGAAATTATAAAAATATTATTTTTAAAAAAATCTTATAAATTATTACATTTGTATAAAATCTTTTAAAATTCACAAAGCTTTTCCACACTAAAATAATCTTTCAAAATTTGGTTAGAATACATCTTCCTTAGTCATACTTAATCATTGTTTATTCGCAGAAAATATATTAATAGAATACGCACTAAATTCATTATATCCCTTATAATTTTTATTATTAAGTTAAAATTTGTTTAAAAATAAATTATATCTTTAATTTTGATAATTATAAATTAATAAAATAAAAGTTTGAATTTATAAAATGATTTTAGTTATCAAATGATTAAGTACTTAATGAAAAAATATTTTGTCTTAAGACTTCAGTCGGATTAATAAGATGATCGACGAAGCTTTAACAATTAAAATAAGTATTAGTTCTATATGTTATTTTTAAACACGCATTTTTTAAATCACATATGATGAAATCATCTAGCTCGCTATAAAATGACGTGTTAAATTAGAGTTAAAGATGATGTTTCTTACACGAAGATCCATTGTAGAAAGAAGTATAATTTTCTGTAAGAAATATTTGGATTGTGAAACTTCACAATTCTGAAGTTGACAATTTAAAAATGCATTTAATGCAATAGAACATTGAGCATGCATTATGGAATGAAGAATTTGAAGTTGTCTAGTCTAACAGTTGTTTCAAGGTCTCTGGAAAATCTATTGTACAACTTTAAATTCTCGTAAAAAGTTTTTCTCCTTTACGCGTCATTGTATATCCCTCTCTATGTAGAGGTTGATTTTCCTATGTTAGACAACCCCTTGTAAATTCATACACTTAGTGGTAGTTTAGCTTGAAGATGTTGGGACCAAAAAATACTTGAAATTTAAAAAAATCTTAGGTTCAAACAATATTTGGATAATATTAGTGAAGAGACTATAAACAAAAAATATTTGGGTTAACCAATAATAAATAAGGTCAAATAATACTTATAATCAATTTGAGACAATAAAATCTTAACTATATTCCCTTTATTATTTTATTGTTTCATTTATCAACTAGGATTGTTCTGTAAAGTTATATCCATGTTGAAGTATATCCTCTTTCATTTGTGAAAATCTACATATAAGTTATTAGACAATCTTTTTGAAGGAAAGAAACTTGCAAAAAATATTTTCAAATTTAATTCAACTCTTTTCTTATATTTTTATATATATAAACGTAAATAGTTATTTCATATTCTTGACAATTATATTTTTTTTCATTTTTATCTAAGTCTAGCCGCTACAAGAATTAAAAGAAAAAAATAAATAGTACAAAATTTAAAATGGTAACTTAAAGACTATAAGAATTATAAGAAAATTTTTTGAAACTATAACTATTTGAAACCTTAATTTACTTTTGTGGTCACTATAGTTTTACTAACTTTCCATTTTATTTTGTAGATGATTAATTTAGTCTATGAAATTTAGACTTTTTTCCACATTGATGTCTTTCGTTAAAATTCTGACAATATCGTTAATAGTAGATACAAAAAAGAAAAAAATATATAAATTATAAAAACTAAAATGTCACATATATATTCAGTGACTAAAATGGAATTTTTCTTTGATTATAACGTTACAAAATATAATTAAACCTTGGTTTAATTAAAAATTCAAAATTTATTTACATAAACATTTTTTAAAAAATAAACATAAATATTAAAATTTTATAATATAAACTCATGTAATATATAATTTTAAAATCTAATAGGAAATATTCTTAGCTCATTTTCTAAAAAAAAATCAGTAATTTAATAATAGAAAGTATCCTTATATTTTGTATATTATATGATATTATTCGTAACATTCTCAAAATTAATTTCCGTAAATAACTATGTACATTACAAACGTAATTAAAACGTTTATTAAAATTTCTATAAAAATTTGCATGTTAACCATTTATTGTTATACTTTAATTAAGTGAAAAACGTAATTCAAAATAATTTGTCGTTGTGTAGCAATACTGTTTCGTAATTTGAGAAAATTATGGTTATACTTCTAATTAAAAATGTAGTTGAAAAATAACTTTGTTGTTTGACATTTTTATTCCTATTTAACGTTTCAAACGTTATTTGATATTTTTGATTTATGGTATTTGAATTATATTATTGTCCGTGCGTTTGTACCCAGCATCATTGGTTGAAAAATTCAAACAATAAGGAAATAAAAGGGTACAAGGCCCATAAGATGCATAATTAGGAGTAGGATAGATAAATATATAATTGGGAATAAAATGTTGTGTAACAAATTTTTTGTAAATTAAATACAGAAATTGTCTTAAAAATTTATCTAGAACAATTTGTGAACCGAAAAATCATGGAAAATTTATTTTTAGAATCCTTATAATTTTTTCATAACTATGACATAATCATAGATGGTATTTGAAGGTTGAAATTAAAATCATAAAATTTAGAAGAGAAATTAAGGTTTTAATTCATTATAAAACCTTAAAATTAAGTAACTTAGAAATTGTAATTATGTAAAATTATGCAGAATTTGCTATCCTTGATTATAAATCAATTAAAGAAGCATGAAAAGGATAAAATAAAGATACAAGGATGATTTCAAAGGAAAGCCGTGGCAATTTAAAAAATTTTGCAAACAAAATGACAAAATTGGAAAATTTGGTAATTTTGTTAGAAATTTTGCATATTGGATTTGTGCAAGCCATCAAACCACACAAATATAGATGAAAAATCAAGGAAGAAAAGTCCAAATTATAAACTAAATAAGGTGGTCATAAATGTCAAAGTCAAGATAAGCCTTAACTTATCTTAAACATTAATTACTTAGTTACTTTTCGAAGTCACTAATAATTAAATTAATCAAGCTATTCTAACTAGCTAGTTACATGCAATTATTTAATGTTTTTTTCATCTGTAAATAACGCACCTTGCATCACATTCCAGCTGTGTAAACCAAATGCCAAAACAACCAAATAATTTGTTTTTTTTTTTCAAACATCAAAACCATAAGCTTACTTTGTCCAAATTTCAAAATTTTCTAAGTTACCAAGGCCTACTTCACATCACCTTTTGTGGAGTGTAAGTCTAACCTTATTTCAATTTTCCAAAGCCTTTCTAAAGAGTTTTAAACAAGGATCAAGAAAAATTAAGGTGAGGGAAGTTTCCAATTAAATTAAGTTTTCAAGTTTCTAAATATTCTAGAATTCTAAATCTTATAAAGTTATTTGTTTTAAAATTTCTAAACTTTTGTGTTTTAATTTTTATAATCTTATACTCTTGAGTTCATAAATATTATTGAAGTTTTAAAGTAATAAGGATAGTGAGAGAAGTCTCCAAAATATTCAAATTTTCTAAAGTATCTAAATTACTAAGTATTTCAAGTTTTAAGATTCTAAGTTTTATGAATCTTTAAGTTTCTAAGCTTACAAATTTTTAAGTTCCTTTGTGTTTCTATATTCTAAAGAGTTGAAAGTATGGAGTATTTTGATTATAAATATGTAAGGGAAGTTTCTAAAATATTCTAAGTTTCTAAAGTATCAAAATTTTTAAGTTTTCTAAAGTTTTAAGATTCTAATTTTTATGAATTTATAAAATTTGATGTTTATTGATTTTTATGGTCTTCTAAAATTAAATTAATAAGTTTTAATGAAGTTTTGAAGTGTTGAGAATATTTAAGGTTGTTACTAAAATAAATCAAGTTTCTAAATATTTTAAGTAATCTTGAAAGATTTGTTAATAACATGTGGTTATTATGGTTTAAAAATGAACTTAAGCTAAATTAATTTGGTTAAGGTGTTTCCAAGAGAGAAAATGAAATTGTAAGCACTTATAATCCACAATCCAAAGTTGAATCTATAATTAAAAATATTAAGATTTAACATGATATAATGACTTGTGTTGTGAACCGTGATGTTTGAACCATGAACTATGATATGAATTGTGATTGATTTCTCATGTGTGAACTTGGATGATCTTTGTTGTGACTTTGGATGGTGAATTAGATTAGTGGCACTATGATTTGTGATTAATGATAAAATTAATAATAATGTTTTGTTTGAGGATGTGAACCTCTGAAAGAAAAGTTTTGTACCTTTGAGGTTAAGTACCTCTGATAAGAATGTTGTATGTTTGATGAATTTTAAACATATTAATAGTGTGGAGGTAAGATCATGACATACTTGCATAACCTCGAATAGAGGTGAGCCTCAATAAGGGGTGCAAATAATAAACTTAATTTGTGTGTCTAAGTGTGATGCTTAGTACTGGGGGGTCTTTGAGACAGTGAGAAATTACTTTATTCATGGTGATCATATGTTGTTTATGATATTCTACGCAACACTAGGAGACCCTGATTAGTCGGTAAGTTATACGGTGATGGTGTTATAATTATCTGAGATGATACCACATTGCATATTTTTGAAGTTAAGGCTGGAATATGAATCGTATAGGAAATTCTCATTTAGTCTCAATTTATTCATTAAATTATATTGTTGTATGTATTTCCTTGAGAATTATTATCAATATTTATTAGGAACTTTAATATCTGGAACTTACTCTTGCGTGTTTGTATATGTGGTTTAACACCTCTGGTGATCCTGAATTTTATGGAGTGGATTGACAAGTTAGATTATGTGTGCAAGGAATGTATTACTAGAGGAATAAGTTATTTTGAAGGCTGGTTATTGGCTGTGAATATATCAAACATGTGTAAATGTTGTCTATTATTTGATAATGACGTATTATTCGACTAGTTGTAATTCTGTTATTATATTAAACTTTATTTTGAAAAAACATTTGGGTTAAATAACTTTGTATTATTTTTAATGGCTTTATAAAATTAATATTTTCTATTAAAAACAGTAATCAAAATATTTTAGATATGTTGGAATCAGGGTATCACATAATTGGTATGAGGGTGTTTAGAACTTTTAAGGTGTGATAGAGCAAGGTGTTACACTATTATTTACAATATTTAATATAGTATTGTATATTGTATAAAAGGTCAAATTATTTGAGTCTTCAAACAAAATTATTTGTAATATATAAATTTTCTGTTACAAAACAATACACATATATGTCAATATTATAATTTTGATCACAATGTCAATTTTTTTTATGTATCATTTCTAATGGTTCATAATCTACTTATATTTTTTTCTTTTTTTTATTCATTTTATGTCTTCATTGGTGATTAATTGTTTATTTTTTGCTTGAATTATTTGTTTGAGCTTTAATGGGCTAGTAGTTAAATTCTAAATTAATTAAATATTTTTCTTAGCCTAATTTTGATTATAATTATTTTTTGGTCATATTTGAGACATGAAAGACCTTTTAAACTATGGGCATATTTAAGGTATTCTTATGTATTGAAGAGCAACTAAGAGTCATTCTATTTTTCTGGTTTTATTTTTAGTTTTATGCTAAACTTAGTTAGCTTAGACCTAGTTTTGTTTAGCCTTCCCTAGGGTTATTATTTTTGGAAAACACGAAAAAGAATGAGTGGAGAGATTGAGTAGATTTTTGAGTAGTCAACTTTTCTAGTGTGAGGTTTGTCAAAGAGTTTTACCTTTTCTGGTTTTTCATCATCATCATCTTCTTCTTCTTTTCTCTTGGTTTTTCAATATTATTGTCATATGGTATTTGAACCTTCCATGGAAGGCTAACTTTGAGATTGATTCCATGAAAAGATTGCAATAAAATTTTAAGGTTTGAATTATTTTTAATCTCTGTTCAATTGATTTTCCATTATCCTTTTCTCACGTTTTTGAACCTTTGTGCTTGAACGTTTTCGTGGTTACTCAATCCTATGATTATGACAATGCTTAATTGTACATGAGTTTAACTATTCCAACTTCATTAATCAAATTTGGGTTAAGATGTTTAATTTCTAACCTAAATTTGACGAACATTAATTTTCACTTAGTTGATTAAGGCAAGTTGAATAAAGAATCAATTGATAAGAGGATTATTTATAATAACTGTGATAAATAATATTGTAATTAAATCAGGGGATTAATTCATTTTGATTACTGTTTCCAATTCATAATTTGTAATTAATTAATTGTTATTGCTTCAAAAACTCTCCAAATTGTGTGTTTGCATCTAGGGTTTGAATCTTTGTCCAAACCATGTTCCTTGGGAAATGACCCAGGGAGATTTTGAACTGTTTTCATTTGTTTGGGTACGACCTCAATCAATTCTCACCTATTCTTTTTATCATAATTTATTATGTTCCATTTCATTCTCAGTTCTTTAACATGAAAATCTCATATGGACAATTAGTGCATATATCATTAAATTCATGTTATTAGAATTCGACATTGAAAAATCACATGAATGATGGTAATTAAAAAAAATTAATTATTTAAAGATGTAGTTAAATAAAAAAATTATTAACCACACAAAAGTGTCAATTTTATATTTCAATTTAGTTATTTTAAAATGTATTTTATAAATAATAATGATCAAAAATAATTTTTATAAATATTGTAAAGATACAAACACAAGTTTTGTTCAATAAATGGAGTCTATATATGAACACCTGACTTAGGATATTTTTTTCCTTTTTAAAAACTAATTTTTTAAGATTTTCACAAAAGATTTTGTGAGAGAAAAATCAGTCATGTTGATTAGTATGCATAAAGAATATAGTTTTACATCTAGTTTTCGAGCAGCAACTAAGGTTTCACACTATATCACACAATGATGAAAATATTTTGATTTGATCAACTAAGGTTTCACTATATCACACATCATGTAAATATTTTCTGTACTTAGCCTTTTTAGGCTAATTACACTAAGTATTATTTGAAACCGAACCTTTTTAGGCTAATATCTAACCGCTAAAGTTTTAGTATTTGACAAGAGTTTGTGTCTAACTTTGGATAAACTTTACATAGAGAGGGATTCACAATAAGGTATACATACACAAAGGCTTTTTACAGAAATTTGAGAAATCAAAATACAAGAGTTTTGGCTTTAATAGAGTAATCTCTAACTTAAGACTTTGATCTCTGGCATTTATATAGATGATGAACTTGAAGTAATCGTTAGACTCAGTATCTTCAAATATTCATTCATCTATTGCCTATGGTGCCACTAACGTTAGACTCCTTGTTGCCTATCATGCCACTAACGTTGACATGAATTTTCTTGGTCTTTTCCTAGAATTCAAAAGTTTTTCAAAGTGAAAAAGAATGTAAAAAAGTTTTTCACTCCCAATTAAATTTATATAGGTGACGGGGTTAGGTGATCATCCCTTAAAATTTGCGCCACACATTTCTCATTCTAATGATTTGTCTTTAATATTGAGACACATTTAATGCTCTTATTAAAAGCACAGACCCAACACACTTAAACAAACAGTTCAAATGCATTTGATGGTTTTTTTTGGGTTGTTTAAATCAAATGAATCTACTTCTGTTGACAAATTAATGAAAATCTATCGGACTATCCATTGGTCTAATGTCTTAATAGACAAAGATGTGTCTGAAAGAAAATTTTGTTTGTTGAAGTTACCAACCCTATATTTTCCTTAATAAAATCAAAACGTTATTCAGTTAAAGTCTTTGTAAAGATAATAACCCATTGATGATCAGTACCCACAAACTTTACATCAAAAACACCTTTTTGTATATAATTTCTTATGAATTGATATCTTATCTTTATATGCTTAGCTATAGAATGCTTAATTGAGTTTTCAATTAGATTTATTGCATTAGTATTATCATAAAATATAGGAATATTTTGGTTAAACCTAGAGTAATCTTTTAATTGATACTTTACCCATAAAAGTTGTGAGAAACAACTTACAGCAGAGACATACTCAACTTCTATTGTTGAAAGAATTGTTGAGTTCCTATTCTTGCTTACCTAAAAGATGAGTGAGTCTCCAAGAAAATGACAACTTATATTTGTACTCTTCCTCTCTAATCTATCTCTAGCATAGTCAGCTTCATAAAATTGACTTAACTTGAAATCTTATTTTTTCTTATGAAACAAAGATAGTTAGTGGTGCTATGCAGACATCTTAAGATACTTTTAACAACTTGGAGATGTGACTCTCTAGGATTTGATTGAAATCTGGTACACAATCAGGTGTTATACATAATATCAAGTTAGCTTGTTGTGAAATCAAGAAATAAGCCAATCATACATCTGTAAATGGTATTATCTACAGGTTTACCTGATTCAACTTTGCTTAAACTAGCACCAGATGAATTCATAAAGGTCTTTATTGTCTTAGCATTACAAATTTTAAACTTCTTTAGAAGCTCTTTTATAAACTTTTGTTGATGGATATAAATTCTTTCCTTCGTCTGCTTGACTTGCAAGTCTAAGAAAAACTTCAATTCTCCCATCATACTTATTTCAAATTCACTATGTACTAAATCAAAAAATTCTTTGCACAATGATTCATCGATAGCAACTAAGTTATGTCATCACCACAAAACCATTATCTAGAAGAAAACTACTTAGTCTGTCATACCAAGCTCTTAAAGATTGTGTAAGATCATACTAGGTTTTCTTGAGTTTGAAAACATGGTTTGTAAGAATATAGTTATCAAAACAAAGAGGTTGCTTAATGACACACGCGCCGAACGTGCATCAAATAAAACCAGAATCTGCTACTACTTTGTCATAATAGTAGACTCGGATCGTGTCCTTACAGATTACTCTGTTATTTCTCTGTAGCTAATTATTGAACACAATTTTGGGGGGTTTTCAGGCTTAGGGAAAATTAAAGGGAATTTAAATAGTAACAATTAAGCAATGACAACAATTAAACCAAAATAAAGCGTAGTTAACAAATGAGTAAAAGACACCAATCCGATCTCTGTCAGTTCCTAATTTTCCTCACTAATTCAACACAAATAAAAGCACACATCTATGCAGTGTATTGGAATCGAGATCTCTGCATTCCAACATTGAACCAAGCATTTTAAGATCGTAGAGAATTTTCATCAAACACTCGGTGGCCTTTAAACTCACGCGATCGCATGAGAGCACACAACTCGGTTTCAAATCCTAAAATTGGTTCGCTGCATTCGTTGTTGATCAACAACGCCAGACAGTGATAATCTCAATTCAGAACAGTAATCAACATAATGAAATCGAAATTATACCGTCCAAAACAAGTGCTCATTCAATTAAAAACGGAGAACCTAAGGGAATTAGAGATCCTATTGAGATCGAATTGATTAACAAATTAGCTACACATTATTGAAATTAAACCAATCATTAATCGGAATTGCATAATAGAATTCATAAATGCAACAACAAGGAGTAAAAGTGAAATTGAAATGCTAATTCAAATGAAGAACAAATGCTGGAAATTAAGAGAGAAGAGATTGAAATTGTAGAAAACTAGAATTAACTGCGAAGTTGAATATGCAATTGTAATAGAAACAAATTGAATTGAGAGGTAATTAAATCAAGAAGGGAAATGAAAGGGGCCAATGGAACCCTAGCAGAGCAAGAGAGGAAGAAAAGAGAAACCAAATGCTGGAAAATTGAAATTTAAATTGCAAAGTGAAGTGTGTAATCTGAATGTGTTTACAAATATATAGATAAAATCAAGTCATGTGCTAGGCACATGACTTTTAATGAGCTAAGGGGTCCTCCATTCAAATCCCTGCTACAGCAAAACTAGATAAATGATTTAAATGCATTTAAATGGGCCCAACTTGCTGGAAATTCCCGCATCAGCTTTGTAGTCCACTTTCAAGGCTAACTTCACCCCAGATTCAATCTGAATTGGCTCTTCTTGTCTTCATAACAGTTGTAGGTATCTGAGTCTTCTTTAATTCGACATAAAGTGGGGCTCAATCGGAGGTCTGTAGAGAGAGATATGTCTGTTTTAGTGAAAGTGGTCAAATTTGGAAAAATATGGGGAAATAAAACAAATTAAGTTCTTAAAGTCCAAATGAGCCCAAACTCATAAATGCATCAGATCATGCTAATTGATCATTATTAATGTTGCAATATGGTGTATTAGATGCAAGGAAAATGATAAAAAATAATAATGTATCACTTAACATAAATTTTCTCTTCAATAAAACCATTTAGAAAAGCACTATTAACATCTAGTTGATATAAAATAATATTTTTATGAGCAACAAAGGTGAGTAAGATACAAATAGCTTATAATCTAGTTACAAGTTTAAAGGTTTCAGTAAAGTCAATATCTTATTGTTGGTTATAGCTTTAAGTTATTAACCTTGCGTTGTTTCTTACCACATTTCCAACTTCATCTAGCTTGTTTTTCAATACTCATTTTGTTCCTATAATGCTTTCTAAGCGAGCTTTGACACTAGTTCTCATACTTCATTTCTTGTGAATAGATTTCATTCTTCCTCCAAAACAATGATCTAGTCATTATTTCGAAGAGCCTCTTCTATGTTCTTTGGTTCAATTTGTGAAATCAGAACATAGTTAGCATCATATTTCAATGATAATCTAGTCTTTACTCCCTGATTTCCATCTCTAATGATCAAACCTTCAAAATGGTTAGTAAAAAATTTTCAGTTTGTTTGATTTGATTGTTGGGAAAAATCAAGTTGAGGAACAAATGCAGTGGTAGATGGTTTTTTTGTTGGGGCAACTTCGTTAGTCTTGATTCTTTCATCTGGTCTATACTTGATTTGTAGGTTGATTAGACGATCTTATTTGTAGAAAATCAAATGAACTCTATAATCTTGATATGTCTCTATCAACTTTTGAGTTATCATTGAAATTCACATGAATAGACTCTTCTATTACTTGGGTCCTAAAATTATATATTCTATATGCCTTTTAAGTGTTACAGTATCTAAGGAAAATTCCTTTATCACTTTAGAGTTAAACTTTTCAAGTTGATCTTTAGTATTTAGGACAATGCACTCATATCCAAAAGGATGAAAGTAAGAAATAGTGGATTTAATTCTTCTCCATGGGTCATATAAAGTCTTATTTATAATGGATTTTTATCAATATTCCATTTTTAATATATCAAGTAGTGTTTATCGCCTTTGCTTATAAGTACTTACAAAGAGAATTTTCACATAACGGAGTTCTTACCATTTCTCGCAAGGTTCTGTTCTTTCTTTTAACTACCCCATTTTGTTGGGGTGTTATCGATGAAGAGAAGTTGTGAAAGATACCACTCTAATAATATAATGCCTTAAACACGACATTTTCAAATTTGGTTCCATGGCCACTTCCAACAGACGCAATATAAAAACATTTTTTGTTTTGTAGTCTCTTGTAGATATCTCAAAGATTTTATAAGACTCATGTTTGTGGGCTAGGTATACCTATGTGAATCTAGAATAATCATGTACAATAACAAAATCATATCTCTTCCCAACAAGACTTTGTGTCTATGTAAGACCAAAGAGAAAAATATGTAACAATTCTAATGGTCTTGTCGAGGTAACAACGTTTTTTGCATTGGGAAAAAACTAAGTTATTTACCATGTTGATAAAATTTACACATATGATTTGATTTCCAATTGATTTTTGGTAGATATTTCATAATATCCCTTTTAGATAATTATGAAATATATTTAAGACTTAAGTGTCCCAATTTTTAGTTTTAAATATCTCTTTCATCATTGCTGAAATAAAAACATGTTGCATTCTAATCACTTAAATATGAAAGCTTAACTTCATAAAGGTTATTCTTCCATCTACCAATGAAAATAATGAACTTGTGTTACAAGCTTGCTTGGAGTCTTGCTTCATATTGACCCAATCTTCATTCTTTAATAAGAAACTCCACAGATTCAATTGGGATTTGCGGAAGCACTCAATGAATGTAAGAAACAAGAATGAAAATAGAAAATGGATGAAGATTAGAAGGTGATAGGCGCCATACAATGCAATAAGCCAAGTGAGGAATCGCCACAAGGAGTGATCTTCATTGATTAGATTCTAAGGTTCTAGAAAGAAACCTCAGAGAGAAACTCTCAATAGAATAGCACAAGCTATTTTTAATTTATGAATATTTTGCCCAAAATCCTCAACATTCAAATTCTTAGCTATTTATACTAAGTAAGGTGGCGACAAAGCATGGATTAAGGGTCCAACTAAGATTAAATCTTAGTCCTTGGATGGAATGAGTGATCAACGTCCATGAATACCTCAGGGAGGCAAGAACATGGATCACTCCTCAACAACCCTAGGATTAAGATCTAATCTAGGGGTCTTAATTCAAATAGGAGAAACATGAAACATGTGAATTAAGTTTGAATTTCAATCCTTAGATTAGATCTAATCTTAAGGTTGAAATTAAATCTTAAGTGATTGTTAAAAACATGTTTAGATGAATTTAAACTTAACCATTGGATGTAGATCTCATTCAGGGTTTAGAATTTAAATTGAGTTAGTGGGAAGTGCACTAACTTCCCTCCAAATCTCTCTCTCACTTTCTCTAGTGAGAGTGTGCGTCACTCTCTTCCTATTTCTCCTTGAATAATTCGATTAACACAAAGTAAAAAAGAAAAGATCGTGCACTTTGGTGCTCACACAGCCCAATCTAAGTCTTACAAAGCTAATTAAAAGTTTTACAAAATACTTAGAAAATTACAAGGCCCAATCATCTATAGTTGACTATTAACTTTGACTATTGGTCAACTCTTCTTCAATTCCTTCTTGTATCCTCTTAAGCATAGACCTTGTTATTCTTCTACTTGTGGAGAAAATCTCTCTCTGATCTCATGGTTGAGTTTTGAAGAAGACAAATAACATCAACAAAAGGGAAGCATATCTAAAGAGCATCAAAGAATTGAACTCATGATCTTACCAAGATGTAACTTAAAAGGCTCAAAGCTTCACCCTTAGAAAAAGTGAGTGCTTCACATAATATAACAGTTAAAGGCTCATAAGCTTTAAACATAGCCAAGAAAATTTGGATAAAAAATCTTTCTAAGAAATCAAATTCGTTCAAAACTAAAATTTATGTCAAAAATGAATTTTGTGTTGTTGTAACCGATTACATGGTTCTTGTAATCAATTACAAGATGCAAATTTTTCTGAAACTTAAAATTTCATGTATTCGATCACTTGATTATTGTAATCAATTACAAGGTTTTCAAAAATAGATTTTGAATGTTACAACTGCCTCCTATAATCGATTACACAATTTTCTGTAATTGATTACATGCTTTCAAATTTTAAATTTTGGCAACGTTATTCTTCAGTAATCAATTACCATAACTATGTAATCTATTAAAAAGTTTAAATGTTGAATTATTTCTAACAAGTATATTTTTGAACAGTTTTTAACTTCCCTATATAAGTTCAATCTTCAATTGTCAGAAAATGACTTGAACTTTCATATTATTTTTTCTATCAATTGAGAACAAACCTTTTTCTCTCATTCTATTTAAAAATTAAAAAGCTTCTTGAGCCTAAACTATTACATTATTGGGAAGCCTTGCTTGTAGGACTTATCCTACCTGATGCAAGACCATGAAGCTAAGGAGATGCTCCACGGATCTAACACCTTTGTTTGCCTAATCTTCAATTCACCAAGTGATCATCACTCATCAAACAATGGAAGAGGTGCGGAATAGACTAGGTTAAATGGATAGTGTTTCGGTTATGGAATCAAAGAAGAAGAATACAAAAATGGATGTAGATTGAGAAGGGTGGTAGCGCCATGATTCAATGAACCAATAAGCCAAGTAGAAGAATCGCCACTTGGATCATGGATCCATGATAAGATTCAAGGTTCTTGGAAGAAACCCTAGGAGAGCTCTCTCCTTTTCTCAAGACTTTAGTCTTAGAAATTCTCTTTTCATAAATGACCAAAGTGTCTTACAATGAGAATTTGCCTAAGTTATAAGCATGTCTTGGTGCCTTGACCGTGAGCTCTCTTAGCCTTAGGATCCTTGATGGATTGATCAAGTGATGCTAGGCACCCTTCACTTGATCAATTCAAGAAGGATCTAGAGTTAATGAGATCAAGAGGCTCAAAACTCTCCTAAGCATGTGATGATCATGGATTAATCAAGATGGAATTCTATGCCTTGGATTAGAAGTAAATCCAAAGGCTAGAATACCTTCTTAGATGAGAGTCAACATTTATAAACTTGCCTTGAATTTGCACCTTTGATTATGGAATAATCAAGTGGTGAAAATTCAAGTTAAGTTAGTGGCAATTCCACTAATTCTCTCTCCTAATCCACTCACTCTCTTTTAAGAGAGTGTATTACACTTGCTTAGTTGGTCTCAAGCCCAATTCTAAGAGGCTTTGACCAATTAACCAAAAGTCAACATGTCCAATACTAGTCTTGGTCGAAACATACAAAGCAACTATGGTCCAAGCTTCATACAAAATTAAGCCTAAACTAATTACAAACTAATTAGAAGATTACAAGGCTTCTTTTGCCCACTTTGTTGACTTTGAGGAGTTGACCATTGACTTTGACTTTGACCTTGACTAGTTGACTTGGTCAACTCTTCCTCAACTTGAGCTTCTAGTCTTCTTTGCATAGCCCTTGTGATCCTCATGTTTGGAGATGGTCCTCCATCAATCCCTCCTTCTTGAGGCAAACTTATCCCCAAGTTGCTTCCATCACTACCTACATCACAAATAGATAAGTCACTTACCTTAAATGAATTACTACCTATATAAGAAGTAGGAAGATCAAGAGAGTAAACATTAGGTCCAAGTCTCTTTAAGATTTTGAAGGGTCCATCTCCTCTTGGCAAAAGTTTAGATTTCCTAAGGCTAGGAAATCTCTCCTTCTTGAGATGAAACCACACCAAGTCTCCTTCTTTGAGCTCCACATTTTTCTTATGCTTGTTCACTTGGGCCGCCACCTTGGAGTACCTCCTCTCAAGGTGCTCTTTGATTTTGGCATGAAGGGATTTCACAAGATCGACCTTGGCAACTCCATCTACATTTAAAGCAAACTCAAGTGGCAAAGGCACAAGGTCAAAAGGTGTTAGAGGGTTAAAACCATACACAACTTCAAATGGTGAATGGGAAGTAGAAGCATTCACAACTCTATTATATGCAAACTCAACAAAAGGTAAATGTTCCTCCCATGTCCTAGTATTCCCTTTAACAAAACATCTCAACAATTGGCCTAATGTTATATTAACCACTTCGGTTTGGCCATTCGTTTGTGGATGACAAGTGGTAGAGAATAAAAGCTTGGTGCCTAACTTACCCCATAAGGTTCTCCAAAAGTGACTCAAAAATTTTGAATCTCTATCACTAACAATTGTCTTAGGCAAACCATGCAATCTAACCACTTCTTTAAAGAACAAATTTGCAATGTGTGTAGCATCATCAACCTTATGACAAGGAATAAAATGAGCCATTTTAGAAAACCTACACACAATTACAAAAATGGAATCCATTCCTCTCTTGGTTCTCGGCAATCCAAGCACAAAATCTATTGATATGTCAATCCAAGGAGAAATGGGAATAGGTAAAGGAGTATATAACCCATGATTCATGCTTCTAGATTTAGCCCTATGACATGTAATGCACTTGTGTACCAATCGGTCCACATCCTTTTTCATGTGTGGCCAATAAAAATGTTCATGTAATATGGCTAATGTCTTATCAATTCCAAAGTGTCCCATGATGCCTCCTTGATGTGCTTCACAAACCAAAAGTTCTCTTAAGGATGTCTTAGGGATACACAAACATTTTCCTTTGAAAAGATAACCATCCACCCTAAAGAAATCCTTATGAGCACTTTGAGCACACATCATGAACACTTGGCCGAAATCATGATCATGTTCATACAATTCTTTAATGTGATCAAAACCTAGCATCTTAGTTTCTAGCATGCAAATCAATGAAAATCTCCTACTAAGAGCATCGGCTACCACATTAGTACTACCTTTCTTATACTTAATCATGTAGGGAAAGGTTTCAAGAAATTCTACCCATCTTGCATGTCTCTTACTTAGCTTGCCTTGGCCCTTGATATGCTTGAGTGCCTCATGGTCGGTGTGCACCACAAACTCCTTGGGAAGAAGGTAGTGTTGCCACACTTGGAAGGCCCTCACAAGTGCATACATCTCTTTATCATAGGTGGAGTAGTTGAGTTGAGCACCCTTGAGCTTCTCACTAAAGTAGGCAATGGGGTGTCCCTCTTGCATCAACACGGCTCCAACACCTAAGTTAGAAGCATCACACTCTAATTCAAATGAACAAGCAAAGTTAGGTAAAGCAAGAATAGGTGCATGTGTAAGCTTCTCTTTAAGTAGATTGAAAGCATGCTCTTGACTTTGACCCCAAATAAACGTGACATCCTTTTTAACTAGTTCATTAAGAGGTGAAGCAATAGTACTAAAATCCTTAACAAACCTCCTATAAAAACTAGCTAAGCCATGAAAGGATCTTACTTCCCTTGCATTGGTGGGTCTCGGCCACTCTTGGATGGCCTTGATCTTGTTTTCATCCACTTGCACACCTTGCTCACTTACCACAAAACCGAGGAATATAACTTGATTGGTGGCAAAGGTGCACTTCTCCTTGTTAGCATACAAATGTTGTTCCCTAAGCACTTTCAAAACAAGCTTCAAGTGTGTTAGATGTTCTAAGAAAGAATTGCTATAAATCAAGATATCATCAAAATATACCACAAAAAATTTTCCTAGAAACTCTCTTAGCATATGGTTCATTAACCTCATAAAAGTGCTAGGTGCATTTGATAAGCCAAAGGGCATGACAAGCCACTCATATAGTCCAAACTTGGTCTTAAAAGTGGTCTTCCACTCATCACCTTCTTTCATCCTAATTTGGTGATAGCCACTTTTAAGATCAACCTTGGAGGATACCTTAGCTCCATGTAGCTCATCAAGTAAGTCATCTAGCCTAGGAATTGGGTGTCTATACCGAATGGTTATATTGTTAATTGCTCTACAATCGGTACACATTCTCCAAGTTCCCTCCTTCTTAGGCACTAAAATAACCGGTGAAGCACAAGGAAACAAGCTCTCCTTGACCCACCCCTTACTCATCAACTCCTCTACTTGCCTTTGCATTTCATGAGTCTCTTGAGGAGAACTCCTATATTTAGGCCGGTTGGGTATGTTGGACTTAAAGCTTGAAGATGCTTTGGAGTCTCTCTCGGTGTTTTGCTTTTGATGTTATGTAATTTTGGTTTTCTTAGATGAATTGTAATTAGGAGTTTCACATGTATTGATTGTTTAGTTTAGGCATGCATGTGGTTGTTCTTTGTGTGAATGCACTGGAGAGCTTGGGAATCTAGTGTGATTTCTCAAATGTTTGATTTCCCTCTCAAAATTGGTTTGAAAATGTCTTTGGTAACCAACTGAGGTAATAGATTACCAACAGTAGGTAGTTAACTACCAACAGCAGGTAATCAACTACCAACAGTAGGTAACAGAGTGTGGAAATTTATTTGTTACTGGAGTAATCGATTACCCCCTCGGGTTAATCGATTACCATGGCTAAAAATCACCCTGGAAACCTTTGTTCACTGGTTTAATCGATTACCAACCCCTGACAGTCGATTACCCCTATCAGAAAAACATTAAGTTGCCCAAATTGAGTTTTTAATTAAATCTATAAATTCTCTTTTGATGAAAATTAACATAAGATCTTGGAACATAAGTTTTAGAAAAGTTCATACACTTTCAAATTCTCTCTAAACTGAGTTCATCATCTTTTCCAAGAAACTCATAAAGAACTTCAACAGTTTATCAAGTTTTCATAAAGAAAGGGCAAAACTTGATCTTTTCTCTAACTGGGTGGTATTCATTGTGTTTTCTTTTGTGATCATATCTACACTCCAGGTGTTCTCTAAACTGATCTTTTGTTTACCTTTTGGATTTTGGGTTGTTACTCTAGGAGAGAGGTCTCTCTGGATAGAGTAAAAGGTCTTTGAGAAGTGTGTTCTCAAAGGTTTGATCTTGGGTGTTCCAAGGTCAGGGAAGAACTGTTCTTTGGGTTAAAGGACAGGTTTTTGGGTGTTTTAATTTCGTTTTTGTGTTGCTTGTTGCAGAGTGAATGTAAAAGAACACAAAAGGGATCATTTGATAGTGGAAAATCGATCGCAACAGTTGTTGGGTTAGGACTGGATGTAGGCAGTGGGCCGAACCAATATAAATCACTGTGCACTCTTCTTCTTCCTTCTTCTCTTTACCATTTACCATTAATTGCTGCTATCTTGGTTTATCTTCTGCAATTTGTTCAGTAATTGACTTGGTAATTAACTCGGTAATTGACTCGTTAATCAACTAAAACTGGAACAGTTAGATACTGATATTGATTATGCTGTATATTGATTACTAACGTGTTTCTGATTTTTCCTTTTGGTATTTCCGCTGTGTATCTTTAATATTTCTCGCTTATCTGTCTCAACTGTTGATAGGTAATCAAGAATAGTTTTGTTTGAATTAAAAGGAAATAGAAACTCGCGAAAATTGGGCTATAGTGGAACTAGAATCTATTCACCCCCCTCTAGATTCACACATAGGGACCAACAATTGGTATCAGAGCTTTATCTAGTAGGTTGCTCTAGATTTTGATCCATAGTTCCTTAGAATGGCCGGTAATCAATTACCATTCGCTAAAGGTGCCTTTATTAACAGACCTCCTCTGTTTTGTGGTGATAACTATCCTTTTTGGAAAGTGAGGATGAAAATCTTTATGGAGTCTGTACATAGAAGCATTTGGCAAGCGGTTGTGACTGATTTCAAGGTCCCCACATACATAGAAAATGGGAATGAGATTGAAAAACCATTTGAGAGATGGGAACAAGAAGAAATTAGGAGAGCTGAAAATGATGCAAAAGCTTTAAATATCATACATTCTGCTTTGAATTCAGATGAATTTTTCAGAATTTCAGCTTGCAACACAGCCAAAGAAGCTTGGGATCTAATAAGGGTCACACACGAAAGAACCGCTGAAGTACGAAGGGCAAGGAAGAATACCTTGATCCAAGAATACGAAACCTTTAGAATGGCACAAGGTGAGTCCGTGATGGATATGCAGAAACGTTTCACACACATCGTAAACCATCTCAAAGGACTTGGTAAGATCTTCGTTGAGGAAGAAGTCAATGTGAAGGTGCTGAAATCCTTGAGCAGAAAATGGCAACCAACTGTCACAGCAATCACTGAATCAAAGAACCTAGCCTTGATGACAAGTGCAGAGTTATTTGGTAAGTTGAGGGAATATGAAATGGATATGTCCCGTATTGCTGATGAGGAACAAAAAGATAAGAAAGCCAAAGGTCTAGCACTCAAGATGGAAGACACAGCTAGTGAGAGCGATGCATCAAGCTGTGGTAGTGAATCTGAACAGGAAAATATGAATCTCATGGTAAGGAAATTCAAAAAGTTCATGAAGAAGAACAACGACAAAAGGAGATTCAACAATTTCAGAAAAGGCTTCAAGAGGAATGAGAGTTCATCTTCAAAGGTCACTTGTTATGAGTGGGGAAAAATGGGTCACTACAAATCGGAGTGCCCCAACATGAAGAAAGGTAATAGTAGTGAGCCTAGAAGAGTAGAACATGAAGAAAGGCCCAAGAAAGACAAATTTCGCAAGAAAAAGGCATACATAGCTTGGGAAGAGAATGATTCCTCAACCTCTAGTGGAAGTGATAATGAAGAAGCAAATTTGTGTCTCATGGCCAATCCAACATCCGATGATGAGGTAAGTGATTCCGAATCATCTACTTTTGACTATGATGAGCTGCAAACTGCTTTTTGTGAACTTTACAAGGAAGCCGAAAAACTAGGCAAGTTGAACAAGGTTTTGAAAAATAAAGTTACTAAATTGGAAAATGATATTTCTGTTTTGAAAACTGATGTTCAAAGTTTGAAAAAGGAAAATGATATCTTGAAACTACCCTGTTCAAAGTGTAAGTCTTTTGATGACTCCTTGAAAAAGAATAGCATGAAGTTCTTTGCATTTAGACAAACCAGCAAAAACAGAACTTTCTCATGTAGTTATTGTATGAAACCTGGACATAACTCTTATAATTGCATGATTAGAAAGGAAGGAATAACAAGTGGATTGTTTAAATGGATTAGGAAAGATAGTCACAGCTCTAACACTAATGGACCCAACAAGACTTGGGTACCAAAAACAAAGTGATATCTTTTTCTGTGTAGGTGTGCTTGAGAGCCAAACACTCAACTTGGTATTTGGATACGGCGCTCAAGACATATGACAAAGCGACAAGAGCAATTTTATCTCCTTCAAATCAAAAGAATCTGGTTCAGTAGTGTATGGAGATAACAACAAAGGGAAAATACTGGGTATAGGTGCAGTTGGAGACAAATCCAACACTGTGATTGAGGATGTACTGCTTGTGGAAGGTTTAAAATTCAATCTTCTGAGTATTAGCCAACTATGCGACAAAGGTTATCAAGTATCATTCGATAATGGTTGCTGCAATATCAGTAGAAGTGATTCGAGCGAGGTATTAATGGTCGGTAAGAGACATGGTAACATCTACATCCTTGAACTTGATCATACATCATCATATCATGCATGTCTTATGTCAAACGATGATTTATCATGGCTTTGGCATAGATGTATAGCTCATATTGATGTTCATCAGCTGAACAAGCTTTCTTCTAATAACCTAGTACAAGGGTTACCTAACTTGAAGTTCAAAAGAGAAGGCCTATGTGATGCATGTGGAAAGCAGGCAAAGCGATCTAAGCTCCTTTAAAACCAAAAATGTTGTTTCAACTTCTAGACCACTTGAGCTAGTGCACATGGATCTCTTTGGTCCATCTAGAACTACTAGTTTGGGTGGAAACCTATATGGACTGGTTTTAGTAGATGACTACTCTCGTTTTGCTTGGGTTGCATTTATACCAAATAAAGACAAGACCTTCAAAGTTTTTAAAATTCTTGCCAAAAGGATACAAAACGAAAAAGATTTGAAAATCAAGTCTCTTAGAAGTGATCATGGAGGGGAATTTGAAAATGAACCTTTTGAAAAATTTTGTGAAAAATATGGAATCGATCACAACTTTTCCGCTCCAAGAACTCCGCAACAAAACGGGGTTGTTGAGAGGAAAAACAGATCCTTGATAGACCTAGCTAGAGCTATGTTAAGTGAGAGTGCACTACCTAAACACTTTTGGGCTGATGCAGTTTCCATTGCTTGCTATGTTCTAAATAGAATTGTGATTCGTCCCTTTTTAAAGAAAACCCCCTATGAACTCTATAAGGACAAGAAACCCAATATTTCTCAATTTAGAGTATTCGGGTGCAAATGTTTTTTTCTGAATAATGGCAAAGAGCCACTTGGAAAGTTTGACGCCAAGGCGGATGAGGGTGTGTTTATTGGGTATTCATCAACAAGTAAAGCATACAGAGTTTTCAATAAGAGGAGAATGTGCATTGAAGAATCTGTACATGTAAAGTTTGATGAATCTAATAATCCCCAAAAGGGAAGTGTTTTTGTTGATGATGATGAGAATACAGGTGTAGACAGCAGCAGTAAACCACAATTACAGCAAGATACACCAACTATTTCTCGCTTATCTATCTCAACTATTGATAGGTAATCAAGAATAGTTTTGTTTGAATTAAAAGGAAATAGAAACTCGCGAAAATTGGGCTATAGTGGAACTAGAATCTATTCACCCCCCTCTAGATTCACACATAGGGACCAACAGGGTAAGGGTGCACCGGGTACTAGATCTATTTGATGTTCAATCCCTCTAAGTGGGGGAAGACCTTGGGGAATTTCCTGTTGGTCCCTATGTGTGAATCTAGAGGGGGGGGGTGAATAGATTCTAGTTCTACTATAGCCCAATTTTCGCGAGTTTCTAATTCCTTTTAATTCAAACAAAACTATTCTTGATTACCTATCAATAGTTGAGACAGATAAGCGAGAAATATCAAAGATACACAACGGAAATACCAAAAGGAAAAATCAGAAACACGTTAGTAATAAATATACAGCGTAATCAATATCAGTATCTAACTGTTCCAGTTTTAGTTGATTACCGAGTCAATTACCGAACAAATTGCAGAAGATAAACCATGATAACAGCAATGTAAGGTAAACGGTAAAGAGAATAAGAGAGAAGAAGAGTGCAAATTGATTTATACTGGTTCGGCCCACTGCCTACATCCAGTCCCAACCCAACAACTGTTGCGATCGATTTTCCACTATCAAATGATCCCTTTTGTGTTCTTTTACATTCACTCTGCAACAAGCAACACAAAAACGAAATCAAAACACCCAAAAACCTGTCCTTTAACCCAAAGAACAGTTCTTCCCTGACCTTGGAACACCCAAGATCAAACCTTTGAGAACACACTTCTCAAAGTCCTTTACTCTATCCAGAGAGACCTCTCTCCTAGAGTAACAACCCAGAAACCAAAAGGTAAACAAAAGATCAGTTTAGAAAACACCTGGAGTGTAGATCTGATCACAAAAGAAAACACTATGAATGCCACCCAGTTAGAGAAAGGATCAAGTTTTGCCCTTTCTTTATGAAAACTTGATGAACTCTTAAAGTTCTTTATGGGTTTCTTGGAAAAGATGATGAACTCAGTTTAGAGAGAATTTTGAAAGTGTATGAACTTTTTTAAAACTTATGTTCCAAGATCTTATGTTAATTTTTAGAGAAAAGAGTATTTATAGGTTCAATTAAAAACACAATTTGGGCAACTTAATGATTTTCTGATAGGGTAATCGATTGCCAGAAGCTGGTAATCGATTAAACCAGTGAGCAAAGGTTTCCAGGGTGATTTTTGGTCATGGTAATCGATTAACCCGAGGGGGTAATCGATTACTCCAGTGACAAATGAATTCCCACACTCTGTTACCTACTGTTGGTAGTTGATTACCTGCTGTTGGTAGTTGATTACCTGCTGTTGGTAGTTAACTACTTATTGTTGGTAATCTATTACCTCAGTTGGTTACCAAAGACATTTTCAAAATATTTTAGAGAGGGAAATCATACATTTGACACATGAGAAATCACACTAGATTGCTAAGCTCTCCAGCGTATTCAAACAAAGAACAACCACATACATGCCTAAACTAAACAATCAATACATAGGAAACTCCTAATTACATTTCATCTAAGAAAACCAAAATTACATAATCCTCAAAAGTAAAACACCAAGAGAGACTCCAAAGCATCTTCAAGCTTTAAGTCCAACAGTCTCCCCTTTTTTGGTTTTGATGTACCAAATCTCAACCAAGGTTTTCCTAGAGGTTTAGGATGTGTGTTGATCTTCTAAGAATCCTGCAACTGTTAGAGATATCCAAATATGCAGTATATACATTGCAGATTCATAGTACAATCTATCTTAAACAGAGCATTATACTATCAATCATCAAGTAAAATCATCCATTCAAAAATATAGGACATGATTCAATTCACAATCATAGATCAAGACCAGAAGAATTAAAAACAAAATCAGAATATAAACCATAACGTGAAAAGAAATATTACAACCATATCGAATTGTTCAGGTTCAAATATCCAAAAAGTAAATTGTTCAGAGCAAACGAAAATAACAGAAACAATAGTTCAACCATAAAGCGCAAAACCTAATGCTACCAAAAGCTACTCAATACTACTCAATATTAGCTACTCTACTCTACTCCCCCTATCTAGGATAACCTATACAATCATTCATTCATTCTCCCCCTATTTGGTATATCAAGAAGCAAAAGAGAGAGAAGTGATAAGAAGGGAATACTAGAGTGCATCAAAGCGAGTATGAAGAGACTCCAGCAGCTCCTTGAGATCCAAGAAGCAAGCATTGTTTGCAGCCTCCATCTCATCCAATCTTTTGGCAGTGGTAGCTTCCAGCTCATCCATCCGATCAATGACAATTGACTCAAAACGGGATTTAGGGATGTACTCCCCAGCCGTCGAATCATCATCATCAGAAGGTGGATCGGTTGCAACTTCTGTTTGTTGTTGTTGTTGTGGTGCGTCTTCCCTTGGCACCCATCCAACATCAGTTTTTGTCAATCGCATCATCTTTAACGCTTTGTCTCCAATGATGTGAATGTCCTTCACCAAGTCTCGGTTCTCATTTGTAGTATCAACCTGAAAATGCTCAAGCAAACGTGAAATAAACAGAGAATAGGGAATTTGTTATCAAATAGCCTTCTCGTCTTGAGCATGTTGTCCATCACAACATGTGCCCAGTCGATTTGAATGCCATTCTTCAACGCTGCCATCATTACCATATCCTCCTCATTGATCTGAGCGTGATTGGTTCCTCTTGCAGCTAGGATCCAGCAGATTGTATAGTGAAGAAGACGATCGTCGGTGTTCAGCCCGCCGGTGTTGTAGGTTATCTTCTTCCCACGCTCCTTTCTTGCAGCCTTTTCCGCTTCCCATGCCTCGGGATATTTGAGTAGGCTCATAAAGAACGAATCTTTGTGAAGCTCGATTCCTTGTGCTTGCAAGTGCTCAATCGTAGGACGTATACCTTCATTCTTAAATCCAGCAAAACGGAAAAATATATCATGAGTCAAAATCATAGGTTTGCCCTTTACCTCGGAGATTACCGTTCCGGTGGCTTGGTGTGGTCGGAGGTTGGAGTAGAAAACTCTCACTAGATCGGGGTATATGTGACCCTTCAGACCAACAAACTTCTCAAGGTTCTGATCTCGGAGCAAAGAGTGAAATGTGAACCCTTGTGCATCCAGCCATCGGAGGTCCAAAATCTTTGACGGAATGAGTTCCTTGTTGGCAAAATCTCCATAGAAGCGTGATTCTTGTGCAGTCGAGGTGAACTACGGATTGATTGGGCGTGCCACGGTTTCTCCGGGAGATGTGGGTTCTTTCCTCTTGGAGGAGGAGTCACCCTTCTTTGATCGGGGCGAAACTCTTGGCTTAGGCTTGTGACCTACGTGCTTGATCCGCTTGCCTCGTCCTTGTTCTTCCATTGATGGTGGTGGTGGAGAAGATGAAGAAGATGAAAGGGGGTTTTAGGGTTAGAGAGAGAAAGAGATTTTTAGGGTTTGTGAGATGTGTATAATGAAACCCAAAACCTGAAAATCACTTATAAAAAATCCACAATTGAGGTTAGATTCAATGAACAAAGTATTAGACTCTAAGAAATTGTAATCGATTAGGCCCAAATCCATGAAAAACACTTGAAAAACCCTTTCAGCAGCGAAGGTAATCGATTACCCTTACGTGGTAATCGATTACTCCAATGAGTAACCAAAACAGTTTTGAAAACAGGGGACATGGTAATCAATTAACCAACCAAGGTAATCGATTACTCCAGTGGCTTACAAACTGGAAATCGATTACCAAGTGGGGTAATCGATTACTCCAGAGAGTAATTCACCAAAAACTTTGAAATCAAGCTAGGTAATCGATTGAAATGCAATGGTAATCGATTATCTATATCAGAAACATTGAAAACACTTGATTTTACATGTTTTGAAATAGAATTGGTCATGACTATGTAATGTAATGAACTCATACCTTGTTGGAGCACCATGAATGATCTAACTTACCATACTTGGAGAATTCATGAGAGGTGTTCCTCACTTAGTATACCAAGATTGGTTCTAAGCTTGAAGAATCTCTCCTTCGGTAGGGGCTTTGTGAAGATATCCGCGAGTTGGTTCTCCGTTTCAATGAACTCCACTTCACAGTCACCTTTCTCAACATGATCCCTTAAGAAATGATGATGCACCTCAATATGCTTTGTTCTTGAGTGCAAAACCGGGTTCTTCGTGATACTGATTGCACTTGTATTGTCACACTTGATAGGTATGTGATCAAGCTTTAGTCCAAAATCCTCAAGTTGTTGCTTCAACCAAATGGTTTGAGCACAACAATGACTACCGCAAAGAACATACTCGCTTCTCATTGTTGATAGAGCAACACATGCTTGTTTCTTGCTGTACCATGAGACTAAGCTTTCTCCAAACAAGTGACATACACCACTCGTGCTCTTTCTATCTGTTTTGCAACCTGCAAAATCTGAATCACTAAAACCGACTAGAGTAGGGGACGTACCTTTGGGATAAAACAAACCGCAGTTCGTTGTTCCTTTAAGATACTTTAGAATTTTCTTCACAGCAGTCATGTGTGATTGTTTTGGTGCAGATTGAAATCGCGCACAAACACAAACACTGAACATTATATCCGGTCTGCTCGCTGTGAGATACAAGAGTGATCCAATGATCCCTCTGTATTTTGTTTGGTCTACTCCTAGTCCTGTAGCATCATTATCCAAAGAGAGATTAGTTGACATAGGTATATTAGAGATCTTACAACTTTCCATGTCGAATTTCTTTAGCAACTCTTTAGTGTACTTTGCTTGATGTATAAAGGTTCCTTCTTTCAGTTGCTTGACTTGCAGTCCTAGGAAGAATTTAAGTTCTCCCATCATAGACATGTCAAACTCACCCTGCATGCTTGCCACAAATTCTTCACACAAAGATTGATTAGTTGATCCAAAAATGATATCATCAACATACACTTGGACCAATAACATACTGTTAGACTTTCTCCTAATGAAAAGAGTTTTGTCAACATTACCTCTGTTGAATCCTTTTGACAAAAGAAACTTACTTAACCTTTCATACCATTGTCTGGGGGCTTGCTTCAGACCATAAAGGGCCTTTTTTAGCTTGTACACATGATCAGGGTAACTGAAGTCAGTGAAACCAGGAGGTTGTGAAACAAAGACTTCCTCATTGATGTAGCCATTTAAGAACGCACTTTTAACATCCATCTGAAACAGCTTAAAATCATGAATGCAGGCAAAAGCAAGTAAGACTCTTACAGCTTCTAATCTAGCAACTGCGACATATGTTTCATTAAAGTCTATTCCTTCTTGTTGATTATATCCCTTAGCTACTAATCTTGCCTTATTCCTAACTACAATTCCATTCTCATCTAGCTTATTCTTAAACACCCATTTTGTTCCAATTAGATTCATATCTCTATTAAAAGGTACTAACTCCCAAACGTCATTCCTTTTAAATTGATTTAACTCCTCATGCATAGCATTCATCCAAAATTCATCATTTATAGCATCATCAACACAAGAGGGTTCAAATTGAGATACAAACGCATAATCCTCACAGAACATATTATGGGAGGATCTAGTGGCCCTTATGGATGTCACCAATGATGTTGTCAAGAGATAAATCTCTTGGTTTCCTCCATTCTCTTGGCAGGTCATGAGAATTGGTTGGTGTATCTTGCTGTAATTGTGGTTTGCTGTTGCTGTCTTCACCTGTAATCTCATCATCATCAACAAAAACACTTCCCTTTTGGGGATTATTAGATTCATCAAATTTTACATGTACAGATTCCTCAATGCACATTCTCCTTTTATTGAAAACTCTGTATGCTTTACTTGTTGATGAATACCCAATAAACACACCCTCATCCGCCTTGGCGACAAACTTACCAAGAGGCTCTTTGCCATTATTCAGTACAAAACACTTGCACCCGAATACCCTAAAATGAGAGATATTGGGCTTCTTGTCCTTATAGAGTTCATAGGGGGTTTTCTTTAAAAAGGGACGAATCACAATTCTGTTTAGAACATAGCAAGCAGTGGAAACTGCATCAGCCCAAAAGTGTTTAGGCATAACACTCTCACTTAACATAGCTCTAGCTAGTTCTATTAAGGATCTATTTTTCCTCTCAACAACCCCGTTTTGTTGCGGAGTTCTTGGAGCGGAAAAGTTGTGATCGATTCCATATTTTTCACAAAATTTTTCAAAAGGTTCATTTTCAAATTCCCCTCCATGATCACTCCTAAGAGACTTGATTTTCAAATCTTTTTCGTTTTGTATCCTTTTGGCAAGAATTTTAAAAACTTTGAAGGTATTATCTTTACTTGGTATAAATGCAACCCAAGCAAAACGAGAGTAGTCATCTACTAAAACCAGTCCATACAGGTTTCCACCCAAACTAGTAGTTCTAGAGGGACCAAAGAGATCCATGTGCAGTAGCTCAAGTGGTCTAGAAGTTGAAACAACATTTTTGGTTTTAAAGGAGCTTCTAGACTGCTTACCCTTCTGGCATGCATCACATAGGCCTTCTCTTTTGAACCTCAAGTCAGGTAACCCTTGTACTAGGTTCTTAGATGAAAGCTTATTCAGCTGATGAACATCAATATGAGCTATATGTCTATGACAAAGCCATGATAAATCATCGTTTGACATAAGACATGCATGATATGATGATGAATGATCAAGTTCAAGGATGTAGATGTTACCATGTCTCTTACCGACCATTAATACCTCACTCGAGTCACTGCTACTGATCTTGCAGCAACCATTATCAAATGATACTTGATAGCCTTTGTCGCATAGTTGACTAATACTTAGAAGATTGAATTTCAAACCTTCCACAAGCAATACATCTTCAATCACAGTGTTAGATTTGTCTCCAACTGCACCTATACCCAGAATTTTCCCTTTGTTGCTATCTCCATACACTACTGAACCAGATTCTTTTGATTTGAAGGAGATAAAATTGCTCTTGTCACCTGTCATATGTCTTGAGCAACCGCTATCCAAATACCAAGTTGAGTGTGTGGCTCTCAAGCATACCTACACAGAAAAAGATATCACTTTGTTTTTGGTACCCAAGTCTTGTTGGGTCCATTAGTGTTAGAGCTGTGACTATCTTTCCTAATCCATTTTAACAATCCACTAGTTATTCCTTCCTTTCTAATCATGCAATTATAAGAGTTATGTCCAGGTTTCATACAATAACTGCAAGAGAAAGTTCTGTTTTTGCTGGTTTGTCTAAATGCAAAGAACTTCATGTTATTCTTTTTCAAGGAGGCATCAAAAGACTTACACTTTGAACATGGTAGTTTCAAGGTATCATTTTCCTTTTTCAGACTTTGAACATCAGTTTTTAAAATAGAAATATCATTTTCCAAATCAGTAATTTTGTTTTTCAAAACCTTGTTCAACTTGCCAAGTTTTTCGGCTTCCTTGTAAAGTTCACAAAAAGCAGTTTGCAGCTCATCATAGTCAAAAGTAGATGAATCGGAATCACTTACCTCTTCATCGAATGTTGGATTGGCCATGAGACACAAATTTGCTTCTTCATTATCACTTCCACTAGAGGTTGAGGAATCATTCTCTTCCCAAGCTATGTATGCCTTTTTCTTGCGAAATCTGTCCTTCTTGGGCCTTTCTTCATGTTCTACCCTTCTAGGCTCACTGCTGTTACCTTTCTTCATGTTGGGGCACTCTGATTTGTAGTGACCCACTTTTCCACACTCATAAAAAGTGACCTTTGAAGATGAACTCTCATACCTCTTGAAGCCTTTTCTGGAATTGTTGAATCTCTTTTTATCGTTGTTCCTCTTCATGAACTTTTTGAATTTCCTTACCATGAGATTCATATTTTCCTGTTCAGATTCACTACCACAGCTTGATGCATCGCTCTCACTAGCTGTGTCTTCCATCTTGAGTGCTAGACCTTTGGCTTTCTTATCTTTTTGTTCCTCATCAGCAATACGGGACATATCCATTTCATATTCCCTCAACTTACCAAATAACTCTGCACTTGTCATCAAGGCTAGGTTCTTTGATTTAGTGATTGCTATGATAGTTGGTTGCCATTTTCTGCTCAATGATTTCAGCACCTTCACATTGACTTCTTCCTCAACGAAGATCTTACTAAGTCCTTTGAGATGGTTTACGATGTGTGTGAAACGTTTCTGCATATCCATCACGGACTCACCTTGTGCCATTCTAAAGGTTTCGTATTCTTGGATCAAGGTATTCTTCCTTGCCCTTCGTACTTCAGCGGTTCCTTCGTGTGTGACCCTTATTAGATCCCAAGCTTCTTTGGCTGTGTTGCAAGCTGAAATTCTGAAAAATTCATCTGAATTCAAAGTAGAGTGTATGATATTTAAAGCTTTTGCATCATTTTCAGCTCTCCTAATTTCTTTTTGTTCCCATCTCTCAAATGGTTTTTCAATCTCATTCCCATTTTCTATGTATGTGGGGACCTTGAAATCAGTCACAACCGCTTGCCAAATGCTTCTATGTACAAACTCCATAAAGATTTTCATCCTCACTTTCCAAAAAGGATAGTTATCACCACAAAACAGAGGAGGTCTGTTAATAGAGGCACCTTCAGCGAATGGTAATTGATTACCGACCATTCTAAGGAACTATGGATCAAAATCTAGAGCAACCTACTAGATAAAGCTCTGGTACCAATTGTTGGTCCCTATGTGTGAATCTAGAGGGGAGGGTGAATAGATTCTAGTTCCACTATAGCCCAATTTTTGCGAGTTTCTAATTCCTTTTAATTCAAACAAAACTATTATTGATTACCTATCAATAGTTGAGACAGATAAGCAAGAAATATCAAAGATACACAGCGGAAATACCAAAAGGAAAAATCAGAAACACGTTAGTAATCAATATACAGCGTAATCAATATCAGTATCTAACTGTTCCAGTTTTAATTGATTACCGAGTCAATTACCGAGTCAATTACCGAGTCAATTACCGAACAAATTGCAGAAGATAAACCATGATAACAGCAATGTAAGGTAAACGGTAAAGAGAATAAGAGAGAATAAGAGTGTACAGTGATTTATACTGGTTCGACCCACTGCCAACATCCAGTCCCAACCCAACAACTGTTGCGATCGGTTTTCCACTATCAAATGATCCCTTTTGTGTTCTTTTACATTCACTCTGCAACAAGCAACACAAAAACGAAATCAAAACACCCAAAAGCCTGTCCTTTAACCCAAAGAACAGTTCTTCCCTGACCTTGGAACACCCAAGATCAAACCTTTGAGAACACACTTCTCAAAGTCCTTTACTTTATCCAGAGAGACCTCTCTTCTAGAGTAACAACCCAGAAACCAAAAGGTAAACAAAAGATCAGTTTAGAAAACACCTGGAGTGTAGATCTGATCACAAAAGAAAACACTATGAATGCCACCCAGTTAGAGAAAAGATCAAGTTTTGCCCTTTCTTTATAAAAACTTGATGAACTCTTGAAGTTCTTTATGGGTTTCTTGGAAAAGATGATGAACTCAGTTTAGAGAGAATTTTGAAAGTGTATGAACTTCTTTAAAACTTATGTTCCAAGATCTTATATTAATTTTTAGAGAAAAGAGTATTTATAGGTTTAATTAAAAACACAATTTGGGCAACTTAATGATTTTCTGATAGGGGTAATCGACTGCCAGAAGCTGGTAACCGATTAAACCAGTGAGCAAAGGTTTCCAGGGTGATTTTTGGTCATGGTAATCGATTAACCCGAGGGGGTAATCGATTACTCCAGTGACAAATGAATTCCCACACTCTGTTACCTACTGTTGGTAGTTGATTACCTACTGTTGGTAGTTGATTACCTGCTATTGGTAGTTAACTACCTACTGTTGGTAATCTATTACCTCAGTTGGTTACCAAAGACATTTTCAAAATATTTTAGAGAGGGAAATCATACATTTGACACATGAGAAATCACACTAGATTGCTAAGCTCTCCAGCGTATTCAAACAAAGAACAACCACATACATGCCTAAACTAAACAATCAATACATAGGAAACTCCTAATTACATTTCATCTAAGAAAACCAAAATTACATAATCATCAAAAGCAAAACACCAAGAGAGACTCCAAAGCATCTTCAAGCTTTAAGTCCAACATTTCCTTAGGAAAGACATCCTCAAACTCCATCAACAAAGACTCAAGGTCCTCTTGCTTGGCTACTAAGTTAGTGCTCAAAACTATTGGTGTAGGCAAATATAAGAACATACTCTTCCTAGCTAGATACTCTCTTCTTAGCTCACCTCTATCCATAAGCAAACTCTCATTAAGATCTACGTTACATGTGCTCTCGGTTTGCCTAGGTTTCATGGAGGTTCCTTCCTTGTTTTTCATCCTAGAATCACTAGTGGCATGTTTGGTAATTAACTTGGAACTCTCGGCCAACACTAGGTTTCTAGGGTGTTTGGTTTCCTTTTTCTTCTTTTTGGAGGAGCTCTCGGCCAAAGGTGCTTTGGCACATGATTCCTCACTTTTCTTCTCATTTTCCCTCTTTAACTTCATCTTTATTTGATCCTCACAAACCTCCTTAGGTGACAAAGGTTTGAGGGTGACCTTCTTGCTCATATGAGAAAAGATATAGGTGTTGGAAACACCATCATGAATGGCATGTTTATCATATTGCCAAGGTCTCCCAAGTAATAGGTGAGTGACTTCCATAGGTACTACATCACAAAGCACATCATCTCTATATTTACCTATGGAAAAATTAATAAGAACTTGCTTACTAACTACCATTTCACCCTTATCACTCAACCATTGTAACTTATAAGGTTTAGGGTGTGGGGATGTCCTAAGTCCTAACTTATCTACTAGCCTAGTGCTAACTACGTTGGTACAACTACCACTATCTACAATGAGGGAGCATACCTTCCCTTCAACTAGACATCTAGAATGGAAGATGTTCTCCCTTTGAGATTCATCCAACTCCTTAAGGGCACTTCCAAGCATCTTCCTCACCATGAGGAGATCTCCATCTTCGGGTTGTTCCTCCTCACTACTTGTGCTCTCCCTAGGCTCTTCACTCTCACTAGATAAAGGTTGAGAATCCTCACTAGTGATGGCACCATCAACTCTCACAATCATGGCCTTTTTGTTAGGACATTGGGATGCAATGTGGCCATGCCCCAAACACTTAACGCATTTAATAGAACTAGGCTTGGAAGTAGAAGATTTTACCTCCTTACCTTTGGAGTCCTCACGGCCTAGCTTCCATTTGGATGAAGAGTAGTATTCTTTCTTTTCCTTGTCCTTCCATGATGACTTATATGGTGTGTTGCTCTTCTTGAAGGTGCCCTTCCTCTTCAATTGGTTCTCTATCTTCTCGGCTTTGTGAAGAGCATCTCCAAGTGTCACAAATTGTTGGAGCTCTAGCACATCTTGAATTTCATGGTTCAACCCATGGATGAATCTTGCAAGTGTAGCCTCCATTTCCTCTTGGTAATCCGCCCTAAGCATGGTTAATTCAAGGTCCTTGTAGTATTCTTGAACACTCTTTGACCCTTGTGTTAGTCTTTACAATTTAATATGTAAATCTCTAACATAAGAATGAGGCACAAACCTTTCCCTCATGACATCTTTGAGTTGAGTCCATGAAGTGACTTGAGGCCTTCTTCTTGCAAAGGAGTCCACCAACACTTGGTTCCACCACACCAAGGCATATCCTTCAAATTGTAGGATGGCTAGATTCAACTTCTCCTCCTCTCTCAGGTGGGTATAGCATGAGTAAACTTGCTCCACCTTCATGACCCAATCCAAGTAGGATTCGGCCTCACCATTTCCAACAAAGGGTGGAAGCTTAATCTTTGCATTTAGGTCACCTTGCCTTGCTCCACCTCCATAGGGAAATGCTTGAGGTTGTCGGTCATGGTATCCTTCTTGAGGAGTCCTTCTTTCTCTAGTCCTTCTCTCATTATCATAAGCATAGAATGCATCTTCCTCATTGAAATTACTTCCGTCATCACTACCTCTAGGAGACCTATAGTCTCTCCTATTACTACTACCTCTTCTTTCTCCACTCCTTCTAAGATTAGCCTCTCTTTCTCTTCTCTCAATCTCTTCTCTTATGGCTCTTTCCATGTCCCTCCTTCTATCCTCTTCTTCTCTCATTTTTCTATGGCTCTCCTCCCTCACCTCATTGACACTCTCCTTGAGCTCATTCTTGAGGTCATGTTGCATACTCATGAATTTCTCCATCATGGCATCCATCATCCTTTGGGTTTTCAGAGATAATTCACTGCCCACACTTGAGGAACTCGCCATTGCTGCAAGAAAAGGTTAGAACAAGAATAATAGAAGAGAAATTAAATTCCTTCCCCACTCTCTAAGTGTTTGCACTCACACTCTTGTTTGCACACTTAGGAGGCCTTTTTTTTTTTTCTTAGAAGTTACCCTCTAGCCTTTTTCCTCTCACTCTCACTTAGAGTTTCTTGAGAAACCTCTATCAATTATCAATGTCCAATTTATCCAAGTGAAAGAGGAACAATTCAGCTACAAAGCCTAGGAGATCAAAAAGACAAATACTCTAGACAAAAAAACTACAAGGATTCCAAAAAGACAAGCAACGAAACAAGACTCAATGAACAAAATTGCTACTCAAAGGGAAATTAATTAATGAGACAAAGGTTAATATATTTACTGCACTAAAATGAAGGAAAACTAGTATTTAAAAACTGCAAAAATTTTGAAACAAAAACTCAAAGAAAGGAAGAAATCAAATGCAATTTTGCTGGAAATTTGACAGCAACCGTCACCAAGATTTGCCCAACTTGTGAAATTTTTTTAGCATAGCAAATGAGCTTGGAAAATTATGAAACCTTCCAGTTGAGCTTATATATATGTATAGTGAATGACCATATGCCCAGAATTCAATAAAACAACATTTAACCCCTTGAACCAACTGCAAACCCGAAACTGCCAAAGCAACAGCAAAACCGTCACTAAGCTGGAAGTTAGGTTTGTAAATTGGCTCCAAATGACTTGAAATTTTGGGGAATGGTTTGGGTGATGTTTAAGTACGAAATAAGCTCAAATTAAGGTGCAGGGCAGCCACAATTATGGGTCCAAAAACAGGGCAAATATGTCTAGGCACATGCAAAGCACACTACAAGTTCAAAAATCATGCTAGTACCAAATTTGACACAATTTGTAATATGATGCTTGAACCTATTGAGTAATTGTTGCCTAATTGAGCTTGGACACAAAATTTGTGGGTGTTTAATGATCCAAATTTTCCAATGTACTGCACTCAATTTTCCCAAAAATTTCTACTACAAGAGCTACTCAAATTTCACTCTAATTTTCTTCAAGCTTTTTTTCTTGTATTTTCTTTTCTTGAATTTTTCTTTGACTCTTTTCTTTGAATATTTTCTCTTGCTCTTTTCTTTTCTTTTGTTTTTCTATATTTTCTTTTGGCTATTCTTTGCTGGACAGTCCAAGTATAGGCTCAAATACTCAAGCAAGTCAAGTCAAACTTTGCTAACAAGCAAGATAATGCATGGTAGTGGTAACTTGAACTTATAATGAGCAATGCACATAGTAATAACACATATAAGCACTAATCAAGCCACATATAATGCAGGGGATTCAAATTCCAGCAAGTATGACACAAAATATATATTGAGAAAATTCATCAAACACTTGGGGGCTATTAACTAGAATGTGTCTAGCATGTATAATAGGCCATGTATGATCAACCAAGAGTGTCAGAACATCTCATATATGTAGTGGACAGCCAAGACACATAACAAAATTCAAATAAAAAATTCAATTGAATCAAAAATTGAACTCAAAGATAGGAGCTAGACTCAATACCACAAGTGAAGAACAACTAGGTGAAGAACAAGCTCTTGATACCAAATTTGATGCAAGACCATGAAGCTAAAGAGATGCTCCACGGATCTAACACCTTTGTTTGCCCAATCTTCAATTCACCAAGTGATCATCACTCATTAAACAATGGAAGAGGTGCGGAATAGACTAGGTTAAATGGATAGTGTTTCGGTTATGGAATCAAAGAAGAAGAATACAAAAATGGATGTAGATTGAGAAGGGTGGTAGTGCCATGATTCAATGAACCAATAAGCTAAGTAGAAGAATCGCCACTTGGATCATGGATCCATGATAAGATTCAAGGTTCTTGGAAGAAACCCTAGGAGAGCTCTTTCCTTTTCTCAAGACTTTAGTCTTAGAAATTCTCTTTTCATAAATGACCAAAGTGTCTTACAATGAGAATTTGCCTAAGTTATAAGCATGTCTTGGTGCCTTGACCGTGAGCTCTCTTAGCCTTAGGATCCTTGATGGATTGATCAAGTGATGCTAGGCACCCTTCACTTGATCAATTCAAGAAGGATCTAGAGTTAATGAGATTAAAAGACTCAAAACTCTCCTAAGCATGTGATGATCATGGATTAATCTAGATGGAATTCTATGCCTTGGATTAGAAGTAAATCCAAAGGCTAGAATACCTTCTTAGATGAGAGTCAACATTTATAAACTTGCCTTGAATTTGCACCTTTGATTATGGAATAATCAAGTGGTGGAAATTCAAGTTAAGTTAGTGGCAATTCCACTAATTCTCTCTCCTAATCCACTCTTTCTCTTTTAAGAGAGTGTATTACACTTGCTTAGTTGGTCTCAAGCCCAATTCTAAGAGGCTTTGACCAATTAACCAAAAGTCAACATGTCCAATACTAGTCTTGGCCGAAACATACAAAACAACTATGGTCCAAGCTTCATACAAAATTAAGCCTAAACTAATTACAAACTAATAAGAAGATTACAAGGCTTCTTTTGCCCACTTTGTTGACTTTGAAGAGTTGACCATTGACTTTGACTTTGACCTTGACTAGTTGACTTGGTCAACTCTTACTCAACTTGAGCTTCTAGTCTTCTTTGCATAGCCCTTGTGATCCTCATGTTTGGAGATGGTCCTCCATCACTACCATAGACTAAACAACCATTGTATATATTGTTCTCCATTACTGCTTTTACCAAGTTGTGATTCACCATAGTGTTTGGTGAAGGTTTTTGGTGTTTACCGAAGTGGTTGGTAAAGGGATTGTAAACAAGAAAAAGGGTTCTTTTCTAGGAGTTTTGTCTAGAGATTTCGGGGTGAGATTGTAACTCTACATTGATTGATTGTGAAGAAAATCTCTGACGGTGGTCATCAGTGGAGGAAGGTGAACCAGAATAAAAATTTTTGTGTGGTTCTCTCTATCCTTACACTTTTACTTTTCCGTTGCATCATATTTCAAATTAACTGGTTGGAATTGGAGTTAATATTTTAAAATAAGGAATTCTCAAATTAATAGTAAAAAAATCGTGAGAAACCTTTTAGGTGGCCATCTAGTCTTACACTACTTGCTCCTTGCACTTGAGCATCCAATGGAGATGGTCCTCCATCAAATTGTCTTTGTTTTTAACTACGCATTCATCTTTGTTAAAGAAAACTTTGAAAGAACAAAAAGATACTAGAAAGGGAGGGGATGAATTTGATCTTTTATAAACTTTTTGCAAAATTTTTCCTTCTAGACAATTAGAATAAAATAAAGCTTTGCAAAAGGATCGTCCAACGAGTATGTAAAGAATAACTTCTTAATATACGAATCTTTAACAAGTAAAGGAAAAAGATAAGGGTAAGAGAAAATCACGCAAAGATGTTTATATTGGTTCACTTCAATAGATATATGTCGAGTACCTTCACAACTTGGAAGATTTCCACTATAACCACACTGGTTACAAATTATTCTTTCTTATTAGGTCACTTCTTCCTCACCTAAGTATTTTTTCATACAAAGTCACTTCTAGTTCACCCAAGTATTCTTTCTTGCCAAACAACTTTTGGCTAACCCAAGTACTTTTTTAAGCAAAGCCACTTTTGCCTCATCCAAATATTCTTTGTCACTAAGTTACATTTGTCTTTCATAGATGATAAGTGTCTGAAAGTATAAAGATAACTCTCTAGTGAGAGAATATTACAATTAACTCAGTATAAAATAGTTGGGCTAAGTAAAGAATATGAAATGAAGTACATTCAAATATTCAAACAAAATGTTTCATATACAAGATGTTCTAATTTCTAAGAGTATTTTTTTTTTCTGTTGTGTTCTTTCACTCTTTCTTTTTATTTCTTCAAGTTTATGTGTGTACATTCCACTTGTTCTGCTATTTGATTTTTATACAGGGAATTTTGTTTCTTGTAGAAAAATGTTTGTGATTTATATGAATTTTTATCTATATGAATGCGATTTTTAGATGAGTAGAAATAATTATTTTTGTATCATTTTCAATTGATGGGATGTGTTTGAATGTAATGTTGTAATTAGAAAATTTTGAAATTAATTCTAAATGTTCTATCGTATATTCGAGAATTTTTTTGAGTCTGTGGACTAGTTTTTGAATAATTTTTTATTTTAGAATGTCCAATTTACAAGGGAACTCTGTCCAATTTTCAAGAAAATTTAAAAATTTATTAAGAAAAATCATAAGTTTTATCTACTTATGATGGCATAGAGAGTAACCTTAAGGAGCCTAGAAGAATTATAAGATCAATGACTAGAAGACTTCTAGAGGAAGTGGAGACTCTCCTAAGTTTAAAGAATTATAACTCTTTAGAGGACAAGTTATACATTGTATTTACTATTGTATTGTGTATTCGGCCATGTGTGTATGCTTCAACCATTTATTTTCTGTTTATAAACTTGTGGGTTGTAGCTTATTAAGCTTGTTTTGTTTAGATAATTGTATAAGGTAATACAAGTGAATGGAACCTAAGTTGAATTATGAGAATTGTTAGTAGAATTCACTAGTCATACAACTTCATTAAGATTGCCAAATAAGCTACCTATGTGAAGACATATGATGAGTGTGCCACCTAAGATCATCTAGGTTGTGGAACTCATGCTTATCAAAAGGTACTTCTAACCAAGTTAACTAACTTGAAACTTTTCTTACAAGTTCCTAAAGTTTACCATGTAAGGAACCGGTTCTATATAAGCTTATTCCAAGATTCTTTTGTACAACGTTTTGGCAAGAAGAATAAAGACCTAGATTTCTTTATAGAGAATGTTTCTCTTTATAGTCTCTTAGAGAACTCCAAATCTTATCAATGAAGGTAGAAACCATTGTAACAATTTCAATAAGCTTATTTAAGATATTTCTTCATAGCATCTTTCCTTCTACACTATCTTCTTAAATATTTTCATAATTTTTCATTTTTCTGTTTCCGTTAACTTGAAACACAGAACCGAGACCTTCATCATCCATTATCACGATCTTGGTGCAAATTGAAGTTACTCATTGAAGATACACTTGGGCAAACATGATTCTTCCATCAAGGATCACATCAAGTGGTGTCTAGAGCCACTGTTCTTCTTTGTGTCTTTAATTTTTGGTTAGTTTTAATTTCACCATTGTTGGAATTTTCGTGTTCTTCCATGCACCCAAATTAAGTTCCTTGAGTTGCCTTATGAATTTTAAGTTGTTTTGAAGTTTATTTTCACTTTTTATGTTGAATTGTATTGTTCCACAATTTTTTCAACTTTATGTTCTTCACATGTTCAACTTATTCTTCATGTGTTCTTGAATTCTCGTAATTTGATTCATGAAGGCAAGTGTTGTTTATTGTTTCCTTATTACATAACTATACAAATTGATTCCAAACATTATTTCTCTTTTGGATTTGGACACTATTTTGCAATTGAATCCATGGGTGCCCTCCTTTAGAGCTATTGGAGTTTTGATTTTCACGTGTCAGTCGAAGAAAAAAGAAAGAAAGAAAAGAAAAAGCAAGTGAAAAAAAGCAAAACAAACAAAAAGAACAAGAGAAACAATTAGAAAAGGAAAAGCAAAAAAAAAAAACAAGTGTATCATAAGAAAAAATACATCAATTGAAATTAAAAGAATTTCTTAGAATTGCCTATAGTTGTAGCAAAACTCATGGCATGGCATAAAATTTGATTTGGTTTGAATTGCTAAATGTTTCAAATTATTGGATTCAAAATATGTAGTTTGACAATTATTTTTGTAAATCTTGTTGTTGTAAATATTATTCATGCTACAATATTTATTTTGTATTTATAGTAAATAAAATACTCTATTTTCAATATTTTCTAGATACAATAACTTTTGTATGTTAGCAATTCAATTTTTATATTTTAGCATCAATTTTGTATAAAACATTATTTTTATGTAGTTTCAGTCATTATTTTACTGCCTCAATTCTGTATTTTAATTGTTGTTGCAATTTTTTGTTATTGTTTACATTGTTATTCTTAATTCTTTTGTTGAAACGTTGTTGTATGACATTTTTGGATGTTGTTTCATTTCAATATCAGTCATTTAGACGTTGTGTTGTTCTTTTTGTTTTTAGCAACTGAAAATTGATTTCTAAATTTTGTTTTTGCTACAACATTGAAGTTTTGTGACCAAATCGATTTTCGGTAGCCATTATCGTTTGAAATTTTCATTTGTAATCAAATTTAAAACATTGATTATCTTGTTATTTTCATGGCTTAATAATTGTCTTGTATCTTCTAAATCTTTGTTACGTAAATTCCTTTAAGTTTAACTTTCATTTCCTTTAAACTTTTATTGCTTGTCTCATTTGGATTCCTTGGTTTTGTCGAGTATTTTTCATAATTTGGCCTCTATAAGTCTCTTGAAATTGTTCCTATTTCACTTTGGTACATTCTTTATTGATAATTGATAAGAGGTTTAGTAGAAGTTCCCAAAGAGGAAACAATGGAAAAATTGATAGAGTGCATATTAGAGAAAAAGTCGTTCAAGTGTGAAACACAAATTGTTATAAAGTATGAACACTTAGAGTGTGGTGAGTATCTCATATATTTTGAATTTTTGTGTACTAACATTTGCTTTGTAGCTATGACCGAGAGCTTTGGGAATGTTAGAGGTGGAGGGAGAGCATCCAATGATAAGATGTTACATGAGGTTATGGAAAATGGGTGAGGAAGCTTAGTAAGAGATTTGAAATGAAGGAGAAAGAGAGGAGAACAAGGGAAGTGTTGGACTTGAAGTTGAAGAAGTCGTCTCTTGTTTGTAGTTTTGATTTACTTGTACTCTTGAATTTAATGATAGATTGTAAATAAGAGCTTAATTGTATTGATTGTTATAGAATAGGCTTTGAGTGTGGTTTTTATTCAATTTCACTTCACAGAGAAGTTGAATCTACTTTGAGAATCAAGTTAGAGTGAGTTTGGGAAACCCTATTTTGATTTGACAAGTTGAAAACTGTTTTTTAAATGATTTTAAGCTGAAGTAATCGATTACCATATATCAGTAATCGACTACCAACAGTTTGAGAAATCAGGGAATCCTAAAACTTTCTGGAGTAATCGATTACCACATCCTAGTAATCGATTACCTCGTGCTTGAGATAACAGATGAGCCTAAAACTCTCTGGAGTAATCGATTACCACATTCTAGTAATCGATTACCCACACCAGAATTCATCTCAAGAAGTTTTTAAACTGCTTTAAATTGAAACCTCTTAGAATTGATTTTAAAAAATAAGAGAAATCTTTGAGTTTTTTCAAGAAGAAAGGAAGAGCGAAAAACTGAGTTTACAAAGAACACAAGTTCTAAGAGTTCTCTTCAAGATTTCAAAAGATTTTCTCTAGAAATGAAGAGTGTGTGAAGGATTGAATACTTGGTTATAATCTTGATCAGATCATACACATCAGGTGTAATCTTTACTGATCTTTATTTTGTTTTGTATTTGTTTTTGTTCAAAACTCTTAAGAGAAAGTTGTTCTCTAGAAGAAGAGTTAAGGAATTTGAGAGAGGTGCTCTTAAAGGTGATTCTTGAAGGATTCAAGAATTAGAGAGATATGTTCTTAGGAGAAGAACATGTGTTTTGATTATTTTGATTTTGTTTGTGTTTGTGCAGTGTGTTTGTATTAGACACAAGAAATCATTATAGTGGAAACCGATTGCAACAGTTGTTGGGTTGGGACTGGACGTAGGCCGAACGCCGAACCAGGATAAGTTTCTGTCCAAACTTTCTCTCTACCTTACCTCTTATCTTTATCTGAATCTATCGCTTTACAATTGCTTTTACTGATTCATTCTTAAGGAGTTTTGAAAAGGCGTATCAATTTCTTTCTATGTCCGTTGCTATCTCTCTGAACTATTATTCTTAACATAGATAAAATTGAATCGGGAAAGAATTTGATAAAGGCTAAAATTGAACATAGGGAACTTGAATCTATTCACCCCTCCTCTAGATTCAACATAGGGACCAACAATTGGTATCAAGAGCTTTAACTAGTAAATCAATCTAGTAATCCTACATAGTTCCCTGTAATGGCTTGTAATCTTTTACCCTTCGCTGAAGGAGCTTCTATAAATTGACCTCCATTGTTCTGCGGTGATAACTGATGGTCCCTACGGGTGAATCTAGAGGGGGAGGTGAATAGATTCTAGTTCCACTATAGCCCAATTTCGCAAGTTTCTAATTTCTTTTAATTCAAACAAAACTATTCTTGATTACCTATCAATAGATGAGACAGATAAACAGGAAATATCAAAGATACACAGCGAAAATACATAAAGGAATAATCAAAAACACGTTAGTAATCAATATACAGCCTAATCAATGTCAGTATCTAACTGTTCCAGTTTTAGTTGATTACCGAGTCAATTACCGATTTAATTACCGAATAAATTGCAGAAATTAAACAGTGATAACAGGAATGTAAGGTAAACGGTAAAGAGTATAAGGAAAAAGAAGAGTGCACAGTGATTTATACTGGTTCGGCCCACTGCCTACATCCAGTCCCAACCGAACAACTGTTGCGATCGGTCTTCCACTATCAAATGATCCCTTTTGTGTTCTTTTACATTCACTCTGCAACAAGCAACACGAAAAAGAAATCAAAGCACCCAAAAACCTGTCCTTTGACCCAAGGAACAATTCTTCCCTGACCTTGGCACACCCAAGATCAAACCTTTGAGAAAACACTTCTCAAATATCCTTACTCTATCCAGAGAGACCTCTCTCCTAGAGTAATAACCCAGAAATCAAAATGGGTACACTGTAAAGATCAGTTTAGAGAACACCGGAGTGTAGATCCGATCACAAAATAACAACTCTATGAATGCCACCCAGTCAAAAATAAGAATCAAGTTTGCCTTTTTATGAAAACTTGTTGATGAACTCTTGCAGTTCTTTATGGGTTTCTTGGAGAAGATGATAAACACAGTTTACAGAGAATATGAAAGTGTATGAACTTTTCTAAAACTTGTATTCCAAGAAGTGTTATTGATTTTCGAAATAAGAGTATTTATAGGTTCAATTAAAAACTCAATTTAGGCAACTTAATGACTTTCTGATAGGGGTAATCGATTGCCAGAAGCTGGTAATCGATTAAACCAGTGAGCAAGGATTTCCTCGGTGATTTTGGCCCATGGTAATCGATTAACCCGAGGGGGTAATCGATTACTCCGGTGGGAAATGCATTCCCACACTCTGTTACCTACTATTGGTAGTTGATTACCTGCTGTTGGTAGTTAACTACCTTCTGTTGGTAATCTATTACCTCAGTTGGTTACCAAAGACATTTTCAAAATATTTTAGAGAGGGAAATCAAACATTTGACACATGAGAAATCACACAAGATTGCCAAGCTCTCCAGGGCATTCAAACAAAGAACAACCACATACATGCCTAAACTAAACAATCAATACATAGGAAACTCCTAATTACATTTCATCTAAGAAAACCAAAATTACGTAGCATCAAAAACAAAACACCAAGAGAGACACCAAAGCACCTTCAAGCATTAAGTCCAACAATCTCCCCCTTTTTGGTTTTGATGTATGAAATCTCAACCAAGGTTTTCCTAGAAGTTTAGGATGTGTGTTGATCTTCTAAGAATCCTACAATTATTAGAGATTTCCAAATACGCAGTATATGCATTGTAGATTCACTGTACAATCTATTTTAATCAGAGCGTTATACTATCAATCAGCAAATAGAGTCATCCATACAGAAATATAAGACATGATTCAATTCACAATCATAGACCAAGACCAGAAAAATTTAAAAATAACAGAATCGGAATATAAAACATAACGCGATTAACAAAACAAAATATTATAACCAAATCGAATTGTTCAAATCCAAATATCCAAATTGTTCAGAACAAATGTTGCATAGAGATTAAAAGTTTAAACAGAAATAGCCTAACACATTTCTACCCAACAAACACTTTAAATATGATCAATTAAGCACAAATCAAATGCTACTCAATACTCCCAAATCAAATGCTACTCAATACTCCCCTATCTAGGATAACCTATAGACATTCTCCCCCTATTTGGTATATCAATAAGCAAAAGAGAGAAGTGATAAGAAGGGAATACTAGAGAGTATCAAAGCGAAGTATGAAGGGACTCAAAGAAACTCCTTGAGATCCAAGAAGCGGCATTGTTTTCACCTCCATCTCGTCCAATCTTTTAGCGGTGGTAGCTTCGGCTCATCCATCTGATCAATGACAATTGATTCAAAACGGATTTAGGGATGTACCCCTACCTACTAATCATCATCATCGAAGGTGGATTGGTTAGGCTTTGTTTGTTGTTGTTGTGGTGCTTCTTCCTAGGCACCCATCCAAAGATCGGTCTTTTTGTCAAACACATCATTTTCAACGTTTTGTCTCCAATGATGTGAATGTCCTTCACCAAATCTCTGTTCTCATTTGTGGTATCAACCTGAAAATGCTCAAGCAAACGTGAAATAAACAAAGAATAGGGGTATTTGTTATCAAATAGCCTTCTCGTCTTGAACATGTTGTCCATCACAACATGTGCCCAATCGACTTGAATGCCATTTTTCAACGCTGCCATCATTACCATATCCTCCTCATTGATCTGAGCATGATTGGCTCCTCTTGCAGCAGCCTTAATCCAAGAAATTGTGTAGTGGAGAAGACGATCGTCGCTGCGTTCAGCCCACGGTGTTGTTAGTTATCTTCTTCCCACGCTCCTTCCTTGCAGCCTTTTCAACTTCCCACATTTCGGGATTTTTGAGCAGGCTCATGAAGAAAGAGTCCTTGTGAAGCTCGATTCCTTGTGCTTGCAAGTGCTCAATCGTAGGACGTATACCTTCATCTTTAAATCCAGCAAAACGGAAAAATATATCATGAGTAAGAATCATGGGTTTGCCCTTTACCTCAGAAATTACCGTTCCGGTGGCTTGGTGTGGTCGGAGGTTGGAGTAGAAAACTCTCACCAGATCGGGGTATATGAAACCCTTCAGATCAACAAACTTCTCAAGGTTCTGATCTCGAAGCAGAGAGTGAAATGTGAACCCTTGTGCATCCAGCCATCGGAGGTCCAAATTCTTCGCCGGAACGAGTTCCTTGTTGGCGAAATCTCCATAGAAACGTGATTCTTGTGCAGTAGAGGTGAACCATGGGTTGATTGGGCGTGCCACGGCCTCTCCCGGAGATGTGGGTTCCTTCCTCTTGGAGGAGGAATCCCCCTTCTTTGACCGGGGCGAAACTCTTGGCTTAGGCTTGTGACCTACGTGCTTGATCCGCTTGCCTCGTCCTTGTTCTTCCATTGATGGTGGTGGTGGAAAGGATGAAGAAGATGAAAGGGGGTTTTAGAGTTAGAGAGAGAAAAAGATTTTTAGGGTTTGTGAAATGTGTAGAATGAAGTCCAAAACCTGAAAATCACTTATAAAAACTCCACAATTGAGGTTAGATTCAATGAACAAAGTATTGGACTCTAAGAAATTGTAATCGATTAGGCCCAAATCCATGAAAAACACTTGAAAAACCCTTTCAGCAGCGAAGGTAATCGATTACCCATACATGGTAATTGATTACTCTAGAGAGTAACCATTTTGGGTTGAAAACAGGGGTCGCGGTAATCGATTAACCTGGAATGGTAATCGATTACTCTAGAGGCCCAATTTCTGGAAAAAAAAACAATTTTTGTATCGCGGTAATCGATTACCAAGGTGAGGTAATCGATTACTCCAGAGAGTAATTCCTCAAAAAATTTGAAATCAAGCTAGGTAATCGATTGAAACGAAAAGGAAATCGATTATCTATATCAGAAAAGTTGAAAACACTTGATTTTACATGTTTTGAAAGAGTATTGGTCATGACTATGTAATGTAATGAACTCATACCTTGTCGGAGCACCATGAATGATCCAACTTACCATACTTAGAGAATTCATGAGAGATGTTCCTCACTTAGTATACCAAGATTGGTTCTAAGTTTGAAGAATCTCTCCTTAGGTAGAGGCTTTGTGAAGATATCCGCGAGTTGGTTCTCCGTTTCAATGAACTCCACATCACCGTCGCCTTTCTCAACATGATCCCTTATGAAATGATGACGCACCTCAATATGCTTTGTTCTTGAGTGCAAAACCGGGTTCTTCGTGATACTGATGGCACTTGTATTGTCACACTTGATAGGAATGTGATCAAGCTTTAGTCCAAAATCCTCAAGTTGTTGCTTCAACCAGATGGTTTGAGCACAACAGCTACCCGCAACAACATACTGTTTCTCATTTGTTGATAGAAGCAACACATGCTTGTTTCTTCTTTGTACCATGAGACTAAGCTTTCTCCAAACAAGTGACATACACCACTCGTGCTCTTTCTATCTGTTTTGCAACCTGCAAAATCTGAATCACTAAAACCGACTAGGGTAGGGGACGTACCTTTGGGATACCACAAACCACAGTTCGTTGTTCCTTTGAGGTACTTCAGAATTTTCTTCACAGTAGTCATGTGTGATTGTTTTGGTGCAGATTGAAATCACGCACAAACACAAACACTGAACATTATATCAGGTCTGCTCGCTGTGAGATACAAGAGTGATCCAATGATCCCTCTGTATTTTGTTTGGTCCACTTCCTGTCCTGTAGCATCATTATCTAAAAAGAGATTAGTTGACATAGGGATATTAGAGATCTTACAACTCTCCATGTCGAATTTCTTCAAAGAATTCTTTAGTGTACTTAAACTTGATGTATAAAGATTCCTTCTTTCAGTTGCTTGACTTGCAGTCCTAGGAAGAATTTGAGTTCTCCCATCATAGACATGTCAAACTCACCCTGCATGCTAGCCACAAATTCTTTACACAGAGATTGATTAGTTGATCCAAAAATGATATCATCAACATACACTTGGACCAATAAAATACTGTTAGACTTCCTCCTAATGAAAAGAGTTTTGTCAACATTACCTCTGTCAAACCCTTTTGACAAAAGAAATTTACTGAACCTTTCATACCATTGTCTAGGGGCTTGCTTCAGACCATAAAGGGCCTTCTTTAGCTTGTACACATGCTCAGGGTAACTAAAGTCAGTGAAAACAGGAGGTTGTGAAACAAAGACTTCCTCGTTGATGTAGCCATTTAAGAACGCACTTTTAACATCCATTCCCTTGTGGATGTCACCAATGATGTTGTTAAGAGAAAGATTCCCTGGTTTCCTCCATTCTCTTGGCAGATCATGAGAAATGGTTGGTGGATCTTGCTGTACTTGTGGTTTGCTACTGCTGTCTTCACCTGTATTCTCATCATCATCAACAAAAACACTTCCCTTTTGGGGATTGTTAGATTCATCAAACTTTACATGCATAGATTCCTCAATGCACATTCTCCTTTTATTGAAAACTCTGTATGCTTTACCAATTGATGAATACCCAATAAACACACCCTCATCCGCCTTGGCGTCAAACTTACCAAGAGGCTCTTTGCCATTATTCAGAACAAAACACTTGCACCCGAATACCCTAAAATGAGTGTGTGAAGGATTGAATACTTGGTTATAATCTTGATCAGATCATACACATCAGGTGTAATCTTTACTGATCTTTATTTTGTTTTGTATTTGTTTTTGTTCAAAACTCTTAAGAGAAAGTTGTTCTCTAGAAGAAGAGTTAAGGAATTTAAGAGAGGTGTTATCAAAGGTGATTCTTGAAGGATTCAAGAATTAGAGAGATATGTTCTTAGGAGAAGAACATGTGTTTTGATTATTTTGATTTTGTTTGTGTTTGTGCAGTGTGTTTGTATTAGACACAAGAAATCATTATAGTGGAAACCGATCGCAACAGTTGTTGGGTTAGGACTGGACGTAGGCCGAACGCCGAACCAGGATAAATCTCTATCCAAACTTTCTCTCTACCTTATCTCTTATCTTTATCTGAATCTATCGCTTTACAATTGCTTTTACTGATTCATTCTTAAGGAGTTTTGAAAAGGCGTATCAATTTCTTTTTATGTCCGCTGCTATCTCTCTGAACTGTTATTCTTAACATAGATAAAATTGAATCGGGAAAGAATTTGATAAAGGCTAAAATTGAACATAGGGAACTTGAATCTATTCACCCCCCGCCCCTCTAGATTCAACATAGGGACCAACAGGAAGAAAATGAAAGAGGATTGAGACAAGAAAGGTATGAAAGAAGGGAGCAAAAGACGGATGTCATGTCTTACCATGGTAGTGAGGAAGATTATTACTATCTTTGGAGGGGGCTTAGAGAAAGGTAGGAGCCTATGAGGGAAAGAAGAATTGAGGTGAGGAATGAGAAGGTTAAGTTACTAAAATTTGTGGGAACTAATAATGTGGAGGCTTACCTTGATTAGGAAATGAAAATTAATCAAGTCTTGATGGGTCACCAACTAGAAGAAGAGAGGAAGATTCTCTCTTACAAAGCCACTTCTAGCTCACCTAAGTATTCTTTGTCACTATACTACTCTTGACTTTCAAAGATAATAAGTATCTGAAAGTACAAAGATAACTCTCTAGTTAAAGAATATTACAATTAACTTAATATAAGGAAGCTTTGCTATGCAAAAAATATGAAATGAAATACATTCTATATTCAAACAAAATGTTTCATAAACAATTTCTTTTTGTTTCTTTAAGTTTGTATAAGCATACATTCTACTTGTTCTGAAAGTGATAAGTTGATCTTTTATACTCCTTTGTACAAAAGGTGCCCTTTAAAGACACTATTCTTTAGAAAGAAAAAGTAGTTTTTAAAAGCTTTGACCTATCAAATCACATGTATTTTTTTTTTGTTTGAGTTATTCAGTTCGACTTATCAGTTGTAAACACTACTGCACTATCTTCTTTTTACCGTTGCTTGTGTGAATTTCAAATTTTTTTCAAATTACAAACATTAGAGGTAAAAATGCAATCAATGCATTAGCTTATAACAGGAAAAAGTATAAGCTCAGGAGTTATAAAAAAGTTTACTTATAAATTTGTATAAAATATTTAAATTTTGTTGTTATTTTTTTTATTGGATGCTAAATTAAAGTAAGTACACTTATAAAATATTGGAGGAGAGTGTTGGACGAACTTATTGGACGCTTATAATGGACAATTAAATCACATGTTAGTCTAAGATATTTCTTTGGATGAAAATCTATCAATAAGTGAATATTTATTTAATTTAAAATAAAATTTGTTGAGATAATAGAATTGATAGTTTTATTTTTTAAATAAATTTTAATAAATTATACATGAATTCTGAGCAATGAAATATTTATTATAAATAAACACGTAAAATTTATTTTAAAATTTTACTAAAAGTAACATGGAGAGAAAAATCAATAATTTAAATACAAAAAGTAACACATAATATTATAAATTTAAAAGGGTGTAATTATCCAATAAAAATGAAGATAAAATTAAGGTAATTCTCTTTATTAATATTTATAGATCATCATCAAAAACTAAAACTCTACCCGTGTTTACATTTTAATATGATTTTGATAAAGATAATTAATTTAATAATTTTAGTCATTGAAATAAATTAAAAATGTAACAAACATGTGAGATACGGGGAGTAAAATATATCATAAAAACAAACTAAAATTAAAGAATTTTAAATTTTATTAAGGATAATAAGAAGATGAATAATAATTATTCAACATATTGTCTAATAAAAATAAAAATTACAGGCTCGTTGAAGAAAAGGAGAATTTCCTTTATTAATAGTTATACATTATATGTTATTAAATATTCAAAATTTTACATGAATATAATTTTATTTTTTATCAATTTATTAACTTATTTAATTATTAATTATTATTATTATTTTTACTTAATAAGAATTAGAAATTTATTTATTTATGTTTTTTATTTTTATTTTAATCATTTAAAAATTTTCATGTTTATTTTATTTTTTTATTTTTAAATTATAAATGGAGAGCATGGTAAAAAATAAGAAATGGTGAAAATAAATAATACACTTTTTTTCCCAATGATTCATTTACAAATATCTTGTCAACGTTGCCTTCCATTTCCATAGCCAAGGCGATCTCACATTTCTCATGAACCAAACATGCCCCCAAACTATAAATAAAAAAGTAGCTATCATATGCAAATGTTCACAACGGATAGAAGCACACATGTATAAAAAATAAAACTTGTTTTATTTTTATAGAAAAAACTTCAAAATATGTTCATTAAAAACATAAATTGTATTATTTAATAAAAGCTCCTCTTATATATGAAAATTTGAAAAATTTAAATTCCAAAATTTATTAAACATAATCAACTATTTATTTATCTATAAATAGAAACTCCCCAAAATATTTATATTTTTGTTATTTTTTATTAAAAATATTTTTATGTTTTACCTTTTTTTTTAATTATTTAGATGAGATGGGTCGGATAGTTGCCTTTGTTCACTTAGCATTTAACAAAAGTTGAGAATTTTTCTAAGCATAATTTATCGTATATAATTTTTTACTTAATAAAGTTATTGTAGAAATTTGGGTTGGTCTAACTCAATCTCACAAAACCGGCTTGTAAAGTGAGGTTTGCCCCCCACTTATATATATACAACAGGTCCCATCACTAGATGATGTGAGACTTTACACCCCTCCAATATTGGACTTTCAACACACCCCTCCTACGCCGAGGACTGGACTTCTCGAGTGTGGAAACTATCCGACGCCGATGACTGAACTTCTCGAACGAGGAAACTATTCAACTGGTGTGCTTCAATACGACCCGATATTCTACGGGTAGTTCAATATTGGTCCAACAAGTAGCCCAACATCTTCATTGACATCTAGAATAGGCTCTGATACCATGTATATAAGTCATTCACCCCTCTCTCTTTCTGATACTCTCTAATGTATGACTTTGAATTAACACAAGATACAACAAATCTTCCCTTAATTCAAAGTCCTACACTTCTACAATGATCCTTACTTACATCAAAACTTTGTTTATAAAAGTTATGAGAGGTTTAGTAAAAAAGAATATTTGATTTAGTAAGCTTGAGTTATAAGTTTGTTGAGTTTTTAGCCTAAAGTGACTTTGTAAATGAAAATACTTGGGTGTAACTACAGTTTGGTTAGTGAAATTCCTTCAATAATCTTAAAAGTACTAGGTGTAACTTAGTTCGAGTGTACTAATATAAACCTTTATGTTTATTCACTCTTCCCTTTCTCTCTTTGAACATTTGGAGACAAGTGTATTAACTTGGTTTTTTTACCATGTCCTCATTTTACAACTATGTGTTAAATAAACTTATATTCTACTTCATCTGTGAAAACCTTCTAACTTTGAATTTTTTTTTTATAATAACATAATTCAACCTCTCTGTTTCTTATATTATTTTCGCTCTTTCAAAATTATTATCCAATGAAACTTTAAACAAATTTTCAATTACTAAACAATAACCACCAACATTATTATCTTTAAATTAAGAGCATAATAAATCTTAATCCTATAACACTTTCCTTTCTAAGATAGGAACATGACAAGGTAAGCTAACATGGTAATAATATTTTATCGTCTTAGAACAATAAACATTATATAATAATAGGATAAGATAAAGGAATAAGTTGTATCAAATTTCACCTATCTTAACTATCAAATAGACCATTTAGACTTTCAACAAAATAAAAATGTTTAAATAAGCCGATAAAAATTGAAGTTTTGAAAAAGAAAGGTTAAATAGTTAGATAAATAAAAGTAGTAAAAAAAACACCAACAATTTTACATTGGTTCATCTAGTGATGTCAAATTGTACTTGTCAACGAGGATAGGGATAAAAACCCCTCACCCCATGATTCTCGACTACCCCGATGAAACTACTAATTAAATAATATATATGTTATAAATTTATATTATAGAGATATTTTTATAATTTTACTTTTGAAATATAATAATAAAGTAATAGTAGAGCACTTGAAAACAAAAACATGTTCCCAATTTGAAAACCTACATTGAGAGAATGAGCATGGACATCGACATTGAGTCATCATTTTTGTAGGGTTGTCTTCATACATTTGTGTATCGACATCGTCTTTGTGCGTCTGCATTATCTTTACACCTTATTTTTGCGTATCATTGTTTCTGCATCTAGTCTTCTAGGATATGAAAAGAAAAATGCAACAAAATTTTGTAAGTTAGTGGTTTACCATGTTATGACAAAAAAACATGTTTGTATTGATAAGGAATAGTGTCCGCACATGGATGCGAGACTCACAAAAAACGATGGGAGGGACAAGGAGTGGGAGAGTACTCTTTGCCCCCACTTGCCTCGTCAACATCCCTAACTCCATCTTACCCACAAAGACTATGTCTAGTTTTAGAAAATCACAAAGTTTATTGGTAATTGTTCGAGTTCAAGAATTCATTCTCACACTACTTTTGGCTCAGACCCAAGTAGTCTTTACAATTGTCTCGTCAAGTAAACATCCAAATATTTTTTACCAAAAAGTCTTTTTAGGCTTCACAAAGACGAAATAAAAAATTCAACAAATATATATATATGTTCATAAGACGATCCTAATTAGTAAACAAACAATAGAACAATAAAGAGAACACATAAGAATTTATATTGGTTCGTCTTAATAAGAATACATCAAGTTTCTTAGCAACAACTAAGATTTTACTAAATAAGATTGGTTAAAAGTATTTTTTGACCCTAGTCAATTCTAGCTAATCCAAATATTCTTTGTACATAGTCTCTTCAAATTAACACTATCCAAGTATTATTTGAACTCAACCTTTTAAGGCTAACAACTCAAAGTATTCTTTGATTCTAGTCTTTCCAAGTTAACAAACTCAAGTATTGTCTTGTCCAAGCCTTTTTAGGTTGAACTACCACTAAGGATATATTTTTACAAAATTCACTTAAAATAGTTTTTAGAGTAAAATAATCACAAACCATCATATATGGATAAATTGATTAACTTGTATAATAAATATTTTAAAAATCATGGCGACAATAAATTTTATTAATATACATATCTTAAAATAATTAATGAATATATTAAACTTTATACTAATAACACAAACACATTCTAGAAAATATTATTAATATACATATATTAAAATAATTAATGAATATGTTTCTACTGTAATTTTATGAATATTTTGATAGTCCCTACGGGTGAATCTAGAGGGGGGTAAATAGATTCTAGTTCCACAATAGCCCAATTTCGCGAGTTTCTAATTCCTTTTAATTCAAACAAAACTATTCTTGATTACCTATCAATAGATGAGACAGATAAACAGGAAATATCAAAGATACACAGTGGAAATACTAAAAGGAATAATCAGAAACACGTTAGTAATCAATATACAGCGTAATCAATGTCAGTATCTAACTGTCCCAGTTTTAGTTGATTACCGAGTCAATTACTGAACAAATTGCAGAAATTAAACAGTGATAACAGCAATGTAAGGTAAACGGTAAAGAGTAAAAGGAAGAAGAAGAGTGCACAGTGATTTATACCGGGTTCGCCCATCGCTTACATCCAAATTCCAACCCAACAACTGTTGCGATTGGTCTTCCACTATCAAACGATCCCTTTTGTGTTCTTTTACATTCACTTTGCAACAAGCAACACAAAAACGAAATCAAAACACCCAAAAACCTGTCCTTTGACCCAAGGAACAGTTCTTCCCTGACCTTGGCACACCCAAGATCAAACCTTTGAGAAAACACTTCTCAAATATCCTTACTCTATCCAGAGAGACCTCTGTCCTAGAGTAATAACCCAGAAACCAAAAATGGGTAAACAAAAGATCAGTTTAGAGAACGCCTGGAGTGTAGATCTGATCACAAAATAACAACTCTATGAATGCCACCCAGTCAGAAATAAGAATCAAGTTTGCCTTTTTATGAAAACTTGTTGATGAACTCTTGAAGTTCTTTATGAGTTTCTTGGAGAAGATGATGAACTCATTTTAGAGAGAATATGAAAGTGTATGATCTTTTCTAAAACTTGTATTCCAAGAAGTGTTATTGATTTTTGAAATAAGAGTATTTATAGGTTCAATTAAAAACTCAATTTAGGCAACTTAATGACTTTTCGATAGGTAATCGATCATTTTTTAAGTCGGTAATCGATTAAACTAGTAAGCAAGGATTTCCTAGGTGATTTTGGCCCATGGTAATCGATTAACCCGAGTGGGTAATCGATTACTCCAGTGGCAAATGCATTCCCACACTCTGTTACCTACTGTTGGTAGTTAACTACCTTCTGTTGGTAATCTATTACCTCAGTTGGTTACCAAAGACATTTTCAAAATATTTTAGAGAGGGAAATCAAACATTTGAAACATGAGAAATCACACAAGATTGTCAAGCTCTCCAGGGCATTCAAACAAAGAACAACTACATACATGCCTAAACTAAACAATCAATACATAGGAAACTCCTAATTACATTTCATCTAAGAAAACCAAAATTACATAGCATCAAAAATAAAACACCAAGAGAGACACCAAAGCACCTTCAAGCTTTAAGTCCAACAATCTCCCCCTTTTTGGTTTTGATGTACCAAATCTCAACCAAGGCTTTCCTAGAAGTTTAGGATGTGTGTTGATCTTCTAAGAATCCTGCAATTGTTAGATATTTCCAAATACGCAGTATATGCATTGCAGATTCACTGTACAATCTATCTTAATCAGAGCATTATACTATCAATCAGCAAATAGAGTCATCCATATAGAAATATAAGACATGATTCAATTCACAATCATAGACCAAGAATTTTAAAAAAATTTAAAGATAATTAATCTAATATAAAACATAACGAGATTAACAAAACAAAATATTACAACCAAATCGAATTGTTCAAATCCAAATATCCAAATACCCAAATTGTTCAGAACAAATGTTACATAGAGATTAAAAGTTCAAACAGAGCAGAGCCTAACACAATTCTACCCAACAGCGCCAGAAATATGATCAGTTAAGCACAAATCAAATGCTACTCAATACTCCCTCTATCTAGGATAACCTATAAACATTCTCCCCGTATTTGGTATATCAATAAGCAAAAGAGAGAAGTGATAGGAAGGGAATACTAGAGAGTATCAAAGCGAGTATGAAAGGACTCCAGGAGCTCCTTGAGATCCAAGAAGCGGGCATTGTTTGCAACCTCCATCTCGTCCAATCTTTTGGCGGTGGTAGCTTCTAGCTCATCCATCCGATCAATGACAATTGATTCAAAACGAGGTTTAGGGATGTACTCCCCAGCCGGCGAATCATCATCATCAGAAGGTGGATTGGTTTCAGCTTCTGTTTGTTGTTGTTGTGGTGCTTCTTCCCTTGGCACCCATCCAGCATCAGTCTTTGTCAACCGCATCATTTTCAACGCTTTGTCTCCAATGATGTGAATGTCCTTCACCAAATCTCTGTTCTCATTTGTGGTATCAACCTGAAAATGCTCAAGCAAACGTGAAATAAACAGAGAATAGGGGCATTTGTTATCAAATAGCCTTCACGTCTTGAGCATGTTGTTCATCACAACATGTGCCCAATCGACTTGAATGCCATTTTTCAACGCTGCCATCATTACCATATCCTCCTCATTGATCTGAGCATGATTGGCTCCTCTTGTAGCCAGAATCCAGCAAATTGTGTAGTGGAGAAGACAATCATCGGCGTTTAGCCTGCCGATGTTGTAAGTTATCTTCTTCCCACGCTCCTTCCTTGCAGCCTTTTCAGCTTCCCACATTTCAGGATTTTTGAGCAGGATCATGAAGAAAGAGTCCTTGTGAAGCTCGATTCCTTGTGCTTGCAAGTGCTCAATCGTAGGACGTATACCTTCATCTTTAAATCCAGCAAAACGGAAAAATATATCACGAGTAAGAATCATGGGTTTGCCCTTTACCTCAGAGATTACCGTTCCGGTGGCTTGGTGTGGTCGGAGGTTGGAGTAGAAAACTCTCACCAGATTGGGGTATATGAAACCCTTCAGACCAACAAACTTCTCAAGGTCCTGATCTCAAAGCAGAGAGTGAAATGTGAACCCTTGAGTATCCAGCCAACGAAAATCCAAAATCTTTGCAGGAATGAGTTCCTTGTTTGCAAAATCCCCATAGAAACGTGATTCTTGTGCAGTAGAGGTGAACCACGGGTTGATTGGGCGTGCCACGGCCTCTCCCGGAGATGTGGGTTCCTTCCTCTTGGAGGAGGAATCTCCCTTCTTTGATCGGGGCAAAACTCTTGGCTTAGGCTTGTGACCTACGTGCTTGATCCGCTTGCCTCGACCTTGTTCTTCCATTGATGGTGGTGGTGGAGAAGATGAAGAAGATGAAATGGGGTTTTAGAGCTAGAGAGAGTGATACAAGCTTGCTTGAGAAGAAGCTCAAATTTGGCCCAATCTTCATCTTCAATTGGAAGCTCCACGGATGCATCAATGGCAGAATCTCAAAATTGACTCAAGACTCAAGGACTTAGAAGAAAATGAAAGTGGAGAAGATTTAGAAGGTGATGGCGCCATGCAAAAGCAATAAGCCTAAGGTAGAATCGCCACAAGGAAGAGTTTCCATGATAAGATTCAAGGTTTGAGAAGAAACCTTAGAGAGAAATCCACTCTCAAAGAATTAGCTCTTGCTAAATTCAATTCATTCAAAAATTCATCAAAAGTCCTTACACTTCCATTTTCCTGCTATTTATATTACGTCCTTGGCGCCAAAACACAAGGAGAATCCGGTTAGCTTGCTAACCCTTGGATCAAGGGAGGATCAACGCATGGGAAGTCCCTAGGATCACTTCACACGGATCCTCACCTTAACCCTTGGATTAGGAAGCTAATCTAAGGCCACGGTGAGACTTAGAGGAGAGCATGTAACTTGTGACACAAGTTTAATTCTCCACCTCTTGATTAGATCTAGATCATGTGGAAGAAATTCAAACTTGAGTGGTGGAAACATGCGACTCTAATTTGAATTAAGACCACATGATGAGATTTTGATCAAGAGTCAAGAATCATTCTTGCATTGGTGCCAACAATGCTCACCGAAATTCAAATTTAGCCCTTGATCTAGATCTAATCTAAGGGTTAAGTTTGAATTTGAGTTAATGGAATTGCCACTAACTTTCCCTCCAATTTCTCTCTACTCTCTCCAAGGAGAGTGGCGCACACTCTCTCCCAAAAGGCTAAGGAAAACCGGTGCATGCTCCCAATGCTAGGCCGTGGGCTTCAAGCTCTCACATTGGCCAAATTTGAATTGTTTAATTGTCTCAAAAATAAGAAATTACAAAATTTCAAGAAAATTTCAAGGTTTCAAAATAAGAGATAAGTCTTCATCTTGAGTTGACTTTGACCTAGTCAACTCTCCTTGAACTTGTGCTTCTATCTTCTTAAGCATTGACCTTGTGATTCTTCTTTGACTTTCTCCATTGACTTCTAGAAGGGATGGTCCTCCATCAAACCCTCCTTCTTGATGGCAACTTGTCCTCAAGTTGTTGTCATCTACTCCATCCAAGTCTTCAATACCTTCATCACAAAGAGTAAGATCACAATCATTAAAAGAATTACTACCACCAAAGTCAATGGGAAGATCTAGTTTAAAGGCATTAGGGCCAAGTTTTTCAATGATAACAAAAGGTCCATCTCCTTTAGGAAGTAACTTGGAGCTTCTCAAATTTGGAAACCTCTCCTTCCTAAGGTGAACCCAAACCCTATCGCCTACTTTCAACTCAACATGCTTTCGGTGTTTATTAGCATGTGTGGCTACTTGTTCATTCCTTTGCTCAATCCTAGCTTTGATCTTGGCATGCATAGCTTTGATCTTCTCGGCTCTATCCACTCCATCCCTACTCAAAACATCACTAAAAGGTAAAGCACACAAGTCAAGTGGAGTTAAAGGATTAAAGCCATAAACAACTTGAAATGGGGAAAGTAGAGTAGTAGAATTGATCACTCTATTGTAAGCAAACTCTACATAGGGTAGACAATTTTCCCAAGACTTCAAGTTGCTCTTCACAAAACTCCTAAGGAGTTGTCCAAGGGTCCTATTCACCACCTCCGTTTGGCCGTCGGTTTGAGGATGGCAAGTGGTGGAGAAAAGGAGCTTGGTGCCAAGTCTTCCCCACAATGATCTCCAAAAGTGGCTAAGGAACTTAGAGTCCCTATCACTTACTATGCTTTGGGGAATGCCATGAAGTCTTACAACTTCTTTGAAGAAGAGGTTGGCTACATGGGATGCATCATCACTCTTATGGCAAGGAATGAAGTGTGCCATCTTTGAGAACCTACACACCACAACAAAAATAGAGTCTACACCTTTCTTTGTCTTGGGTAAACCGAGGACAAAGTCCATGGAAATATCCAACCAAGGAGAGGTGGGTGAAGGTAAAAGGCATATAGAGGCCATGGTTGGAGAGTTTTGACTTAGCCTTATGACATGTAACACATTTGCTAATAAACTTGGCTACTTGAGCCTTCATTTTTGGCCAAAAGAAGTGTTCATGTAAGATGGCTAATGTCTTCTCAATACCAAAGTGACCCATGATTCCTCCTTCATGAGCTTCACTCACTAAAAGTTATCTCAATGAAGTTCTAGGCACACACAAACATTTTCCCTTGAAAAGATAATCATTGTGCCTATAAAATTCATTGTGAGCACCCTTTAGACAAGCAATATACTCTCGGCCGAAATCATCATCACTACTATACAAGGCTTTAATATGTTCAAATCCCAACAATTTTGACTCAAGTAAAGATAGGAGTGTATACCTTCTACTAAGGGCATCCGCCACTATGTTTGTTACTCCCTTCTTGTGCTTGATAATGTAGGGAAATGTTTCAACAAATTCCACCCACCTTGCATGCCGTTTATTGAGTTTTCCTTGGGACCTTAGGTGCTTCAATGCTTCATGGTCGGTGTGGACAATAAACTCCTTGGGAAGGAGATAATGTTGCCAAGTTTGCAAGGCCCTCACCAAAGCATAGAGCTCCTTGTCATATGTTGAGTAGTTGAGTTGAGCTCCTTTTAGCTTCTCACTAAAATAGGCTAGTGGATGATTTTCTTGTTTCAAAACAGCACTTATTCCAAGGTTAGAAGCATCACATTCAAGTTCAAAAGATAAATCAAAATTAGGCATAGCTAAAATTGGAGCATTTGTAAGTTTTTCCTTCAAGAGGTTAAAAGCCTCCTCTTGCTTCGGTCCCCACACAAAAGGCACCTCCTTCTTCACAAGCTCATTGAGAGGAGATGCAATGGTGCTAAAGTCTTTCACAAATCTTCTATAAAAGCTTGCAAGTCCATGGAAGCTCCTTACCTCATTTACACTAGTAGGTCGTGGCCAATCAAGAATAGCTTTTACCTTGCCTTCATCTACTTGCACACCCTTGGAACTTACTACAAAACCAAGAAACACCACTTGATCCATGGCGAATGTGCACTTGTCTTTATTAGCATAGAGCTTCTCCTTCCTTAGTACTTCTAAAACAAATCTCAAATGCATTAAATGATCAAGGAAAGATTGACTATATATAAGAATATCATCAAAATATACCACCACAAACTTCCCTAAAAATTCTCTAAGCACATGGTTCATTAGCCTCATAAAAGTACTAGGAGCATTGGAGAGGCCAAAGGGCATGACCAACCATTCGTAAAGCCCAAACTTGGTCTTAAATGCAGTTTTCCATTCATCCCCATTCTTCATCCTTATTTGATGGTAACCGCTTTTAAGATCAATTTTAGAAAATATGGTTGAGCCATGAAATTCATCTAACAAGTCATCAAGCCTAGGTATGGGGTGTCTATATCTAATTGTGATGTTGTTTATAGCTCTACAATCCGTGCACATTCTCCATGTACCCTCCTTCTTAGGAACTAAGATAACCGGAGAAGCACAAGGAGATAGACTCTCTTTAACCCACCCTTTACTCACTAGGTCTTGTACTTGTCTTTCTATCTCATGAGCCTCTTGAGGAGTAGTTCTATAGGTAGGCCTATTTGGAAGAGGTGCACCGGGTATGAGATCTATTTGGTGCTCTATGCCTCTCAATGGTGGTAGGCCGTGAGGAATGTCACTAGGGAAGACATCCTTATACTCATCCAACAATGTATCCAAGCTCACTTGATCACCAATAAAGTTTGCTTTTAAAAAACACGATGAAGGCAAGCATAAGAACATGGACTTTCTTGCTAAGAATTCTCTCCTAATTTCAGTCCTACTTACCAAAAGACTTTCCTTAAACTCACTAGCTCTTCCTTTGAGCTTTCTATCACTCTTAGGATCACCCTTTTTGGACTTACCTAACCTATGTTTCACTTGATTTTCTGCAGTGGCATTTGCTGTAATTTCTTTAGAACTCTCGGCCAAAACTCCTTTCTCACTAGGCTTAGGTGATTTTCCTTTCCCTTTTAGCTCACGGGTTTTCCTCTCATTTTCTCTTTTAATTTTCATTTTTATTTGATCTTCACACACCTCTCTAGGAGTTAAAGGTTTAAGACTAATCTTCCTACCCCCATGAGGGAACACATATGTGTTAGACAATCCATCATGAAGTGCATGCTTGTCAAATTGCCATGGCCTTCCTAACAAAATGTGAGATGCTTCCATCGGCACAATATCACACAAGACTTTATCATTATACCTTCCTATGGTGAAAGCTATCAACACTTGTCTATTTACCAATAATTCTCCTTGTTTACTTAGCCATTGCAATTTATATGGTTTAGCATGTGGAGTTGTCTTAAGATCAAGTTTTTCTACAAGCCTAGTGCTCACCACATTGGTGCAACTACCACTATCTATGATTAAGGAGCATATCTTGCCGCCAATTGTGCACCTTGTGTGGAATATATTCTCTCTTTGTGTGTCATCAAGGTCTACACATGCGTTGCCAAGCATTCTCCTCACCATCAAGAGGTCTCCATCCTCCAGTTGCTCCATGCTTGAGTGGTCACTAGCACTAGCTTCCTCCTCACTTGATGATTGAGTGGTTCCTTCACTTGTGATACCACCATCCACTCTAATCACCATAGTCTTCTTGTTGGGGCATTGTGAGGCAATGTGTCCATGACCTAAACATTTAAAACATTTAATGTTAGAGGGTTTAGAGATAATTTTAGCAAGCTCTTTACCCTTGGTGTCATCTCGGTTGGATTTGGAGAAGGGCTTGGAACTTCCATCCTTCTTTTGCCTATCCCTCCAACTTGAAGAGCTATTGTTGTATACCTTCTTGAAAGTGCCCTTCCTCTTTAATTGGCCCTCAATCCTCTCGGCCTTATGTATGGCATCTTCCAAGGTCCTATAGTTTTGGAGTTCCAAGACATCTTGAATCTCCCTATTTAGTCCATTGGTGAACCTAGCTATGGTGGCCTCCTTGTCCTCTTGGTAATCCGCCCTCAAGAGTGTGAGCTCCAAGTCCTTATAGTATTCTTGTACACTCCTCCCTCCTTGAGTTAGTCTTTGGAGCCTTACATGTAGATCTCTTGTGTAGGAACTAGGCACAAACCTTCCCTTCATAGCATCCTTGAGTTAGGTCCAAGATGTGATATGTGGCTTTCTTCTCTTCTCGGCATCCACTAGCACTTGGTTCCACCAAACCAATGCATAGCCCTCAAACTCAAGTATGGCCATGTTAAGCCTCTTCTCCTCACTCAAGCTAGGATAACAAGAGTAGACTTGGTCCACCTTCATCACCCAATCTAAGTAGGTTTCGGCATCACCATCTCCAAGGAATTTAGGTAAGGTTATTTTGGTGTTCCCCTCCCATGCTCTAGGCTCATCCTCTCCAAAGGTTCTCCTAGGTGTGTGAGGTTGTCTCCTATGTTGAGGGGTCCTCCTTCCTCTCCTTTCATTTCCAAAGGCTCTAAAGGCTTCTTCCTCCTCATAGTTACTTCCCCAATCACTCTCTTTAGGAGTTTCATAACTTCCTCTAGGGTGTCCTCCTTCATTTCCACTTCCCCTATGGCTACTCCTCCTATTCCTAGGTACCTCATCACTTTCTTCCCCTCGGTTTCCACCATGTCCAACACCTCCACTATGGTGATCCCTACGGTTGCCACTAGTGTCTCCAAGGATTTTCTTCTCTAACTCCTTCCTTATCTTCCTTTCCTCCTTCAACCGCCTCTCTTGATCAAACCTCTCCTCCAAGCTAGTATTTAGCATGGATTTCATTAAGTCCACCATTCTCTTTGACCTTGGTGATAATTCATTTCCCACACTAGGAGAGGTGTCCATGGCTGCACAAGAAAAGGTTAGATAACAAATACAAGTATATAGAAGATCCTTGCCACTCACTAAGTGTGTCTCTCTAGTAGCACTCGTGTATCTCTCTTAGAAGGCTCTTTCTATGATGTATCACTCTTGCCTTTTTTTCCCTCAATTCCCTACCAAAGTTTCTAATTAAACCTCTAATCAATTACCTAGAATCTTCCTTGTGAAAGAGGCACAATTCTCGGGTAAGCTCAAGAATTCCAAGGGAAACAAAACTTCTAAGACAAAACCAAGGATTCCAATGAAATGACAAGCAATAAAAGGCACAATTAAAAGTAATAGGCTACTCAAATCAAGGAATGGATGTGATATGACATAGGCATAAAATTGGACAGCAAGGAGTCAAGTTTGCTGGTTCGATTACTAAGCCAAACAATTTGAACAAGGCACACAAACTCAATGTAGCCTAGTAATCAAATTTTAAGACCTCTTTTGTAGGTAAATTTTAGCAAGTAACTTATGAATCAAGTAATTCACTCCAAGTGCAGTAAAATCCTGTTTTCTGCCACAAAATGTCAATGTACTGCACTTCAAATTCCAACAAAAGAAATTGAGATAAAACAAGCTAAATTTATTGCACACCCTAGGTCCAAGTTCCAAGCTCTAGTAATTTCACTAAGACTAGTGTATGTGCAATGCTTTAGGCTCTAAAATGATGTTCCTCTCAATTTTCTTTTTCTTTCTTGTGCTTCTCTTTTCCCCAATGTATGAAGCAAATAATTTTCTCAACTTTTCCAGCCACTACTTCTTTCACCACTTTGACAACTTACTATTTTTTTTTTATTTATTTAAGGCTTTTCCTTTGAATTTTCTCACTTTTTCTTCTTCTTTCTTTTTGTTCTTTCTTTTCTTGATTCACTTGTTTTTCTTTTCTTTCTTTTAGCTACTGCACCGAGAGACTAATTCACCTAAAACATATGCACTCAAAGTTCCACTACTAAAAGCAAGGCTAGCATCATGTCATAAGCTAATTTGGACCTAGTTTAGGCACTAAACTAGCAAGTTATGATGTAGTATCTTCAATTAACTTTGTAGAACTTCAAACCACAAGGCAAAACTGTGATTCAAGTGCAGTAAAACTAGGACAAAAACAGAGTATACATGATTGACTTCACGGAACAAAATTTTGAACTCAAACTAGTGCTACTTCACGGATCAAGATCTAATTGAACTAGTAGTTTCAATTTTGAGTATTCACACTAGAACAAATTCAAATGCACCAAACAAATGGAAGAAACATATGATAATTTTTCAGATCTGGACTCAAACACAAACATATAACACGGATCTATGCATAACAACACGGATCAAGTCATGAACAATATGATTTGCATGATTTTAACCGAACAAAAAGACCTTAACAAGAATTTGACAAAACTACTAGACAATTAAGGAAACCTAAAGATGAATCCTAAGCACACTAAGAGAATTAGATGAAGAACTCAAGAAAATTCAAAGTAGCCGAAGAACTTACTAGACTTATGGAGTAGAGATCCAATCTTGAAGAGAACTAGCTCTAGATACCACTTGATACAAGCTTGCTTGAGAAGAAGCTCAAATTTGGCCCAATCTTCATCTTCAATTGGAAGCTCCACGGATGCATCAATGGCGGAATCTCAAAATTGACTCAAGACTCAAGGACTTAGAAGAAAATGAAAGTGGAGAAGATTTAGAAGGTGATGGCGCCATGCAAAAGCAATAAGCCTAAGGGAGAATCGCCACAAGGAAGAGTTTCCATGATAAGATTCAAGGTTTGAGAAGAAACCTTAGAGAGAAATCCACTCTCAAAGAATTAGCTCTTGCTAAATTCAATTCATTCAAAAATTGATCAAAAGTCCTTACACTTCCATTTTCCTACTATTTATACTATGTCCTTGGCGCCAAAACACAAGGAGAATCCGGTTAGCTTGCTAACCCTTGGATCAAGGGAGGATCAATGCATGGGAAGCCCCTAGGAGCACTTCACACGGATCCTCACCTTAACCCTTGGATTAGGAAGCTAATCTAAGGCCACGGTGAGACTTAGAGGAGAGCATGTAACTTGTGACACAAGTTTAATTCTCCACCTCTTGATTAGATTTAGATCATGTGGAAGAAATTCAAACTTGAGTGTGGAAACATGCGACTCCAATTTGAATTAAGACCACATGATGAGATCTTGATCAAGAGTCAAGAATCATTCTTGCATTGGTGCCAACAATGCTCACCGAAATTCAAACTTAGCCCTTGATCTAGATCTAATCTGAGGGTTAAGTTTGAATTTGAGTTAGTGGAATTGCCACTAACTTTCCCTCCAATTTCTCTCTACTCTCTCCAAGGAGAGTGGCGCACACTCTCTCCCAAAAGGCTAAGGAAAACCGGTGCATGCTCCCAATGCTAGGTCGTGGGCTTCAAGCTCTCACATTGGCCAAATTTGAATTGTTTAATTGTCTCAAAAATAAGAAATTACAAAATTTCAAGAAAATTACAAGGTCTCAAAATATGAGATAAGTCTTCATCTTGAGTTGACTTTGACCTAGTCAACTCTCCTTGAACTTGTGCTTCTATCTTCTTAAGCATTGACCTTGTGATTCTTCTTTGACTTTCTCCATTGACTTCTAGAAGGGATGGTCCTCCATCAGAGAGAAAGAGATTTTTAGGGTTTGTGAAATGTGTAGAATGAAGCCCAAAACCTGAAAATCACTTATAAAAGCTCCACAATTGAGGTTAGATTCAATGAACAAAGTATTGGACTCTAAGAAATTGTAATTGATTAGGCCCAAATCCATGAAAAACACTTGAAAAACCCTTTCAGCAGCGAAGGTAATCGATTACCCATACGTGGTAATCGATTACTCCAATGAGTAACCATTTTGGGTTGAAAACAGGGGTCGCGGTAATCGATTAACCTGGAATGGTAATCGATTACTCCAGAGGCCCAATTTCTGGAAAAACAATATTTGTATCGTGGTAATCGATTACCAAGGTGAGGTAATCGATTACTCCAGAGAGTAATCTCTCAAAAAAAATTTGAAATCAAGCTAGGTAATCGATTGAAACGAAAAGGAAATCAATTATCTATATCAGAAAAGTTGAAAACACTTGATTTTACATGTTTTGAAAGTGTATTGGTCATGACTATGTAATGTAATGAACTCATACCTTGTTGGAGTACCATGAATGATCCAACTTATCATACTTAGAGAATTCATGAGAGATGTTCCTCACTTAGTATACCAAGATTGGTTCTAAGTTTGAAGAATCTCTCCTTAGGTAGAGGCTTTGTGAAGATATCCGCGAGTTGGTTCTCCGTTTCAATGAACTCCATATCACAGTCACCTTTCTCAACATGATCCCTTATGAAATGATGACGCACCTCGATATGTTTTGTTCTTGAGTACAAACCGGGTTCTTCGTGGATACTGATGGCACTTGCATTGTCACACTTGATAGGAATGTGATCAAACTTTAGTCCAAAAATTATTTAAGATACAATCACACCAAAAATATATTAGTTTAATTTTACTTTTATTTTCATATATCATGGTTTCACATATTTAATGATATTATTTTAAAATTTAATCTCTACCATTTTAGTTTTCTAACTTAAATTTCATATGTTAATTTACCATCAATACTTACAAAATATATTTACTGTGTTGCCCCTTAGTGTCTTGAAGATGACGTGATAATCTATTATACCTTCGTAAAAGGGGTAAAAAATACATTTTATTTTGTGTCATTAATATATTATTAATGATGCAGAATTATAAATGAAGAATTTTTTTTTTTATTAAATAATTAAAAATATCATTTATATTAATATTATTTTGTCTTGTTTGATTTACTGTTTAAAATAATAAAAAGAATTTATCTCCCTTCATTAATATCTCTCGTTAATGATTCAAACTTTATTTGAATAAGCAAAAATGATTAGTATTAATATTTTATTTCATTAAATGATTCAGAGCTTTACATGAAGATATTTTTAAATTTATTAAATAATAAAGTCCATTAAAACAATTATATTCCTGTAAAAGAAAAATGTATTATATAAACAGTAGTTATTACTATTATTATTAATTACTATTATCATTATTAAAAATATTATTATTATAATTTATACATATGTTAATTAATATTACATTTCTTTTTTCATTCAAGGGTCAAAATAATAAATACATTTAATTATTATTATTATATTACTACTATTATTTTAATATATGTTAATTAATATTACTTTGTCTTTTTCTTTTATTCACGGGTCAAAATAATATTAATTCCTTTGATAAAACTGTATTACTGTAAAAGAAAAATTTATTAAATAAGCAGTAGTTATTATTATTAGTTATTATTATTATTTTTATTAGTTATTATTATTATTATATGTTAATTAATATTACTTTGTGTTTTTTTTTCATTTACGGGTCAAAATAATAAATAAATTATTATTATTAATTTAATATATATCAATCAATATGACTTTGATTTTTTACATTCACGAGTCAAAATAATAAATACATCTTATTTTATTTTGTAAAATAATTCAAAACTTTACATGTAGATATTTTTAATTATTAAATAATTAAGTTCTTCCAGAAAAATTGTATTCTTTGTATTAAATAAGTCGTTATTATTATTATTATTATTATTATTATTTAATGCTAAAAAACACGTTCGCAATTTATATTTCTAAGTGACTCAATTTCATCTCAGTACACAAGTATAAAATGAAAGAAAATGGATATTAAAAAAAGAATGAGACTAAAAAATGGAGATGAAAAAATAATTGAAATATAGAAATTTAATAAATAATTTCATAAATTTAAAAAGATAAAATTATTTAATAAAATTGGAAACTAAAAATAATTACAGATAAGAGAATATCTTTTATTAAAAAGTTAAAGTTATAGAATATTATTATTATTTTATTATTATTATGTGTAGAAAAAATGATAACTAAAAATAAAAAATAAAGAGAAATAGTGTGTGGAAAAGTGAGTAATAGTTGCCTGCTCAATTTAAAATAAAACCAATAAATATAACGGATTTGGTAAATTTAATTTTTTATGTAAATTAAAAAAAATTAATAAATTGACAAGTGAGTTGTGAGAAATAAAATATTACATAAAAAGAGATGCGAAACTAAATTGATTTTTAAATTTTATTAAGATTAATATGGAGGCAAAAAAAATAATTGAAAAATAAAAATATAATCAATGGTTTTATAAGTTTAAAAGGATAAAATTGTGAAGACCAGAAGTAAAATTTGATGGTTGCAAAAAAGGAAAATTGCCTTTATAAATAGTAATAGATTATTAAAAGAGAAATACACATGTGCTGCATCTGTTTTATTATATTTCTATGTAATTAAATATTACTGGAAGAAAAAAGAAATGATGATAAAAGAGAATTGTGAGGAAATAAAACTGATTAGTGAAAAAAATGATTATTCAAAATAAAACTAGTGAAAGATGATTAGTGAATATGTGTTCAATTCAACATAAAACTAGTGAAAAATATTAGTAAATATTTGTTCAATTTAAAATAAAACTAATCGAGATAACGAAATTGATAGTTTTAGATTTTCAGAAAAAAAAACTAAAATAATAATCACATATTTGTGAGGTGTAACGAATAAAATATTTAATAAATTATACATGAAATTAAATTAATTAAAATTTTATTAGTAATTTAAAAAACCAATGATTAAAATATAGAAATATATCAAATATCTTCGTAGATTTAAAAGGATAGAATTATTTAATAGAGATTGAAAAGGAAATCTCTTTTATTTAGAGGTACTAATTATTAACCATTATTATAAAATATTAATAGCAAAATCATAGTATTGTGTTTAAATTTCTACATATTTTTTCTCTCTAAAATATAAAAGATGAAAGAAAAACAATAAGATGATGATTAAAGATTATGAGAGAAGAACAACATTCAGAATAAAGTAAGTAGTAGATGCCTGTTTAGTTCTAAATAAAAATGATAGAAATAATGAATATGGTAATTATAGTTTTTCAAATAAACTAAAAAATTCTAATAAAATATTCCATAAAAATAATTAACTTTAAAATTTTATTAACTATGGTGTAAATACAAAAAACAATGATTAAAATACAGAAAAGATGATACATAATAAACATAATTAATTTTTAAATTTTATTAACGATGGTGTAAGGACAAAAGGCAACGATTAAAATACAGACAGATGACAAATAACTTCATAATTTTAAAAGAATATGCTTTATTAAAAGTTATAAATTTTATGTGTTATAATTATTCAAAATTTTACATGTATATTTTTTTATTATTATTAATCAATTTATTAACTTATTAGTTTATTATTATTATTTTTGTTTTCCATTAATAAAAATTATGAATTTATTTATTCATGTCTTTTAATTTTATTTTAATCATTTACAAAACTGTCATTTTTAATTTATTTTTTATTTTGAAATTAGAAATGGAGAGCATGCTAAAAAGAATAAGAAATGGTGAAAATAAATATTTGATAACAAAAATAATACATTTTTTTTTTCCAATGTTTCGTTTACAAATATTGGAAAACAAGAAACAAAATCAAATTAACTTACAATTTTTTTACCATTTTCCGTATAAATATTTAGAATAAAAATAAATTTAAAATCACATTTTTATAATTAATCACAAAAAAACAAATTTTTTCAAATTTGGTTTTATTCTTATTTAGTCCAATAAAATAAAATTTGTCTTTTATATTTATCTATGAGAAGTAATTATATTATTTTATCCAACTTTATTCTTTGGTTGTCTTATTTGTGTATGATTTTAATTCATTTTGTTGAATTAAATACTCTATTTTGGAGAAGTGATTGATATGGATTAAGAGATTAATTTTTGGATACGTTGCATTAACAGATCAATTTCATGATAATCAACTATAAATGTTCTTTTTAATGGGAGGGATGAAGGCCTACTACTGAGAAGGAGTAGTGAGGTTGTCCCTGGTGAATATGCTTGTGAAACATGGTGTTTTGAAAATGAGAGAGATTATTATGAATGAATGAAACTATTGTGGTTGGTCTCTGCTAAGTCAATGTTATTTTAGGACTTGGAGGGTATTCGTGATGGAGAAAACTCTCATTATAGTCGATCACCATGAGTGGGAAGTGACTCTTTTTACAACAATGATTGCTCTAACAGTAACTGTCTAGTATCTCTAGTGAGTGTTAGAGGTAATATGTACTCCTAGACATCACTTAAATGTTTTGATAGTACCAAATGACATAAGAATGAATTGTGAGTGGGTTGCATAACATGGTTGATTGTGACTATGATAAATTATGAATCAAGTATTTTGGTGTTTTTTAATATGTGTTATTGTTGATTTTTTTTATTATTATTAAATTGTGAACCAACCCTGTAACACCTTAAATAAAATAATAACAACAATAATAATAAATAAAATAGAGTAGCATGTGTTAGTGGGAAGTTGTTAAATTGTGAGTGGGTGGTTATCATACATCAATTAAAATCTTAACATGTCACTCCTCAGTGTTAAATATCAGAGAATCTATTCATTTTCTCTCTTTCTGATTCTCTTCCTCGTTATCCCTTTCTCTGTTCTTCTATTCCCTTCCCTTTCGTCTTGATATTACTCTTGCTTTAACAAATTTCCCCTAAAAGGGATCAAAGCTTTTATGGAGGCTGAGATTCGATTGTCCCGGGGGTGTGAGCAGTGGTGTTATATGGGATTTGCAGGTTTAATTGATATCACTCTTCAGTTGAATAAAAAAAAATGACTAGGTCTATTCCGATTAAGGTTTTAGTATGTCTTTGAAATTTTGGTTCAAAACTCAATTAAACTAGGCACAAGCTTGATGTTATAATAAATGAGAGGTATTATAAAGAATTGCGTACTTGATAAAATTTAATTAATCAACTTTGGTTATTGGCGTCTTTCTTCTTATCAAACATTAATTCATCCTGTTACTATTTATGACCTTTCACCATAATATTTTAGTCATAATTCTTCCTCTCATTAGATTCATTAAATAGAAATTAATTTTCCTCGAGATTAGGATTGAGTATTGAGATTAAAATTATTTGTTTAACTCAAGTTAGTATTTAATAATTCATTTCTCTTTTAATTATTCGACTAAGTTGTTTATATTAATTATTCGATTGTGTTGTTTATATTATTTTTAGATTTTGTTATTTGTTAATAATTATTCTTTATTCTGTGTGTCTCGCGGTCTTAATATTTCAATCTTAATTAAGTGATGTTGAATTTTATTTAACTTGACACTTTTGCCTTGTTTAATTATTTATTTCTATATGTAAATTTTGGTTTGAAATTTATATTATCATAGTTTAGGTATTCCATATTGTTCATCTTTTATGTTGTATTTGATTTTCACGTGGTTATTTTGGTTCAATATTATTGTGGTGTTAAATATCCTGTTACGGTGAAATAGTTGGTGGGGTTTAAGAGATGAATTTTGTTTTGTAGGCATGTTGTATTGATGAGTCGCTTAGGTTCATGATAATCAGCTTAAATTATTTTTGTAAAGAGAGAGAGATGGATGCCTACTGTTAAGGAGTAGTGAGGTTGCCCTTGTGGAGATGCTTATGAAGCATGGTGTTTTGAAAAATGAGAGATTATCATGAACACTAAGCAAAATAAAAATGTTTTCGAAAGATGAGGATGAATGAAACTAGAATGGTTGGTCCCTAACGGGTCGATGTAATGGCCTAGGACTTTGGGGGTAGTCGCGGTGGAGAAAGCTTCCACTATGGCTGATCACCAGGAGTACGAAGTGAGTTCCGTTAGTACGAAGTGAGTTCCGTTGCAACACTGGTTACCCTGACAGTAACTGTCTAGTATTTATAGTGAGAGTGTCAGAGGTGACATGTACTCCTAGACATCGCTCAGTTGTTTTGATGGTACCACATGGCATGAGAGTGACTTATGAGTGACATGCATCATATTGGTTGCATAATTAATTGTGATGAGTTGTAAATTGAGTCTTCCTTGTCTTCTTTATATCTGTTGTGTATATTATTCCCGTTGTTTTATTATTATCATGAAAATGTGAATTAATACTATTTTTGTGTCTATGGATGACCCCGTGAATGGGCGAGAAAATAAACAGTTGCTTGGAGATGCAAAGACCGTAGGTTAAGAGGAGAACTTGATTTTCTGAAGAAGTGACGTGATGTTCTTGTTACATGATAATTAATTTTTTATTTGAAAGAGTTTTTATTGTATGAGAGATATATATTTGTAGAAATTACTCTTGAAATTACTTTATGAATTAAGATTTAGTTGGCTTTATCAGAAGGCGTAGTTATTTGTGAAACGTAGAGAAAGTAAGACGTGTCTGTGGTTTAAAACCTATGATGACCTCACATATGAGTGAGCAGACAAACAATTGCATGATGGTAGAAAGAGTTTACATCTAGAAAGGAACTGGATTGTATGAAGACTTGACATGTTGGTGCTTTAATTTTTTTTTTCTCTTCTTAAATTTGGGTATTGTCTTTATTTATGATTGCTAAACTTTCTTAGCTGAAACATTGTTTATTTTGTGAGGCACACCCAATTCTAGACTTCAATTTTAAAATTTAACCTTTGAAATAAAACTTTTCTAGTGAGCAATTCATAAATGAGAATGTTGTAACTGTAATGTCCAAGAGTGTTATATTAATCATCTTTCATCGGGATCTTATTTTATTCTTTCATCTTTTTTCTCTTCAAGCAAAATTACGTAAAAATTTAAACACATAAGCGTGTCAGTACTATGCTTTTTCTCTCTATTTTTATTAGATAAATTTATCCTTATTTGATATATTTGTATGTTTCAATCATTATTTTTCTTTTTCATATTATCGTTAGTCAAAATTTAAAAATTAATTTAGTTTATTGAATATTTTATTTGTTATACGTGTCAATTTATTCATGTTGATTTCGTTTTTTAAAAATTTAAAACTACCCATTTTTGTTGTTCATTTTTTTTACTAATTTTATGTTTTGTTGTTTATTTTTTTACTAATTTTATTTTTGTTGTTTATTTTTTACTAATTTTATTTTGAATTGAAACGTAAGTTGCATCTTATTAGACTGTTTCTCTTCTGTCATCATAACTTTCTTCTTTAAATAAAATTTAATTACGTAGAAATGCAACTAATCAAACATGACATTCTGTCTTTCTATTAATAATCTATAACTATTCATCAAGACTTTTGATCTTTATTTTTATTAGATAATTTTATTTTTTTACATTTATAAAATTATTTATTATATTTTTATATTTCAATTATTACTTTTCACCTCTACGTCACTCTTAATAAATTTAAAAATCAATTTGATTTATCGTCTATTTTTACGTAACATTTTATTCCTCACAGTTTACTTGTCAATTTGTTACAATTCTTTTAGTTTATTTTGAAAAATTAAATTTACTAGATCCGTCATATTTAAATTTTTAAATTGAATACGCATTTATTATTCAATTTTTCTTACACTATTTTTTTTTATTTTTTATTTTCTGATCTCTTTTTTTATTGAATAATTTTATCCATTTAAATTTATAAAATTATTTATTAAATTCTATATTTCAATTAATTGTTTTTTCATCTCCATTTTTTGTCACGTTATTTTTTTAATAATCATTTTATTTCTTTTTATACATATGTTGTGGGACAAAATTGAGTTACATGATAATATAAACTGCACACGTGTTTTTCTAGTATTAAATAATAATAATAATAATAATAATAACGGTTTATTTAATCTAGAGAATACAATTTTCTCTTAAAGAACGTACGTATTTAATAGTTAAGATTATCTACATTTAAAGTTTTGAATCAGTTAATGCAATAAAATAAGATGTATTTATTATTTTGACTCGTAAATGAAAAAAAAAAAATCAAAGTCATATTAATTAACATATATTAAAATAATAATAATAATTTATTCATTATTTTGACCCGTGAATGAAAAAACAACAAAATAATATTAATTAACATATATAATAATAATAATAACTACTACTTATTTAATACATTTTTCTTTTACAATAATGCAGTTTTTTCAAAGGACTCAATTATTGTTTTGACCCGTAAATAAAAAGAAGAAGTAATATTAATTAACATGTATTAAAATAATAATAGTAATAGTAGTAGTAATAATAATAATAATAATAATTATAATAATAATAAAATGTATTTATTATTTTGACCCTTAAATGAAAAAATAAAAGTAATATTTATTAGTTAACATATATCAAAATAATAATAATAATATTTTTAATAATAATAATAGCTACTGCTTATTTAATACGTTTCTCTTGATGGGAATAAATTAATAAAACAATATTCAATGTTATCGTATCTTAAATAATTTATAAAACAATATTCAATGTCTCCATATTAGCATTGTATTATTTTGTGTACAATGAGATTAGGATATGCTCTTTTTATTATTTTGGGACAGAAATGTCCTTGAAACTCGGGGAATACTACCAGGATGTACTCTATAATATATAATATATAATTTAAAATTACAATTAAGTTAAAATAAATATGAGAAGGATTATAAATCATCTAACACGTGTTAAATAAGAAATTATATATTTAATTAATTTAAAATAATGTTTATAAATTTAATTTTATATTTCGTATAACTTGTATACATAAAAAATATCTTTAAGAGAACCAATATCTAATTAAAAATTCAAATATAATTATGATCTTATCTTATAAAAAAGTAAAAATTTAATTATAAGTTACTATTCAATATCTAATTAAAAATTTATAATTAATTACTTTGTATTAATAATATAAGCATTATGAACAACTAAGTTCCAATGGCATAAAATAAATAAATTGAACTCATAAATATGAGATTTAAGTGTCCTAATTACCATCTGTTAAAATTAAACCTGTTGTAAAATATGAAAGATTAACTTTATAAAGGTTATTCTTTCATCTACTAGTGAAAAGAATGAACTTGTGTTACAAGCTTGCTTGGAATCTTGCTTGATATTGGTCCAACCTTCATTCTTCAATAAGAAAACTCCATAGATTCAATTAGGATTTGCAAAAACACTCAATGAATGTAAGAAAAAAGAATGAAAATAGGAAATAAATGAAGATTAGAAGGTGATAGACGCCATACAATGCAATAAGTCAAATGAGGAATCGCCACAAGGAATGATCTCCATTAATAAGATTCTAAAGTTCTAAGAAGAAACATAAAAGAAAAACTCTCAATAGAATAACACAAGCTATTTTTTAATTTCTAAAAATTTTGCCAAAAGTTCTCAACCTTCAAATTCTTAGCTATTTATACTAAGTAAGGTGGCGGCAAAGCATGGATTAAGGGTTCAACTAATATTAAATCTTAGTCCTTGGATGGAATGTGTGATCAACGTCCATGAATACCTCAGGGAGGCAAGCACACGGATAACTCCTCAACACCCTAGGATTAAGATCTAATCTAGTGGTCTTAATTCAAATAGGAGAAGCTTGAAACATGTGAATTAAGTTTGAATTTCAATCCTTATATTAGATCTAATCTTAAGGTTGAAATTCAATCTTAAGTGAGTTCCAAAAACATGTTTAGCTAAATTTAAACTTAACCATTGGATGTAGATCTCATCCAAGGTTTAGAATTTAAATTGAGTTAGTAGGAAGAGCACTAACTTCCCTCCAAATCTCTCTCCCATTCTCCTTAGGGAGAGTGTGCATCACTCTCTTCCTATTTTTCCTTGAATATCACAAAGTAAAAGTGGTTGTGCACTTTGGTGCTCATACAAAGCCCAATTCAAGTCTTACAAAGTTAATTAAAAGGTTTACAAAACACTTAAAAAATTACAAGGCCTAATTACTAGAGAAGTCATCTAGACTTGACGGTTAACTTTGACTCTTGGTCAACTTTTCTTCAATTCCTTCTTGTATCCTCTTAAGCATGACCCTTGTTATTCTTCTACTTGCTCCTTGCACTTGAGCATCAAATAGAGATGGTACTCCATCAACTTGTCTTTATTTTTAACTATGCATTCATCTTTGTTAAAGAAAATTTTGACAGAACAAAAAGATACAAGAAAAGGAGGGATGAATTTGATCTTTTACAAAGTAAAGGATAAAAGATAAGGGTAAGAGAAAATCACACAAAGATGTTTATTTTGGTTCACTCCAATAGATATTCGTCCAGTACCTTCACAACTTGGAGGATTTCCATTATAACCACACTGGTTACAAATTATTCTTTTTTATTAGGTCACTTTTTCCTCACCTAAGTATTTTTTCATACAAAACCACTTCTAGTTCACCCAAGTATTCTTTCTTGCCAAGAAAATTTTGGCTTACCCAAGTACTTTTTCTAGCAAAGCCACTTTTGCCTCATCTAAATATTCTTTGTCATTAAGTTACGTCTGTCTTTCATAGATGATAAGTGTCTGAAAGTATAGAGAAAACTCTCTAGCGAGAGAGTATTACAATCAACTCAGTATAAAATGGCTTTTCTAAGCAAAGAATATGAAATGAAGTACACTCAAATATTTAAACAAAATGTTTCAAATACAAGATGTTCTAATTTCTAAGAGTATTTTCTTTTTTTTCTTTTGTGTTCTTTCACTTTTTCTTTTTATTTCTTCAAGTTCATGTATGTGTACATTCCACCTGTTCTGCTATTTGATTTTTATACAGACAATTTTGTTCCGTGTAGAAATTTTTTTATGATTTATATGAATTTTTATCTTGATGAATGCGATTTTTAGATGAGAAGAAATAATTATTTTTCTATCATTTTCAATTGATGGGATGTGTTTGAATGTTATGTTATGATTAGAAAATTGTGAAATTAATTCTATATGTTCTGTCGTATATTTGAGAATTTTTTTGAAACTATTGTGGATTTTTTGTGTGTTCGTGGACTAGTTTTTGAATAAGTTTTTATTTTGGAATGTCTAAATTACAAGGGAAACTCTGTCTAATTTTTATGAAAATTCAAAAAAGTTATTAAAAAAAATCGTAAGTTTTATCTTCTTATGATGGCATAGAGAGTAACCTTAAGGAGCCTAGAAGTGTTATAAGATCAATGACTAGAAAGCTTCGAGAGGAGGTGGAGACTCTCCTAAGTTTGAAGTATGTTGTATTCAGCCATGTGTGTATGCTTTAGACATTTATGTTCTGCTTATATACTTGTGGATTGTAGCTTATTAAGCTTGTTTTGTTTAGATAATTGTATAAAGAAAGGTAATACAAGTGAATGGAACCTGAGTTGAATTATGAGAATGTTAGTAGAATTCACTAGTCATACGACTTCATTAAGATTGCCAAATAAGCTACCTATGTGAAGACACAGGATGAGTGTGTCACCTTGGATCATCTAGGTTGTGGAACTCATGCTTATCCAAAGGTACTCCTAATCAATTTAACTAACTTGAAACTTGTCTTACAAGTTCCTAAAGTTTAGCTTGTAAGGAACTAGTTCTATACAACTTATTCCCAAATTCTTTGTACAAATTTTTGGCAAGAAGAATAAAGACCTAGATTTCTTCATAGAGAATGTTTCTCCTTAGAGTCTCTTAGAGAACTCCAAGTCTTATCAATGAAGGTAGAAACCATTGTAGCAATTTCAATAAGCTTATTGAAGATATTTCTCGATAGCATTTTTCCTTCTAGACTATCTTCTTAAATGATTTCATAGTTCTTAAATGATTTCATTTTTCTTTTTCCTTTAACTTGAAATACGAAGAACTGAGACCTCCATCATCCATTATCATGAGATTGGCGCAAATTGAAGTTACTAATTGAAGATAGACTTGGGCAAACATGATTCTTCCATCAAGGATCACATCAAGTGCGGTCTAGAGCCAAGTTTCTTTGTGTCTTTAATTTTTTGTTAGTCTTAATTTCACCATTGTTGGAATTTTCGTGCTCTTCCATTCGCCCAAATTAAGTTCCTTAAGTTATCTTATGAATTTTCAGTTATTTTGAAGTTTTTTTTTCACTTTTTGTGTTGAATTGTATTGTTTCACAATTTTTCAAACTTTATGTTCTTCACATGTTCAACTTATTCTTCATGAGTTCTTGAATTCTCAAAATTTGATTCATGAAGGCAAGTGTTGTTTATTGTTTCCTTATTACATAACTACATAAATTGATTCCAAACATCATTTCTCTTTTGGATTTGGACACTATTTTGCAATTGAATCCATGGGTGCCCTGAAGTTTTGATTTTCATGTATGGGTCGAAGAAAAAAGAAAGAAAGAAAAGAAAAAACAAGTGAAAAAAGAAAAACAAACAAAAAGAACAAGGGAAACAATTAGAAAAGGAAAATAAAAAAGAAAAGCAATTGTATCATAAGAAAAAATGTATCAATAGAAATCAAAAGAGTGTGTTAGAAGTGCCTATAGTTGTAGTGGAACTCATAGCAAGGCATAAAATTTGATTTGGATTGAATTGCTAAACGTTTCAAATTATTGGATTCAAAATAAGTAGTTTGGCAATTTTATTGTAAATCTTGTTGTTGTTGAAATTAATTGTTGTTGTTGTTGTAAATACTATTTTTGCTACAATATTTATTTTGTATTTATAGTAAATAAAATACTCTATTTTCAATATTTTCTTGCTATAGTAACCTTTGTATGTTAGCAATTAATTTTCTATATTTTAACACCAATTTTGTATAAAGCATTACTTTTATGTAGTTTCAATTGTTATGTATTTTACTAGTATTTTAATTGTTGTTGCAATTTTATGTTATTGTTTACATTGTTGTTCTGCATTCTTGTGTTGAAATGTTGTTGTATTACATTTTTGGGTGTTGTTTTATTTCAATATCTGTCATTAAGATGTTGTGTTGTTCTTTTTCGTTTTTAGCAACCGAAAATTGATTTATGAATTCTGTTTTTGCTACAATATTCAAGTGTTGTGACCAAATTGATTTTTGGCACCCATTATCGTTTGAAATTTTCATTTGTAATCAAATTTAAAACATTGATTATTTTGTTATTTTCATGACTTAATTATCCTGTATCTTTTAAATCTTTGTTACGTAAAATTCCCATTAACTTTAACTTTCATTTCCTTTGAAATTTTATTCCTTGTCTCATTTAGATTCCTTGGTTTTGTTGATTATTTTTCATCTTTTTGGCCTTTATAAGTCTCTTGAAATTGTTCCTATTTCACTTTGGTACATTCCTTATTGATAATTGATAGGAGGTTTTGTAGAAGTTCCAAAAGATGAAACAATGGAAAAAAGGATAGAGTGCATATTAGAGAAAAGGTCATTCAAGTGTGAAACACAAATTGTTATAAAGTGTAAAAGATAAACACAAGAAGGGGGTTTGAATTGTGTTAATTAGAAATTTTTATCCCTTTCGTCTGTGGGTTTCAAAACGGTTCAGACGAAACAATGTTTATATTGAAATATTGATTTTAATAAACAAACGTTAAATGATGATTATCCCCAGTTAGTCAATCAGACGAAACAAATAAACACAAGTATTTTTATACTGGTTCGTCTATTCAAGACTACGTCCAGTTACCCAGCAACAATTGAGTTTTCACTACAAACCGTGAAAAGGTTTACAAGTATTGTTTGAACCCAGCCACTTCTGGCTATTACAAGATATTCTTTGCTCCCAGCCTTCTCAGGCTAAACAACCAAGGTATTCTTTGAACCCAGCCTCCACAGGATAATACAAAAGGTATTCTTTGAAACACAGCCTCCTCAGGCTAAAGTACCACACAAGTGGATTTGAAAAGATGTTTGAAAACAAAGATTTTCCTCTTCGCAGAGAGGGTTTTACAATAAAGTTCTTAGCACAGAATTGAGCGAATTCTCAGAAGATGGGATAAGTGAAGCGTATTCGCCAACTGATTCTTGATGCAATGAAGTCCTTTTATAGGCATCTTCTTCAAATATCCGTTAGACTCATTTGAATGCCGTTGAGAGTCGTTGAGAAATCTTCTTTAGAGTTTTCCAAAAGTTTGTCAGTTGTACTTGATTTATTGATGAAGAGTCGCAGCGGATATAGCGGACTAGATTGTGCGCAGTACTTTTTCTGACTTGTACAGAGATGTGACAAAAGGTGAAGACCTTTTTGACTTTGGTGTGTAAGTTCGAATCCCTATACTGATCTTGGATGCTTCTCATGAGTACTTCTTCAGATTTGAAATCTTGGCGCGAATGACTCAACTTGACTTCAGCTTTTGGATAGATGATGTATTACTTCAGTCTTCAGTTGTTGTTGTTTCGTCTCATCCTATCATCTTAAGACTTCACTCTTTGGACAGACGAAGGGCTTTAGCTTGAGTAGCCTTCTTCCGTCTATGCATGTATCATCTGATGGCTTGGCTTTTGGACAGACGCAAAACTTCATCTTTGTAGGGTCACATTTCGTCTGTGCTGGTTTCGTCTTAGCAAGTCTTGGGTAGCTTGGTTTCGTCTGTCTTATAATTAATCAAAATCTTGAGACGTTAATCATCCTTGATCTAACATAAAGTGTAAACACTTAGAGAGTGATGAGTATCCTATATATTTTGAATTTTTGTGTACTAACGTTTGCTTTGTAGCTACGGTTAAGAGCTTTAGGAATGTTGAAGGTGGAGGGAGAGCATCCAATGATGGGATGTTACATGAGATTATGGAAAATGGGTGAGGAAGCTTAGTAAGAGATTTGAAATGAAGGAGGAAGAGAGGAAAACAAGGGAAGAAAACGAAAGAAGAATGATACAAGAAAGGTATGAAAGAAGGGAGCAAAAGACGGATGCCATGTCTTACCATGGCAGTGATGAAGATTATTACTATCTTAGGGGGAAGCCTAGATAAAAGAAAGAGCCTACTGAGGGAAAGAAGAATTGAGGTGAGGAATGGGAAGGTTAAGTTACTAAAATTTGTGGGAACTAGTAATGTGGAGGCTTACCTTGATTAGGAAATGAAAATTGATCAAGTCTTGATGGGTCACCAACTAGAAGAAGAGAGGAAGATTCTTTCTTACAAAGTTACTTTTAGCTCATCTAAGTATTCTTTGTCACTAAGTCACTCTTAGTTTTCATAGATAATAAGTATCTGAAAGTACAAAGATAACTCTATAGTTAAAGAATATTACAATTAACTCAATATTAGGAAGCTTTGTTATGCAAAAAATATGAAATGAAGTACACTTCAGTATGCAAACAAAATGTTTCAAATACAAGATGTTTTTTTATACTTTACTTTTTGTTATCTTGTTTCACTTTTTCTTTTTGTTTCTTTAAGTTTGTATAAGCATACATTCTACTTGTTCTAAAAGTGATAAGTTGATCTTTTATACTCCTTTGTACAAAAGGTACCCATTAAAGAGACTATTCTTAAGAAAGTAAATGTAGCTTTAAAAGCTTTGACCTATCAAATCACGTGTATTCTTTTTTTTGAGTTAATCAGTTTGACTTGTCAATTACAAACACTGCTGCACTACCTTTTTTTTTTGTTTACTATTGCTTATAACAACAAAAAGTACAAGCTCAAGGCAATTATATAAAAAAAAAAAGTTTACTTATAAGTTTGTATAAAATATTTGAATTTTTTTGTTACTTTTCTTGATTGGATGCTAAATGAAAGTAAGTACACTTATAAAACATTGGGGGAGATGTTGGACGAATTTATTAGACACTTGTAATAGAAAATTGTATAAGATGTTAGTTTAAGATACTTCTTTGGATGAAAATCATATCAACCCTTGTGCAGTGAATATTTATTTAATTTAAAATAAAATTTGTTGAGATAATAGATTTGATAGTTTTATTTTCAAATAAATTTTGATAATTTATATGTGAGTTCCGAGAAACAAAATATTTCTTTTAATAAACTCGTAAAATTCATTTTAAAATTTTATTAAAAATAACATGGAGAGACAAATCAATAATTTAAATAAAAAAAGTAACAAATAATATTATAAATTTAAAAGGGTGTAATTTTTTTTAAAGACTAAAACTCTACCTGTATTTACATTTTAATATGATTTTGATAAAGATAATTAATTTAATAGTTTTAGTCATTAAAAAAAATTAAAAATGTAACAAACATGTGAGACACGGAGAGTAAAACATATCATAAAAGCAAACTAAAACTAAAGAATTTTAAATTTTAAATAAAAGTAAAGATTACAGGCTAGTTGAAGAAAAGGAAAATTTTCTTTATTAATAGTCATACATTATATGTTATTAAATATTCAAAATTTTACATAAATATATTTTTATGTTTAATTAATTTATTAACTTATGTAATTATTAATATAAATATTATTTTTACTTAATAAGAATTAGAAATTTATTTTTTTATTTTTATTTTAATCATTTAAAAAAATTTCATTTTTATTTTATTTGTTATTTTTAAATTAGAAATGGAGAGCATGGTAAAAAAAATAAGAAATGGTGAAAATAAATAACACAATTTATTCCGATGATTCATTTATAAATATTTGAAAACAAGAAAAAAAAACTCAAATTAATGTTTCAATTTTTTACCATTTTCTGTATAAATATACAGGATAAAAATAAATTTAAAATCACAGTTTTATAATTAATTAAAAATTGAAACAAAAACAATACAAAAAACAAATCCTTAAAGTTTATAAATTTGGTTTTATTATTATGGCACTTTGACCTGTATGGTGCCATTAAAGAAAAAATTTACGCATTTGGGGTCAGCCGAAAAGTATTTACGCATATGGGGTAGTTTTGGCCGGTTACGTCCAAGCTAGGAGCGTAACCAAAGTAGGTTACGTCCAAGCTTGGAGCGTTACCTTTAGGAAACAGGTTACGTCCAGCTACTGGACGTAACCCACTTGCGTTATGTCCAAGCTTGGAGCGTAACCTTCATAATATGGGTTACGTCCAAGCTTTGGACGTAACCTTTGTGGTGGGCCTCTAGGCCAATTCCGGTGCAGGCCCAAGCGTAACCAATCTCTATTTATACCCCCCTTTCCTCCATCCACAGCACAATAGGTAAAATGTAATTTATTTATTTATTTATTTACTTATTTATTTATTGGTTTTAATTTTTTCTGTTTGTGGTTATATTTTTGTAGAAACATTTGAAAAATTTTGTCTACGCAAAAAGGGTGAGGTTGATAAATTAATTGAAATAAATTGAGTTATATATTATGATTTATTAATATTTAATAATGTTTTTTTTTGTAGAAAAATTGTTGAGAAATGAATTCTTCAATTATAATCGTTGTGTATTTGAATGGTAGAATACATGAAGATGATGAAGGTGTCGTGTTTGAAGGATCTAGAAGAGTCATGCAAATAAATAGAGGAATAAATTTGGAATTGTTACAAAATAGTATTCGTGAAAAATTTAAGTTAAATTATAATGAAGTAATTAGTTCTATCGTTACTAGATATTACGTTAAAAGTAAGTTTGTTCTAGTACAAATAGCTGATTATGGTGATGTTCAGTGTATGATTAATAATTATTTGAGAGAAGACATTGGTCCTATTGAATTGTGCGTACAAGTAATTTTAGCAGGTGGTTCATCTTCGATGCACAATGTGGGGCCAACAAATGTTGATATGTCGTATGAGGGACATTCTGAAAGTCTAAACTGTAGTTCAGATGATGATGATGACTACATGGTATCTGATTCGTATGGTGATACATCTACTGATGAAGAAGATGTGGATTGTAATTTTTCTGAGTCGGATGATGAGGAAAGAAACGATCCTAACCGTAATTTAAGTGGTAACCTTCAACATGATGTTTACAGTTAGTTTGAAAAATTAAAATTGTTATTATTTATTTGAATATGATTTAGTATTATATTTTTTGGGATTATGAATTTGTTAATGTGTGTTTTATCAAGGGGGTGGGCAACAACCATTCTGGCAAACGACACCACATTATACCAACGTTAATTGGGAGCATCCCGATCAAGAAGATGGTTGGGGTTTAACTACTGAAGAGGACTGGAAAGAGGGCCAAGAACTATTTGTTGGGTTACAGTTCGACAGCAAGAAGAATGTTCAAAATGCTGTTAATCGGTATTTGATGAATGTGCACCAAACAATGTCGGTCAATGAGTCCAAACCAACAAAGTATGTTGTTCTTTGTCTGAAGAGTAATGCAAGTTCCCGGTGTCCTTTCTATATGCGTGCAATAAAATCAAAGAGAAGTGAAAGATGGAAAGTTACCCAATGGGGTGGCCCTCATACCTGTGTAAACCCTAGTATGACTCAAGATCATGTTCATCTTACATCTCATATGATCAGTATGTGCATTGTGGATAAGTTGTACACGTTTTAATAATTATCCCTTTTTTATAAATATTATAGTATTCTCCAACTATAACTATTTCATTTTTTATATTTACAGGTATGATTAGGGAAGACCCTTCAATTAAAATATCACTAGTTCAAGAAAGAACATCAAGTGAGCTAAATTATAAGATATCATATCGGAAGGCTTGGTTAGGCAAACAGAAGGCAATGACCATGGTTTACGGTGATTGGGAGGATTCCTATTCTTAGCTCCCTGTTTGGCTTAGATACATGCAGATTTACTCACCGGGTTCTTTTTATGACATTGTTAACGAAGATTATTATGTCGCAGACAGTCTTATCCCTCAATATCGACAATTCAAACGTGTGTTTTGGACATTTCGACAATGTGGTCAGGCCTTCAATTATTGTAAACCAATCATACAGATTGATGGTACGCATTTGTACGACAGATATCGTGGGACATTGCTAATGACAACCACTCAAGATGGGAACGGAAACGTGTTGCCTCTAGCATTCGCTGTTGTGGAAGGTGAAACCTTATCTGCGTGGTCCTGGTTTCATACCATGTATATTGCATCAGATACATTGCTTCAAATTTCAATCATAAATTCAAAAATCAAAAACAAAAACAACAGTTGGTGAAGTTAGGTAATTTTTATTTTTATTTATAGTACTGTAATTGTCTTTGTTACTTATAGTATAATAGTAACCTTCTGATTTTACATTGGTTCATCGTAGGTTACACTTCGTGCAAGCATATTTTTGACAAGAATCTTCAAATATTTTGTGAGCAAGATCCTGCTATTACTAATTGGATTGAAGGGATCCCTAAAGAAAAGTGGAGTATGGCATATGATAAGGATGGTCGTCGATATGGACACATAACAACAAACTTATCTGAATGCATTAATAAGGTTTTCAAGGGATGTCAGAATCTTCCTATAACTGCTTTGGTGAAGTCCACATACAGTCGATGTTGGGAATATTTCGTTGAAAGAGGACAACGCGCCCAACAAGAATACAGTGAAGGTCACTTTTATAGCTCCAAAATTATACAGGCTATTAAAAGAAATCAAGCTGATGCAAATACCCACATTGTTCGTGTATATGACATACAACAAACATGATTTGAAGTTGAAGAGACGTTCAATCATTTGACACAGCGTGGGGGTACCAAATGGACTGTAAAGTTAAATGAAAAATATTGTCAGTGTGGTCGGATGTCAGCATTTCACTACCCTTGTTCACATGTAATTGCTGTTTGTGGACATGTTAGTATTGATTTTTTTCACTTTGTGGACGATGTTTTCAAGAATGAAAACATCTTGAAAGCTTATTCAGCTGAGTGGTGGCCTTTGGGGAACGAGGATGCATTCGACCCAGTTCAATAACCGACAAAACTAGTCCCTAATGCATCAAGTATTCGAGGTAAAGGTAGACTGAAGTCGACCCAGATTCGTAACGAAATGGATTGGACTGAATCATCGCAGAGGAGAGTCAAATGTGGTTTATGTGGTCAAATGGGACATAATCGATGTCATTGTCCATCTAACTGATGTAAAGTATCAGGCTGCAGTGGAACACCAGGCACAAACTGCCGTAATCCAAATTGTCTCATGACTCTGTCTAGCTGATACCACTCAATAATATGGAAACACACAAGTAGTATCACGCTGCGCCATATCTCATGCCCAACGATACGAATAGGTGGTACAAGACTCATAACTCCTCAAGAATATGGTTTCCAAAGAAACTGCATTCAAATAATATTTGGACTATCAAGTTAAGTCTACGAATCAACAAATAATGTTAATTGACAATCTGAACCAATGTTACCTCATGTGATTTCAGCAAGTCCAACTTCTTCCTTATATCATCTACTGCGTCATCAAAAGTAATCGTCGGTAGAACTGGTAGCCATCTAAAAAAAAAGAAATCAACATTTAATTATTATTAAAAAATATAATAACTTAAATAATAGTTGCAAATAAATTATATTACCTGTGACCAAAAGGAACACCCTAATCACGTGTAGTGATAACTGGTGGTGCTAAACATGTAAATCTTTCCCATGCCCAAAGCTGTATAACTCCCACCATCCCACCAATCGAAGCCACTTCAGCACTAGTGGCATTACACATCTCCCGATATAAGTAACTTAGGAGTGCGCTACCCCATGCAAATTGCCTCGTCTCTGATAAGTCTGCTAAGAACTGCAGATATCTCAGAGACACTCTAGAGCTCTGTTTATCCACTAGCAAGACTCCCCCAATGAATCGTAAAATCCATGCTCGAGTAAACCTCCGCATGGCCTCAACATCCCCAAGGAATGGAGTGATATCAGAAAATTGATCGTGTAACCACGACAACTTTAAAAATGATCCTCTTATGTCATCCTGACCAGGCCTAACACCCAATAGCTGCTCACACATCAATCCCCAATCACCAGTGGTAGGTCCTAATAGCGGCCTACCATCAACGGGTATACCAACTAACAAGGACACGTCCTCTAGTGTAATGGTACACTCCCCCACCGGCATGTGGAAAGTGTGGGTCTCAGGTCGCCACCTCTTTATAAGTGCACTGATCAATGCTGCATCAAGCTTCATATACCCAATCTGACAAGCCCAATAAAATCCTGCCTCGTGCAAGTGCTCAGAAATCTCATCAGGAAAACTATGGCGACCCTGATACATAGGCACAACACGTCGGATCTTCAACTTCCTACTATCTCCAGTATTCCATATATGCTCAGATATATGGTAAGACTGCATCCACAAAACGTCCCTCTCAATGGGACCAGACTCGATCGTAATCTCTGTCGGTGTAGATGAGGAAGCCATCATATATACCTGATATGCACATAAATTTATAAAATAATTAATTATGTTAACATATTATTACGCTACAAAAAAATAATGATGATTATTTTTTTTTCTAAAGTAATCTACTATACAAACTTAAATTTAATCTATTCTATTTTCAATTAAATAAAATTACGCTCAAAACAATTTATCTAGTCTAAAAAATAATCTAAAAAAAATTTATCTATTCTACAAATTAATTACCTACACAAACTTACATTTAATGTAATCTATTTTTATTTAAAAACATTACACTAAAAAAATTATCTATTAAATTTATATTTAATTTAATCTATTTTAAAAAATAATCTAGAAAAACATTATTTACCTAAACAAACTTAAATTTAATCTATTCTATTTTTGATTATATAAAATTACACTAAACAAAATTTATTCATTATATTTATATTTAAATTAATCAATTATAAATATTAATTACCAACAAATAATCTTAACTACCCAATTTAAATTTAATATATTAAATTTTACTTTAAATTAAATTATGCTAAAAAGAATTATCAAATTACGTGAAAAAAATTTATTCTATGTACTTTAAACTATTACTTATAGCTAAATATTACATAATAGGCTACACAAATTAATTTTTATAATATTCTGTTAGGATATTCTAATAATTTTTCTAATAAATCTACTAACAACCTAAAATATTTTATTCTACGTACCTATATTTTTTCTAACAACCTAAAATCTTTTAAATTCTACTTGCCTATATTTTTCCTAACAACCTAAACTATAACCAAATTTAGTACCGTAATTTTTCTTAACCACCTAAATTATACTTAACACAATATATTATTGCACAACAAAGTAAAAATATTTCAATTTAAAAAATCTTACCTGATAAGGTGGAGAATAAACTACTACAAAGTTGGGAATAAACTACTCCAAAGTAGGGTCCAAAGTAGCTTCAAATGTGAAAATGCAGTGGAGACCAATGGTTGTCCAAATTCTTCAAATGCCAAAATGCAGTGGGGGACCAATGGAGAAAAAAAAATGGTTGTTGAGGGAAGATGAAAAGGAGAAGAGATGAAAGGGGAAGAGTTTACGGTGAGAGTGAAAGGGGAAGGGGACGGTAAAAGGTGAAAAGGGTTACGTCCGGGGTTGGGACGTAACCGCTACAGTTACGTCCCCCACTCGGGAGCGTAACCGGTCACGCTCAATAGCCGAGCATAACCAACGCAGAGATTGACACGTGTCAATACTTAGCTTGTTACGCTCGCCCTTTGGACGTAACCTGTTTCTACATGTTACATCCATGGGCTCAGCGTAACCGCTAGCCTCTTAGTTACGCCCAGTGGCTTAGCGTAACGGCCCATTTTGGTAAATATTATCAAATGGGCCCCATTTACGTAATAAAAAACGTAAATGGGCCCATACAGGTCAAACTGCCTATTATTATTCATTCCATATAAAATAAAATTGTTTTCATTTCAATCTCTTATAATTTTTATTATTTTTGTTGTGGTCCTTTTTAGTTCTGCTTCTTTTCTTGCTAAAAAAAATCATTTTTTATCTTCTATTGGATTTGATGGTTAACTTTAATGGTAAGGACTAAAATAAAAAAAAAAAAAAAGTTATAAAAAAATATAAAAAAAACTAAAAATATCACTACGACTAAAAAGTTAATATGATTCAATTTTTTATCAGAAACATTTTTTATTTTATTAAATAAGCAAATAGTATTACATTATTTATTTCAATTACATATAATTAACAATAAAAAAATCAACGTTGCCTTCCATTTCACAGTTCTCATGAACCAAACATGCCCCAACTATAAATGAAAAAGTAGCCATCATATGCAAATGTTAACAACAGACAGAAGCACACATGTATAAAAAATAAAACTTGTTTTATTGTTATAGAAAAAACTTCAAAATATATTTATTAAAAGCAAAAAATTTTATTGTCTAATAAAAGCTCCTTTTATATATGAAAATTTGAAAAATTTAAATTCCAAACTTTATTAAACATAATCAACTATTTATTTATCTATAAATAAAACTCCCTAAAATATTTATATTTTTATTAATTTTTATTTAAAATATTTTTATGTTTTACCTTTTTTAATTATTTAGATGAGATAGGTCAGACAGCTACCTTTATTTACTTAGCATTTAACAAAAGTTGAGAATAAGTGAAAATAAGACACTAACCTACAGGGACGGCACCACGTTCAGCGTTGAGGACCTTGGCCACCCCCAAAATTTTGTTTTGTATTTTTTTTATATATAATAATAATAATAATAATAATAATAAAATAAAGTTTTAATAATGATAATAAGAATAAAAATTTAATAATAATAATAATAATAAAATTTTAACAATAATAATAAATTTTGATTCAAGTGTAGCTTTCGTATCATTTTAACTTTTAATTTTTAATTAAATGATAAACAATAAAAATAAGTATACTTCTTATAAACTAATTTTATTTTTAAGTAATTACTAAAGAGAATAATCAAATGAATGGAATCTTCTTTAAATGAAAAAAAAAATATAATATAATAATAAAAAAAGAAACTTTTTTTAAAATAAAAAAATATTATACTCTTTATAAATTAATTTTATTTTTCAAGTAATTATTAGAAAGAATAATCAAATGGGAATAAAGTCTTCTCCAAGTGAAGAAAAAATATAATATAAAATTAAAAAATAAAAATTTATAAAAAAATGAAAATAAAAATAATAAAATATTTCAGTCCTTCTCAAACTTAAATTCTGGCTCCACCCTACTAACCTATTTAGATAAGTAATTGATAAAGAAGTTAAAGTGAAATATGTGTAAATTGTGTTAAAATTCAAAAAGGGCAATGCATTTCATGCCACATTATATATTCAATTTTTTAGAATATTTTTAAGCATAATTTACCATATAGAATTCTCTACTTAATAAAGTTATATATATCAATATTTCATAGGATATCCTCTATTTGAAAATAGATTTTATATCTTATCAAACTTTGATTGTAAAAGTTAAGAAAGATTTAGTAAAAAAAAACATTTAATTTAGTAAGCTTGAGTTACAAGTTTGTTGTGTTTTTAGCTTAGAGTGACCTTGTAAAAGAAAATACTTAGGTGTAACTACAGTTTGGTTAGTGAAATTCCTTCAATAATCTTAAAAGTACTAGGTGTAACTTAGTTCGAGTGTATTAATATAAACATTTATGTTTATTCACTCCTCCCTTTCTCTCTTTGAACATTTGGAGACAAGTGTATTAATTTGATTTTTTCGACCATGTCCTCGTTTTACGACTGTGTTAAATAAACTTATATACTACTTCATTTGTGAAAACCTTCAAACTGAATTTTTTTTTGTTATAATAACATAATTCAACCTCTCTACTTCTTATATTATTTTTGCTCCTTCAAAAATACCATCCAATGAAACTTGAAACAAATTTTCAATTACTAAACTATAACCAACAACATTATTATCTTTAAATTAAGAACATAATAAATCTTAATCGTATCTAATAGGAACATGACAAGGTAAGCTAACATAATAACAATATTTTATCGTCTTAACTCAATAAACATTATATAATAACAGGATAAGATAAAAAAAGACTTGTATCAAATTTCACCTATCTTAACTATCAAATAGACCATTTCAGCTTTCAACTAAATAAAAATGTCTGAATAAGCTCGTAAAACCTGAAGTTTTGAAAATGAAAGGTTAAATAGTTAGATAAATAAAAGTAGTAAAAAAAACACTAAAAATTTTACATTAGTTTATCCAGTGATGTCAATTTGTACTTGTCAACGAGGATAGGGATACAAACCCCTCACTCCCATGATTCTCGACTACTCCTACGAAACTATTAATTTAATAATATATATGTTGTAAAATTATATTATAAAGATATTTTTATAATTTTACTTTTGAAATATAATAACAAAGTATTAGTAGAGCACTTGAAAACAAAAACATGTTCCTAATTTGAAAATCCTACGTGTGAGCATGGACATCGACATTGTGTCATCATTTTTGTAGTGTTGTCTTCATACATTTGCGCATCAACATCATCTTTGTACATCTGCATTTTCTTTACACCTTGTTTTCACATATCATTATTTGTGCATCTAGTCTTCTAGGATATGAAAAGAAAAAGGCAACAAATTTTGTATTGATAAGGAATAGTGTCTGCACAGGGATGCGAGACTCACATAGATGAGGGGAGGGACAAGGAGTGCAAGAGTACTCTTTGCCCCCACTCTCCTCGTTAACATCCCTGACTCCATCTTAACCACAAAGACTATGTCCAGTTTTATAAAATCACGAAGTTTATCTAATTGTAATTATTCGTTCTCACACTACTTTTGACTCGGACCCAAGAGTCTTTACAATTGTTTCTTCAAGTAAACATCCAAATATTCTTTACCAAAAAGTCCTTTTAGGCTTCACCAAGTGTAAATATAAAACCACAAAAAAGTGGGGGGGGGGGGGAGGGTTCACATATATATATATATATATATATATATATATATATATATATATATATATATATATTATATATATATATATATTCACAAGCCGATCCTAATTAGTAATAAAGCAATAAAGAGAATATACGTCCAGATTCTTAACAACAACTAAAATTTTACTTAATAAGATTGTTTGGAAGTATTTTTTGACCCTGGTCAATTCTAGTTAATCCAAGTATTCTTTATGTAACCTTTTAAGGCTAACAACTCAAAGTATTCTTTAATTCAAGTCTTTCCAAATTAACAAACTCAAGTATTGTTTTATCCAAGCCTTTTTAGGTTGAACTACCACTAAAGGCATATTTTTACAAAATTCACTTAAAATAGTTTTTTTTAGAGTAAACTAATCACAAATCACCATACATGGATAAATTGATTAACTTGTTTAATAACTACTTTGAAAATCATGGCGACCATAAATTTTATTAATATAAATATCTTAAAATAATCAATTAATATATTAAACTTTATACTAATAACACATAGACATTCTAGAAAATATTATTAATATACATATATTAAAATAATTAATGAATATGTTTCTAACGTAATTTTATGAATATTTGTGTAATTAATTTTTTAATTAATAGTCATCCGGATTGTAGGGTAATAAATGCACTACAGACCATACCGAGGTTGAAAAACTAGTTTAAAAGGGACACAGCTTAACCCAAAATTTTCATCATCAATAGCCATCACTAAAAGCAGGTGAATTTCTATCTTGTGTCCAACCAACCAACCTAAGCACAATGGCTCTTTCCAATGATGTCTCGGTGCGCCACCATCCTAACCACAATGCAAACCAATCTGTCACAATGATTTTCAAGGAATGCTTAAAGAACCACATGGCAACCTCAGGTGGCTATGTGTTGGATGGTTGTTGCGAATTCATGCCATCGTCAACAATCATATCCGACGACCTTAGTTCTATCAAGTGTGCTGCTTGTGGTTGCCACCGAAACTTCCATCGCGGTGAACCCAAGGAGCCCCCCATTTCTCCTCTGGTCCACCATGCCCCCGAGTACCAAACCCACCATCACAACCATCCACCACCGCCACCACATCATACAACCAACTTTGCCTCCCCCAACCGATCTCTACCTATCCCCCAGCCCCTCACATGGTTTACACTGGTGATGCTTCACAAAATGTGCTTGCTCCGTCACTAGCACAGTGCACCATAAAACGGTTTAGGACAAAGTTTACATTGGAGCAGAAGGAGAAGATGTACGAGTTTTCAAAGAAGGTAGGGTGGAAAATTCAAAAGCTTAACAAAGAAGTGGTTAAAAAATTTTGTAATGAAATTGGTGTTAATAAAGACGTTTTTCTAGTTTGGATGCACAACAACAAGAATACCTTTGGGAAAAGAGATAACGTCAATGTTAACCATAACTCCATTGACATTAATGGAGTTAATGACAATGACAATATCAAAAATTAAATTAATACCAGAATTACAGTGGGACAATTAATGGTTATATTAATGCATTTTCTTTTTCTTTCTTTGTAATAAATAAGTATGAGAGAAAATAATAATATGTTTAAGTTGAGTAATTAAGGTCATAATAACTTTCAATTACTTTATTTGTCATATTTGAATTTAATTGTTATAGTTTTATTTAATTAATAAAATAAATGAAGAGGATATCACCTCTTTAATATTGCATATTTGATATCAATTAAATTTTTTTGTTTAATTTTTTAAAAAAATTTCGATGTTAATAGTTTAATTTTTGTTGTTAATATAGAAATGATTGGAGTCTATTGGTACTTTCGTGACAATATCTTTTAATTTTTGTTTAATTTCTAATATTTTTTTATGTTAGAAATAGATTAATCATAATGTAATTCTAAATATTTCATATTCATGAGTTTAATTTATTTATTTTATGCTATTGTAATTTAATTGTTCGTGAAATTTGTATTACTAATACAAATAATTAAAAATAGTTATCTATAATTAAATTTTTATTTTCATGAGTAAGGGTGGTCATTATATATTTTTAATTAGATATTTTCATATTGAGCGTGTTTGGTTCTCTTAATTTTCCTGTATATAAGTTATACGGAATATAAAATTAAATTCATAAACATTATTTTAAATTAAATAAATTTTATTTTAAATAATTAAAAATATATGTAGATAATTAAATATATGTGAATAGAAAACTTAAAAAAAAAATCAAATGTTAGAAAAGCTTTTTTGTCAGAGTCTATAAAGATATTATTGAGATTTTATAAATGTAGATGTACAATTAAAATATTACAATATAAATAAATAATTATTTTTAAAATTAAGTTGTATGATATATATATATATATATATATATATATATATATATATATTGAAATAGAATAAAGAGTTCAATTTTTCTAAAGTGAGTTCGCCTCCATAACGCACCCTTTTTTTCCTCTTGGTTTTTTCTTTTGTATTTAAGATTTATTCATATCTTAAATGAATTGACTACTTTTTTCTTGACTTCTTATATATTTATGATTTATTTATGTAATTGTTAATTATTTTATCAATGTTAGTAACTTATGCTTTAACGGGCTATTAACTGTTAACTTTGACTTTACATACGCACATGAATGACTCACACATGTCCCTAAGTATATAATTTCTTATTTAATACGTGTTGGATGATTTATATTCCTTCTATTTTTTTAATCGTAATTCTAAATTATATATTATAGAATACATCTTGATAATATATTCCCCAAGTTTTAAGGTCATTTCTGTCACACAATAATAGAAAGAGAATATTTTGATTTTATTGTACACAAAATTATACACTGCTTAGATAAAAATACAGTGACATTGAGTATTGTCGTTTTATAAATTATTTAAGATACATGAAACCAAATATATATGATGAAATTTTTTATTTTATGAAATAAATAAAAATATTGTTGATATTAATATTACTTTATCTTGTTCGATTTACTGTTTAAAATAATAAAACTAATTTATCTCCCTTCATTAATATCTCTATTAATTATTCAAACTTTATTTTAATAAGCAAAAATGACTAGTATTAATATTACTTTATCTTTTCTCATTTCGGGTAAAAGTAATAAATGCAGTACATTTTATTTTATTTCATTTTAGGGTCAAAATAATAAATACATTTTATTATTATTATAATTTTTTTTATTATTATTATTCCTATTACTATTATTATTTTAATATATGTTAATTAATATTACTTCTTCTTCTTCTTTTTATTTAGGGGTCAAAACAATAATTCAGTCCTTTGAAAAAACTGCATTATTGTAAAAGAAAGATGTATTAAATAAGCTGTAGTTATTATTATTACATATGCTAATTAATATTAATTTGTTTTTTTCATTCACAGGTCAAAATAATTAATAAATTTTTATTATTATTATTTTAATATATGTTAATTAATATGACTTTGATTTTTTTTTCATTTACGAGTCAAAATAATAAATACATCATATTTTATTACATTAAATTATTCAAAACATTAAATGTAGATATTCTTAACTATTAAATACGTAAGTTCTTTAAGAGAAAATTGTATTCTCTAGATTAAATAAACCGTTATTATTATTATTTAATATTAGAAAAACACGTGTGCAGTTTATATTATCATGTAACTCCATTTTGTCCCACAAAATATGTATAAAAAGAAATAAAATGATTATTGAAAAATAACGTGACAAAAAAATGGAGATGAAAAAAATAATTAATTGAAATATAAAATTTAATAAAAAATTTTATAAATTTAAATGGATAAAATTATTCAATAAAAATAGAGATCAGAAAAAAAAAAAAAAAGCAGTGTAAGAAAAATTGAGTAATAAATACGTGTTCAATTTAAAATAAATCTGTTAAATATGACGGATCTAGTAAATTTAATTTTTCAAAATAAACTAAAAGAATTGTAACAAATTGACAAGTAAATTGTTAGGAATAAAATGTTACTTAAAGATAGACGATAAATGTAAGCTTCATTTTTTTAAAAAAATTAAAATAAGATAATAACAACAATAATAATAAATAAAATAGATTAGTAGGTTAGTGAGAAGTTACTAAATTGTGAGTGTGAGTGGAAGGGGAAAAGAAAACAAAACAGAAAATAGTGCAAGGGGAAAAGAAAATTTCCTCGACCGCTTAAAGCGGCAGTGCATCGGTTAGTGATACCAACTCTTACTTTGCGGGCTGCTGAATGATAGTCTCATGCTTAAGGCGCTGTCCGTTAACCATTAATATGTCCTTGGTACCTACTACAAGAAACAAATACCCATCGGAGTCAAATATCACAAAATCATGTACAATAATATGTAAATCATTCTTGATCACATTCAGTGCAAATGATTCAGGGTGCAGGTATGTTTGCGTTCTATAATCAGTGCATGATGGTAGGAATAATTGGAATGCCATAATCATAATCCTCCACTTGTTTATTTTAATCTTAGCATCTAATTTGAACAATTCACATGTTTCACGCACTTTCAAATCAGAAAATGAGAAATATTGCTTTCCAACATCAATAACACAATTTAAAAAAGGAGGATGGAATTTAAGTGTTTCAAGGTAGCATGACCGAAACTGCTAGGAGTTTCTACTCCCTCCATAATGTGTTTAGAAATTGGTTCGCCAGTAAGTGTCGAAGCTTGCACTTGGCCCTAATTTGTTAGTTTCTCTAACAACCTAAAACAATATGTAACATCAGGAGAGCAAAATTCATTAGGAACAATCAAGAGGTTCAAATTAGCAAAGTCAATTATATTCAAGCCTTAATTCCACAAGAGTTTAAAGTGAAACATTTAATGTTGTTCAACTTCCAATTAGAAAGAGTATCATATGATAAAGAAATCTTTCCTAGTGGTTGTTCTAATTTCATGGATGCTTCATTCTTTTCACAGTGTGTGTTCCAAGGAAACTTTACGGACAATTCTCCACTAGGTACCAAGAAGAAAGACATTTTGTAAGGAGGGTCACAAACAACTTCACTGTGTGCCTTGAGTCCTTTATTTTCTACATCCTCACACAAAAGGTTGTTATCTTGTATTTCTTCCTCAGGAATCACTCCTATATCACCCATACAATGAGAATCAACATAAAAAAAAAGGAAGGATTAGTATAAACAACTAAAACATCACATGTTTTCTTTTCTTGTTTATCTGTCAGTCTTCTTTCTTTCATGTCTTGTTCTTTCAACTCTTTCTCTTTAGCTACAACCTCAGTAGAACTTGTCTTTTTTGGTTGTGCAAGTTCCACCATTTTTTTACCAGACCCCAAAGTAATATCACTCACATTCTTACCATTAGCATTCAGATTGGAATTTGACTGTGAGGGTAGATTGTTGGGTGCTTGAGTTTGGTTCTGATTAATTGCAATGGTTAACTGCCCAATCTAAGTTTGGAGACTCTGTAATCGTTATCTGCTGAAATTGCAAGTTGTTAGTGGCCATCTACTTGATCAATTCTTCCTAATAAGGACCACCTTGTGGTTGGGCTAGTGGTGGTGCAGGATGTTGTTGAAAAGGTGATATATGATGGTTGGAATTTTGCTTCCAATTTTGTCTCAGATGGAAAGTGGAATAGTCAAGTGAACTCTGATAAATCTGATCACTTCATCCAAGATTATAGGAGTTGGAATATGAGTTGTACTGTTGTTGAGGTATGCTATGAAAAACTCTTACTTCTGTAAAAGTTGGATCACTGAAATTCCCCTCCTGCTGCAATAGTTACCTAATATTCCTATTATCCATGTTAGCCTAAATGAATACAAATCAACACCTCTACCTCTAGTACATCAGATTCAACAATAGCCACAAAAACAATAATATACAACACAAATCAACATAAACAACACTAACTAACAACACTCAGCAAGATATCACTGTTAGCATGCACCAAATGACCAAAATAACTTGCAAAACAGTATCGAATGATTTTTAAAAATTATGAGACTGCCACAGGTCAATTCTAAACCATCCCGGGACCCCAAAAATGTAATGTGAAATTTTCAAAAATTGAAAAGATGGTCTAAACGATGGAATTTGGCCTAGTTGGGGTGGTGTCTCGAGCAAAGCTCGGCGTTATACCCAATTCCTAAAAAATTACCACCCTGCGAAATTTCAAAACCAACGAAATTAGTTTGACAATTTAAAAATACCCGTTGTGTCCCCGCGGGACTGAAATAATTGCAAAACAGCAAAATCTAGAAGGAATTTTTCCAATCTGACTCAATTTTTCACTCTATTGGGGTTAAAGGTTTGCTTAGAAGGCCAAATTACCTATGTTTGTGTCTAACATTAGATTTTTTTCTTTACCTTTGTTGATGTTGCCTTATTTATTGTAAAACTTCTAAATTAGTTTAGAAACTTCTTGTTTATTCTGTCTTTCTAAAAAATTCTTGGTTAATCTAAAAGCATTCTGTATGATCTATGTTTCTAGAAAATTCAAGATTATTTTACTTTTTCAAGAAACTTCTTTTTTATTCTACATGTTTCAAGAATATTCTTGTTTATTTTATCTATTTCTAGAAAATTCTTGTAGATTCTAGAAACTTCTTATTTAATCAACTTTTTCTAGAAACTTCTTGTTTATTCTATATGTTTTTAGAAAATGTAAAATAAATAAGAAATGTTTTTAATAACAGAGATCAAAGAATAGAGAAAGGTTCCTAGAAAAAGTAGAAAAAGTATTGTAACATCCCAAAATTTTATATATGGTTTGAGGAAGGTTTTTAATAACATAGAGCAAAGAAAAGGAAAAATATGAAGAACGATTTAGAGAAGACACAAGTTATTCAATTGTGTTTTCTTAATTAATTTCATGATTGAGTTTACTTACCTATGTTTTGGTCTAATATTAGAATTTTTTCTTTACCTTTATTGTTGTTTCCTTATTCATTGTAAAATCTCTAAATTAGTTTAGAAACTTCTTGTTCATTCTGTCTTTCTAGAAAATTCTTGGTTAGTCTAGAAGCATTCTGTTTAATCTACTGTTTCAAGAAAATTCATGATTATTTTACTTTTTCAAGAAACTCCTTTTTTATTCTACTTGTTTCAAGAAAATTCTTGTTTATTCTATATATTTCAAAAAAATTCTTGTTGATTCGAAATACTTCTTACTTATTTTACCTTTTCTAGAAACTTCTTATTTATTCTGGATGTTCCTAGAAAAAGTAAAATAAATAAAAAAGGTTTTTAATAACAGAGAGCATAGAGAAAGGTTTCTAGAAAAAAGTAGAAAAAGTATTGTAACATCCTAAAATATTAAATATGGTTTGAGGAAGTTTTTAATAACTGAGAGCTAGAGAAAATATGAAGAACGGTTTATAGAAGACAGAAGTGATTTAATTGTGTTTTCTTGACTGTGTTTACTTACCTATGTTTGTGTCTAATATTAGAATTTTTTCTTTAACTTTGTTGTTGTTGCATTATTCATTGTAAAACTTCTAAATTAGTTTAGAAACTTCTTGTTTATTCTGTCTTTCTAGAAAATTCTTGGTTAATCTAGAAGCATTGTGTTTATTCTATTGTTTCTAGAACTATCATGATTGTTCTACTTTTTCAAGAAACTTCTTTTTTATTCTACATGTTTCAAGAAAATTCTTGTTTATTCTATCTATTACTATGAAATTCTTGTAGATTCTAGAAACTTATTGTTTATTCTATATGTTTCTAGAAAAAGTAAAATATATAAGAAAGGTTTTTTATAACAGAGAGAAAATAATACAGAAAGGTTTCTAGAAAAAGTATTGTAACATCCCAAAATATTAAATATGGTTGGAGGAAATTTTTAACAACAGAGAGCAAATAATAGAGAAAATACGAAGAACGGTTTAGAGAAGATAAAAGTGATTTAATTGTGCTTCCAGAATTAATTTCTTGATTGTGTTTACTTTCCTATGTTTGTGTCTAATATTAGATTTTTTTTCTTTACCTTTGTTGTTGTTTCCTTATTCATTGTAAAACTTCTAAATTAGTTTACGAACATCTTGCTATTTTATGGTTCTAGAGAATTCTTGGTTAACCTAAAAGCATTTTGTATATTCTATTGTTTCTAGAAAATTCATGATTGTTCTACTTTTTCAATAAACTTCTTTTTATTCTACATGGTTCATGAAAATTCTTGTTTATTCTATCTATTTCTAGAAAATTCTTGTACATTCTAGAAACTTCTTATATATTCTACTTTTTCTATAAACTTCTTGTTTATTCTATATGTTTCTAGAAAAAGTAAAATAAATAAGAAATGTTTTTAATAACAGAGATCAAAGAATAGAGAAAGGTTCCTAGAAAAAGTAGAAAAAGTATTGTAACATCCCAAAATTTTATATATGGTTTGAGGAAGGTTTTTAATAACATAGAGCAAAGAAAAGGAAAAATATGAAGAACGATTTAGAGAAGACACAAGTTATTCAATTGTGTTTTCTTAATTAATTTCATGATTGAGTTTACTTACCTATGTTTGTGTCTAATATTAGAATTTTTTCTTTACCTTTGTTGTTATTTCCTTATTCATTGTAAAATCAATAAATTAGTTTAGAAACTTCTTGTTCATTCTGTCTTTCTAGAAAATTCTTGGTTAGTCTAGAAGCATTCTGTTTAATCTAATGTTCCAAGAAAATTCAAGAATATTTTACTTTTTCAATAAACTCATTTTTTATTCTACTTGTTTCAAGAAAATTCTTGTTTATTCAATCTATTTCAAAAAAATTCTTGTTGATTCGAAATACTTCTTATTTATTTTACCTTTTCTAGAAACTTCTTATTTATTCTATATATTTCTAGAAAAATTTAGAAAATATGGTTTGAGGAAGTTTTTAATGACTGAGAGCTAGAGAAAATATGAAGAACGGTTTAGAGAAGACAGAAGTGATTTAATTGTGTTTTCTTGACTGTGTTTACTTACCTATGTTTGTGTCTAATATTAGAATTTTTTCTTTACCTTTGTTTTTGCTGCGTTATTCATTGTAAAACTTCTAAATTAGTTTATAAACTTCTTGTTTATTCTGTCTTTCTAGAAAATTCTTGGTTAATCTAGAAACATTGTGTTTATTCTATTGTGTCTAGAACTATCATGATTTTTCTACTTTTTCAAGAAACTTCTTTTTTATTCTACATGTTTCAAGAAAATTCTTGTTTATTCTATCTATTACTAGGAAATTCTTGTAGATTTTAGAAACTTATTATTTATTCTATATGTTTCTAGAAAAAGTAAAATATATAAGAAAGGTTTTTAATAACAGATAGAAAATAATACAGAAAGGTTTCTAGAAAAAGTAGAAAAAGTATTGTAACATCCCAAAATATTAAATATGGTTTGAGGAAGGTTTTTAACAATAGAGAGCAAATAATAGAGAAAATACGAAGAACGGTTTAGAGAAGATAAAAGTGATTTAATTGTGCTTCCAGAATTAATTTCTTGATTGTGTTTACTTTCTTATGTTTGTGTCTAATAATAGAATTTTTTCCTTTACCTTTGTTGTTGTTTCCTAATTCATTGTAAAACTTCTAAATTAGTTTAACCTAAAAGCATTTTTTATATTCTATTGTTTCTAGAAAATTCATGATTGTTCTACTTTTTCAATAAACTTCTTTTTATTCTACATGGTTCATGAAAATTCTTGTTTATTCTATCTATTTCTAGAAAATTCTTTTAGATTCTAGAAACTTCTTACATATTCTACTTTTTCTATAAACTTCTTGTTTATTCTATATGTTTCTATAAAAAGTAAACTAAATAAGAAATGTTTTTAATAACATAGAGCAAATAATAGAGAAAGGTTTCTAGAAAAAGAAGAAAAAGTATTGTAACATTCTAAAATATTAAATATGGTTTGAGAAAGGTTTTTAATAACAGATAGCAAAGAATAGAGAAAATATGAAGAACGGTTTAGAGAAGACAAAACTGATTTAATTGTGTTTGCAAGATTAATTTCTTGATTGTGTTTACTTACCTATGTTTTTTTCTAATATTAGAATTTTTTCTTTAACTTTGTTGTTGTTGCGTTATTTATAACGCCCCACTATATTTCATTGTTGAAATATTTTTATCTTCTTCATTTATCATTATTATTTGAAAATGTTTCCCTTCATTTAGATTTCTTTAAATAAAATCTTAAAATAATTTTCCTTGTTAATAAAAACGTCACAAAAAAAATAAAACACATCACATAGATCACATCATAACCATACATCAAAAATTATTTACAAAACGTCTCATAGGTACGTAACATTGTGGCAATTATACTATACACATTATTACATCAAATCCTCATGTTAGCTAACATTCCTTGACATCTCCACACATCATTACTGAATCTACCTGTCAATCTGCTCCTCCGAATAAAATTCAGGATCATCACAGGTGTCAAACCATAGACACAAACACGCAAGGGTAAGTTCCAAAAATCTTAATAAAAATACGTATCATATAAAAATATCAATATAATACATATCATATAAAAATATCAATATAATACATATCATATAAAAATATCAATATGATACATATCATAATCAAATAAATAAAGAATGAATTATGACTTAAATGAAATTTCTATATGATGCATGCTCCAACCTCAACTCCAAAAATATGCAATGTGGTACCATCTCAGATAATTCGACATCATCATCGTAAACTTACCGACCAGTTGGGATTCCACAGTGGTGCACAGAATCTCATAAACAAACATGTGATCATCATGAGTTAAATGAATTCTCACCATAAAAATCCCCCAAGTCTAGCATCACGCCTAGACGCACAGATTAAGTTTATTGTCTGCACCTCTAACCGAGGCCACCTCTTTTGAGGCATGCATGAATGAATGAAATCTTACCTCCCTTTCTAAAATATCATTTAAAACAGCACCAACTCATTGATATTAAAATTCCACTCCATCATTAAATTTTATGTTATGGGTTAATAATTTATAGTCTAAACCGTTATAGTTCTCATCACAAGTCCTCAAAGTGCATAACATATGTAATTATTCACAGTCCCAATCATCATCCAAGTTTAAAGAAAAGGTAAACAAACACAATCCAAGTTCATAGTAAAGGTCATCCAAGTTCACAGTAAAGGTCATCCAAGTTCATAACAAAGGTCATCCAAATTCAAAGCATAGGAAAATTAACCGTTATAAACTTAAATTTTAACGTTTCTAACTATTAGATCTATTTTTAATTACTTTTGGTTGCTACCCAAATTGGTTTTGGTAATTAATAAACTTGGCTGAATGGTTTTAAGGTTGATAACAACTTGAAATCATGTTAAACATCCTTTAGAAACAAGTTTTCCAATTACTCTTTAAAACCGTTAGAAATATTCACAACCTTAGAGTTTTAGGGAAAGCTTGTAATAAAATTATAAGTCTCAAGTAAGGTGGCAGAGCCTCCTAGTTAGAATCTTATAATTTTATTCCAAAAATATGTTTTCATATAAAAATATGTTTTCTATTTGCTTTTAGAAGGCTTATCCATGTGCTTTGATGTCTACTCCATTTGCAACGTGAAAATTTTCCACCAAGTGACAACCGTTCCTATTTTTTTCCAATTTTGTCATTTTGCTTTCATTTTGTAAAAAAATAAATAAAAATGGAAGTTACCGTAACTTCCATCCCACCACCATTCCATGTATTTCTTTCATTTTTTTCATGTTGATTTAATTGATTTAAAATTAGTGATAGCAATCTGTTCATAACTTACACAATTGAAATTGAAAAGTAACTAAAAATCAAGATTTTATATTGATTTTAAACTTCTAAATTATCTTCCAATTTTTATGATTCTAATTCCATTCTTCAAATATCTCATTTAATTATACCAAATTTAAGCCAAAATTATAAAGATTCTAAAAATTATTTTTCCCTAATTTTATGGTTCACAGATTGTTTTATATAAATTTTCTAGATGTTTTCTGTATTCTATTTACAGAAAATAAATTTGTTATACAGTTTTCATTCCAACCTGTATATTTATTTATCCTACTCCTAATTCTACATATTATGGGTCATATTCTCTTTGATTTCCTTGTTGTTTTAATTTTTCAACTTGTACTATGTGTACCACTACAGTTCAGAAAATAATTAAATTTTTCCAAAAACTGTATATTTTTAGAATAAGTAAATTCTCATGTATAACAATATATAATTTATATATACTAATTATTAATAGATTTCTCATACGAAATACAGAATAAAATTTTCCACAGATGATAATATAATTAAAATAGTGAATTTACAGTAAATCAGAAATATTTAATAACGTTCAAAATGTCAAATAAAAACCCAATCACCAGTGGTAGGTCCTAATAGCGGCCTACCATCAACGGGTATACCAACTAACAAGGACACGTCCTCTAGTGTAATGGTACACTCCCCACCGCATGTGGAAAGTGTGGGTCTCGGTCGCCACCTCTTTATAAGTGCACTGATCAATGCCGCATCAAGCTTCATATACCCAATCGACAAGCCCAATAAAATCCTGCCTCGTGCAAGTGCTCAGAAATCTCATCAGGAAAACTATGGCGACCCTGATACATAGGCACAACACGTCGGATCTTCAACTTCCTACTATCTCCAGTATTCCATATATGCTCAGATATATGGTAAGACTGCATCCACAAAACGTCCTCTCAACGGGACGGACTCGATCGTAATCTCGCTTCGGTGTAGATGAGGAAGCCATCATATATACCCGATATGCACATAAATTTATAAAATAATAATTAATTATGTTAACATATTATTACGCTACAAAAAAATAATGATGATTATTTTTTTTTCTAAAGTAATCTACTATACAAACTTAAATTTAATCTATTCTATTTTCAATTAAATAAAATTACGCTCAAAACAATTTATCTAGTCTAAAAAATAATCTAAAAAAAATTTATCTATTCTACAAATTAATTACCTACACAAACTTACATTTAATGTAATCTATTTTTATTTAAAAACATTACACTAAAAAAATTATCTATTAAATTTATATTTAATTTAATCTATTTTAAAAAATAATCTAGAAAAACATTATTTACCTAAACAAACTTAAATTTAATCTATTCTATTTTTGATTATATAAAATTACACTAAACAAAATTTATTCATTATATTTATATTTAAATTAATCAATTATAAATATTAATTACCAACAAATAATCTTAACTACCCAATTTAAATTTAATATATTAAATTTTACTTTAAATTAAATTATGCTAAAAAGAATTATCAAATTACGTGAAAAAAAATTTATTCTATGTACTTTAAACTATTACTTATAGCTAAATATTACATAATAGGCTACACAAATTAATTTTTATAATATTCTGTTAGGATATTCTAATAATTTTTCTAATAAATCTACTAATAACCTAAAATATTTTATTCTACGTACCTATATTTTTTCTAACAACCTAAAATCTTTTAAATTCTACTTGCCTATATTTTTCCTAACAACCTAAACTATAACCAAATTTAGTACCGTAATTTTTCTTAACCACCTAAATTATACTTAACACAATATATTATTGCACAACAAAGTAAAAATATTTCAATTTAAAAAATCTTACCTGATAAGGTGGAGAATAAACTACTACAAAGTTGGGAATAAACTACTCCAAAGTAGGGTCCAAAGTAGCTTCAAATGTGAAAATGCAGTGGAGACCAATGGTTGTCCAAATTCTTCAAATGCCAAAATGCAGTGGGGGACCAATGGAGAAAAAAAAATGGTTGTTGAAGGAAGATGAAAAGGAGAAGAGATGAAAGGGGAAGAGTTTACGGTGAGAGTGAAAGGGGAAGGGGACGGTAAAAGGTGAAAAGGGTTACGTCCAGGGTTGGGACGTAACCGCTACAGGTTACGTCCCACTCTGGAGCGTAACCGGTCACGCTCAATAGCTGAGCATAACCAACGCAGAGATTGACACGTGTCAATACCCTAGCCGGTTACGCTCGCCCTTTGGACGTAACCTGTTTCTACATGTTACGTCCATGGGCTCAGCGTAACCGCTAGCCTCTTAGTTACGCCCAGTGGCTTAGCGTAACGGCCCATTTTGGTAAATATTATCAAATGGGCCCCATTTACGTAATAAAAAACGTAAATGGGCCCATACAGGTCAAACTGCCTATTATTATTCATTCCATATAAAATAAAATTGTTTTCATTTCAATCTCTTATAATTTTTATTATTTTTGTTGTGGTCCTTTTTAGTACTGCTTCTTTTCTTGCTAAAAAAAATCATTTTTTATCTTCTATTGGATTTGATGGTTAACTTTAATGGTAAGGACTAAAATAAAAAAAAAAGTTATAAAAAAAATATAAAAAAAACTAAAAATATCACTACGACTAAAAAGTTAATATGATTCAATTTTTTATCAGAAACATTTTTTATTTTATTAAATAAGCAAATAGTATTACATTATTTATTTCAATTACATATAATTAACAATAAAAAAATCAACGTTGCCTTCCATTTCACAGTTCTCATGAACCAAACATGCCCCAACTATAAATGAAAATGTAGCCATCATATGCAAATGTTAACAACAGACAGAAGCACACATGTATAAAAAATAAAACTTGTTTTATTGTTATAGAAAAAACTTCAAAATATATTTATTAAAAGCAAAAATTTTATTGTCTAATAAAAGCTCCTTTTATATATGAAAATTTGAAAAATTTAAATTCCAAACTTTATTAAACATAATCAACTATTTATTTATCTATAAATAAAACTCCCTAAAATATTTATATTTTTATTAATTTTTATTTAAAATATTTTTATGTTTTACCTTTTTTTAATTATTTAGATGAGATAGGTCAGACAGCTACCTTTATTTACTTAGCATTTAACAAAAGTTGAGAATAAGTGAAAATAAGACACTAACCTACAGGGACGGCACCACGTTCAGCGTTGAGGACCTTGGCCACCCCCAAAATTTTGTTTTGTATTTTTTTTATATATAATAATAATAATAATAATAATAATAAAATAAAGTTTTAATAATGATAATAAGAATAAAAATTTAATAATAATAATAATAATAAAATTTTAACAATAATAATAAATTTTGATTCAAGTGTAGCTTTCGTATCATTTTAACTTTTAATTTTTAATTAAATGATAAACAATAAAAATAAGTATACTTCTTATAAACTAATTTTATTTTTAAGTAATTACTAAAGAGAATAATCAAATGAATGGAATCTTCTTTAAATGAAAAAAAAATATAATATAATAATAAAAAAAGAAACTTTTTTAAAAAAAATATTATACTCTTTATAAATTAATTTTATTTTTCAAGTAATTATTAGAAAGAATAATCAAATGAAAATAAAATCTTCTCCAAGTGAAGAAAAAATATAATATAAAAATAAAAAATAAAAATTTATAAAAAAATTAAAATAAAAATAATGAAATATTTCGGTCCTTCTCAAACTTAAATTCTAGCTCCACCCTAACTAACCTATTTAGATAAGTAATTGATAAAGAAGTTAAAAGTGAAACATGTGTAAATTGTGTTAAAATTCAAAAAGGGCAATGCATTTCATGCCACATTATATATTCAATTTTTTAGAATTTTTCTAAGCATAATTTACCATATAGAATTCTCTACTCAATAAAGTTATATATATCAATATTTCATAGGATATCCTCTATTTGAAAATAGATTTTATATCTTATCAAACTTTGTTTGTAAAAGTTAAGAAAGGTTTAGTAAAAAAAAATATTTAATTTAGTAAGCTTGAGTTACAAGTTTGTTGTGTTTTTAGCTTAGAGTGACCTTGTAAAAGAAAATACTTAGGTGTAACTACGGTTTGGTTAGTGAAATTCCTTCAATAATCTTAAAAGTACTAGGTGGAACTTAGTTCGAAACATTTATGTTTATTCACTCCTCCCTTTTTCTCTTTGAACATTTGGAGACAAGTGTATTAACTTGGTTTTTTCGACCATGTCCTCGTTTTACGACTTTGTGTTAAATAAACTTATATACTACTTCATTTGTGAAAACCTTCAAACTGAATTTTTTTTTGTTATAATAACATAATTCAACCTCTCTACTTCTTATATTATTTTTGCTCCTTCAAAAATACCATCCAATGAAACTTGAAACAAATTTTCAATTACTAAACTATAACCAACAACATTATTATCTTTAAATTAAGAACATAATAAATCTTAATCGTATCTAATAGGAACATGACAAGGTAAGCTAACATAATAACAATATTTTATCGTCTTAACTCAATAAACATTATATAATAACAGGATAAGATAAAAAAAGACTTGTATCAAATTTCACCTATCTTAACTATCAAATAGACCATTTCAGCTTTCAACTAAATAAAAATGTCTGAATAAGCTCGTAAAACCTGAAGTTTTGAAAATGAAAGGTTAAATAGTTAGATAAATAAAAGTAGTAAAAAAAACACTAAAAATTTTACATTAGTTTATCCAGTGATGTCAATTTGTACTTGTCAACGAGGATAGGGATACAAACCCCTCACTCCCATGATTCTCGACTACTCCTACGAAACTACTAATTTAATAATATATATGTTGTAAAATTATATTATAAAGATATTTTTATAATTTTACTTTTGAAATATAATAACAAAGTAACAGTAGAGCACTTGAAAACAAAAACATGTTCCTAATTTGAAAATCCTACATTAAAAGTGTGAGCATGGACATCTGACATTGTGTCATCATTTTTGTAGTGTTGTCTTCATACATTTACGCATCAACATCATCTTTGTACATCCGCATTTTCTTTACACCTTGTTTTCGCGTATCATTATTTTTGCATCTAGTCTTCTAGGATATGAAAAGAAAAAGGCAACAAATTTTGTATTGATAAGGAATAGTGTCTGCACAGGGATGCGAGACCCACATAGATGAGGGGAGGGACAAGGAGTGCAAGAGTACTCTTTGCCCCCACTCTCCTCGTTAACATCCCTGACTCCATCTTAACCACAAAGACTATGTCCAGTTTTATAAAATCACGAAGTTTATCTGTAATTATTCGTTCTCACACTACTTTTGACTCAGACCCAAGAGTCTTTACAATTGTTTCTTCAAGTAAACATCCAAATATTCTTTACCAAAAAGTCCTTTTAGGCTTCACCAAGTGTAAAGATAAAACCACAAAAAGTGGGGGTGGGGGGGGGGGGAGGGTTCACATATATATATATATATATATATATATATATATATATATATATATATATATATTCACAAGCCGATCCTAATTAGTAATAAAGCAATAAAGAGAATATACGTCCGATTCTTAACAACAACTAAAATTTTACTTAATAAGATTGTTTGGAAGTATTTTTTGACCCTGGTCAATTCTAGTTAATCCAAGTATTCTTTATGCAACCTTTTAAGGCTAACAACTCAAAGTATTCTTTAATTCAAGTCTTTCCAAGTTAACAAACTCAAGTATTGTTTTATCCAAGCCTTTTTAGGTTGAACTACCACTAAAGGCATATTTTTACAAAATTCACTTAAAATAGTTTTTTTTAGAGTAAACTAATCACAAATCACCATATATGGATAAATTGATTAACTTGTATAATAACTACTTTGAAAATCATGGCGACGATAAATTTTATTAATATACATATCTTAAAATAATTAATGAATATATTAAACTTTATACTAATAACACATAGACATTCTAGAAAATATTATTAATATACATATATTAAAATAATTAATGAATATGTTTCTAACGTAATTTTATGAATATTTGTGTAATTAATTTTTTAATTAATAGTCATCCGGATTGTAGGGTAATAAATGCACTACAGACCATACCGAGGTTGAAAAACTAGTTTAAAAGGGACACAACTTAACCCAAAATTTTCATCATCAATAGCCATCACTAAAAGCAGGTGAATTTCTATCTTGTGTCCAACCAACCAACCTAAGCACAATGGCTCTTTCCAATGATGTCTCGGTGCGCCACCATCCTAACCACAATGCAAACCAATCTGTCACAATGATTTTCAAGGAATGCTTAAAGAACCACATGGCAACCTCAGGTGGCTATGTGTTGGATGGTTGTTGCGAATTCATGCCATCGTCAACAATCATATCCGACGACCTTAGTTCTATCAAGTGTGCTGCTTGTGGTTGCCAGCGAAACTTCCATCGCGGTGAACCCAAGGAGCCCCCCATTTCTCCTCTGGTCCACCATGCCCCCGAGTACCAAACCCACCATCACAACTATCCACCACCGCCACCACATCAGACAACCAACTTTGCCTCCCCCCAACCGATCTCTACCTATCCCCCAACACCTCACATGGTTTACACTAGTGATGCTCCACAAAATGTGCTTGCTCCGTCACTAGCACAGTGCACCATAAAACGGTTTAGGACAAAGTTTACATTGGAGCAAAAGGAAAAGATGTACAAGTTTTCAAAGAAGGTAGGGTGGAAAATTCAAAAGCTTAACAAAGAAGTGGTTAAAAAATTTTGTAATGAAATTGGTGTTAATAAAGACGTTTTTCTAGTTTGGATGCACAACAACAAGAATACCTTTGGGAAAAGAGATAACGTCAATGTTAACCATAACTCCATTGACATTAATGGAGTTAATGACAATGACAATATCAAAAATTAAATTAATACCAGAATTACAGTGGGACAATTAATGGTTATATTAATGCATTTTCTTTTTCTTTCTTTGTAATAAATAAGTATGAGAGAAAATAATAATATGTTTAAGTTGAGTAATTAAGGTCATAATAACTTTCAATTACTTTATTTGTCATATTTGAATTTAATTGTTATAGTTTTATTTAATTAATAAAATAAATGAAGAGGATATCACCTCTTTAATATTGCATATTTGATATCAATTAAATTTTTTTGTTTAATTTTTTAAAAAAATTTCGATGTTAATAGTTTAATTTTTTGTTAATATAGAAATGATTGGAGTCTATTGGTACTTTCGTGACAATATCTTTTAATTTTTGTTTAATTTCTAATATTTTTTTATGTTAGAAATAGATTAATCATAATGTAATTCTAAATATTTCATATTCATGAGTTTAATTTATTTATTTTATGCTATTGTAATTTAATTGTTCGTGAAATTTGTATTACTAATACAAATAATTAAAAATAGTTATCTATAATTAAATTTTTATTTTCATGAGTAAGGGTGGTCATTATATATTTTTAATTAGATATTTTCATATTGAGCGTGTTTGGTTCTCTTAATTTTCCTGTATATAAGTTATACGGAATATAAAATTAAATTCATAAACATTATTTTAAATTAAATAAATTTTATTTTAAATAATTAAAAAATATGTAGATAATTAAATATATGTGAATAGAAAACTTAAGAAAAAAAAATCAAATGTTAGAAAAGCTTTTTTGTCAGAGTCTATAAAGATATTATTGAGATTTTATAAATGTAGATGTACAATTAAAATATTACAATATAAATAAATAATTATTTTTAAAATTAAGTTGTATGATATATATATATATATATATATATATATATATATATATATATATATATATATTGAAATAGAATAAAGAGTTCAATTTTTCTAAAGTGAGTTCGCCTCCATAACGCACCCTTTTTTTTCCTCTTGGTTTTTTCTTTTGTATTTAAGATTTATTCATATCTTAAATGAATTGACTACTTTTTTCTTGACTTCTTATATATTATGATTTATTTATGTAATTGTTAATTATTTTATCAATGTTAGTAACTTATGCTTTAACGGGCTATTAACTGTTAACTTTGACTTTACATACGCACATGAATGACTCACACATGTCCCTAAGTATATAATTTCTTATTTAATACGTGTTGGATGATTTACAATTCTTCTCATATTTTTAATTGTAATTCTAAATTATATATTATAGAATACATCTTGATAATATATTTCCCAAGTTTTAAGGGCATTTCTGTCACACAATAATAGAAAGAGAATATTTTGATTTTATTGTACACAAAATTATACACTGCTTAGATAAAAATACAGTGACATTGAGTATTGTTTTATAAATTATTTAAGATACATGAAACCAAATATATATGATGAAATTTTTTATTGAAATAAATAAAAATATTGTTGATATTAATATTACTTTATCTTGTTCGATTTACTGTTTAAAATAATAAAACTAATTTATCTCCCTTCATTAATATCTCTCTTAATTATTCAAACTTTATTTTAATAAGCAAAAATGACTAGTATTAATATTACTTTATCTTTTCTCATTTCGGGTAAAAGTAATAAATGCAGTACATTTTATTTTATTTCATTTTAGGGTCAAAATAATAAATACATTTTATTATTATTATAATTTTTTTTATTATTATTATTACTATTACTATTATTATTTTAATATATGTTAATTAATATTACTTCTTCTTCTTCTTTTTATTTAGGGGTCAAAACAATAATTCAGTCCTTTGAAAAAACTGCATTATTGTAAAAAAAAAAATGTATTAAATAAGCTGTAGTTATTATTATTACATATGCTAATTAATATTAATTTGTTTTTTTCATTCACAGGTCAAAATAATTAATAAATTATTATTATTATTATTTTAATATATGTTAATTAATATGACTTTGATTTTTTTTTTCATTTACGAGTCAAAATAATAAATACATCATATTTTATTACATTAAATTATTCAAACATTAAATGTAGATATTCTTAACTATTAAATACGTAAGTTCTTTAAGAGAAAATTGTATTCTCTAGATTAAATAAACCGTTATTATTATTATTATTACTATTTAATATTAGAAAAACACGTGTGCATTTTATATTATCATGTAAGTCCATTTTGTCCCACAAAATATGTATAAAAAGAAATAAAATGATCATTAAAAAAATAACGTGACAAAAAAATGGAGATGAAAAAAATAATTAATTGAAATATAGAATTTAATAAATAATTTTATAAATTTAAATGGATAAAATTATTCAATAAAAATAGAGATCAGAAAATTAAAAAAAAAAAAGCAGTGTAAGAAAAATTGAGTAATAAATACGTGTTCAATTTAAAATAAATTGTTAAATATGACGGATCTAGTAAATTTAATTTTCAAAATAAACTAAAAGAATTGTAACGAATTGACAAGTAAATTGTTAGGAATAAAATGTTACTTAAAGATAGACGATAAATATAAGCTTCATTTTTAAAAAAAAAATAAAATAAGAAATAACAACAATAATAATAAATAAAATAGATTAGTAGGTTAGTGAGAAGTTACTAAATTGTGAGTGTGAGTGGAAGGGGAAAAGAAAACAAAACAGAAAATAGTGCAAGGGGAAAAGAAAAATTCCCTCGACCGCTTAAAGCGGCAGTGCATCTGTTAGTGATACCAACTCTTGCTTTGTGGGCTGCTGAATGATGGTCTCATGCTTGAGGCGATGTCCTTAACCATTAATATGTCCTTGGTACCTACTACAAGAAACAAATACCCATCGGAGTCAAATATCACAAAATCATGTACAATAATATGTAAATCATTCTTGATCACATTCAGTGCAAATGATTCAGGGTGCAGGTATGTTTGCGTTCTATAATCAGTGCATGATGGTAGGAATAATTGGAATGCCATAATCATAATCCTCCACTTGTTTATTTTAATCTTAGCATCTAATTTGAACAATTCACATGTTTCACGCACTTTCAAATCAGAAAATGAGAAATATTGCTTTCCAACATCAATAACACAATTTAAAAAAGGAGGATGGAATTTAAGTGTTTCAAGGTAGCATGATTGAAACTACTAGGAGTTTCTACTCCCTCCATAATGTGTTTAGAAATTGGTTCGCCAGTAAGTGTCGAAGCTTGCACTTGGCCCTAATTTGTTAGTTTCTCTAACAACCTAAAACAATATGTAACATCAGGAGAGCAAAATTCATTAGGAACAATCAAGAGGTTCAAATTAGCAAAGTCAATTATATTCAAGCCTTAATTCCATAAGAGTCTAAAGTGAAACATTTAATGTTGTTCAACTTCCAATTAGAAAGAGTATCATATGATAAAGAAATCTTTCCTAGTGGTTGTTCTAATTTCATGGATGCTTCATTCTTTTCACAGTGTGTGTTCCAAGGAAACTTTACGGACAATTCTCCACTAGGTACCAAGAAGAAAGACATTTTGTAAGGAGGGTCACAAACAACTTCACTGTGTGCCTTGAGTCCTTTATTTTCTACATCCTCACACAAAAGGTTGTTATCTTGTATTTCTTCCTCAGGAATCACTCCTATATCACCCATACAATGAGAATCAACATAAAAAAAAGGAAGGATTAGTATAAACAACTAAAACATCACATGTTTTCTTTTCTTGTTTATCTGTCAGTCTTCTTTCTTTCATGTCTTGTTCTTTCAACTCTTTCTCTTTAGCTACAACCTCAGTAGAACTTGTCTTTTTTGGTTGTGCAGGTTCCACCATTTTTTTACCAGACCCCAAAGTAATATCACTCACATTCTTACCATTAGCATTCAGATTGGAATTTGACTGTGAGGGTAGATTGTTGGGTGCTTGAGTTTGGTTCTGATTAATTGCAATGGTTAACTACCCAATCTAAGTTTGGAGACTCTGCATCAGTTATCTGCTGAAATTGCAAGTTGTTAGTGGCCATCTACTTGATCAATTCTTCCTAATAAGGACCACCTTGTGGTTGGGCTAGTGGTGGTGCAGGATGTTGTTGAAAAGGTGATATATGATGGTTGGAATTTTGCTTCCAATTTTGTCTCAGATGGAAAGTGGAATAGTCAAGTGAACTCTGATAAATCTGATCACTTCATCCAAGATTATAGGAGTTGGAATATGAGTTGTACTGTTGTTGAGGTATGCTATGAAAAACTCTTACTCCTACAAAAGTTGGATCACTGAAATTCCCCTCCTGCTGCAATAGTTACCTAATATTCCTATTATCCATGTTAGCCTAAATGAATACAAATCAACACCTCTACCTCTAGTACATCAGATTCAACAATAGCCACAAAAACAATAATATACAACACAAATCAACATAAACAACACTAACTAACAACACTCAGCAAGATATCACTGTTAGCATGCACCAAATGACCAAAATAACTTGCAAAACAGTATCGAATGATTTTTAAAAATTATGAGACTGCCACGGGTCAATTCTAAACCATCCCGGGACCCCAAAAATGTAATGTGAAATTTTCAAAAATTGAAAAGATGGTCTAAATGATGAAATTTGGCCTAGTTGGGGTGGTGTCTCGAGCAAAGCTCGGCGTTATACCCAATTCCTAAAAAATTACCACCCTGCGAAATTTCAAAACCAACGAAATTAGTTTGACAATTTAAAAATACCCGTTGTGTCCCCGCGGGACTGAAATAATTGCAAAACAGCAAAATCTAGAAGGAATTTTTCCAATCTGACTCAATTTTTCACTCTATTGGGGTTAAAGGTTTGCTTAGAAGGCCAAATTACCTATGTTTGTGTCTAATATTAGATTTTTTTCTTTACCTTTGTTGATGTTGCCTTATTTATTGTAAAACTTCTAAATTAGTTTAGAAACTTCTTGTTTATTCTGTCTTTCTAAAAAATTCTTGGTTAATCTAAAAGCATTCTGTATGATCTATGTTTCTAGAAAATTCAAGATTATTTTACTTTTTCAAGAAACTTCATTTTTATTCTACATGTTTCAAGAATATTCTTGTTTATTTTATCTATTTCTAGAAAATTCTTGTAGATTCTAGAAACTTCTTATTTAATCAACTTTTTCTAGAAACTTCTTGTTTATTCTATATGTTTTTAGAAAATGTAAAATAAATAAGAAATGTTTTTAATAACAGAGATCAAAGAATAGAGAAAGGTTCCTAGAAAAAGTAGAAAAAGTAGAAAAAGTATTGTAACATCCCAAAATTTTATATATGGTTTGAGGAAGGTTTTTAATAACATAGAGCAAAGAAAAGGAAAAATATGAAGAACGATTTAGAGAAGACACAAGTTATTCAATTGTGTTTTCTTAATTAATTTCATGATTGAGTTTACTTACCTATGTTTTGGTCTAATATTAGAATTTTTTCTTTACCTTTATTGTTGTTTCCTTATTCATTGTAAAATCTCTAAATTAGTTTAGAAACTTCTTGTTCATTCTGTCTTTCTAGAAAATTCTTGGTTAGTCTAGAAGCATTCTATTTAATCTACTGTTTCAAGAAAATTCATGATTATTTTACTTTTTCAAGAAACTCCTTTTTTATTCTACTTGTTTCAAGAAAATTCTTGTTTATTCTATCTATTTCAAAAAAATTCTTGTTGATTCGAAATACTTCTTACTTATTTTACCTTTTCTAGAAACTTCTTATTTATTCTGGATGTTTCTAGAAAAAGTAAAATAAATAAAAAAGGTTTTTAATAACAGAGAGCAGAATAGAGAAAGGTTTCTAGAAAAAAGTAGAAAAAGTATTGTAACATCCTAAAATATTAAATATGGTTTGAGGAAGTTTTTAATAACTGAGAGCTAGAGAAAATATGAAGAACGGTTTAGAGAAGACAGAAGTGATTTAATTGTGTTTTCTTGACTGTGTTTACTTACCTATGTTTGTGTCTAATATTAGAATTTTTTCTTTACCTTTGTTGTTGTTGCATTATTCATTGTAAAACTTCTAAATTAGTTTAGAAACTTCTTGTTTATTCTGTCTTTCTAGAAAATTCTTGGTTAATCTAGAAGCATTGTGTTTATTCTATTGTTTCTAGAACTATCATGATTGTTCTACTTTTTCAAGAAACTTCTTTTTTATTCTACATGTTTCAAGAAAATTCTTGTTTATTCTATCTATTACTAGGAAATTCTTGTAGATTCTAGAAACTTATTGTTTATTCTATATGTTTCTAGAAAAAGTAAAATATATAAGAAAGGTTTTTAATAACAGAGAGAAAATAATACAGAAAGGTTTCTAGAAAAAGTATTGTAACATCCCAAAATATTAAATATGGTTTGAGGAAGGTTTTTAACAACAGAGAGCAAATAATAGAGAAAATACGAAGAACGGTTTAGAGAAGATAAAAGTGATTTAATTGTGCTTCCAGAATTAATTTCTTGATTGTGTTTACTTTCCTATGTTTGTGTCTAATATTAGAATTTTTTTCTTTACCTTTGTTGTTGTTTCCTTATTCATTGTAAAACTTCTAAATTAGTTTACGAACATCTTGTTATTTTATGGTTCTAGAGAATTCTTGGTTAACCTAAAAGCATTTTGTATATTCTATTGTTTCTAGAAAATTCATGATTGTTCTACTTTTTCAATAAACTTCTTTTTATTCTACATGGTTCATGAAAATTCTTGTTTATTCTATCTATTTCTAGAAAATTCTTGTACATTCTAGAAACTTCTTATATATTCTACTTTTTCTATAAACTTCTTGTTTATTCTATATGTTTCTAGAAAAAGTAAAATAAATAAGAAATGTTTTTAATAACAGAGATCAAAGAATAGAGAAAGGTTTCTAGAAAAAGTAGAAAAAGTATTGTAACATCCCAAAATATTAAATATGGTTTGAGGAAGGTTTTTAATAACATAGAGCAAAGAAAAGGGAAAATATGAAGAACGATTTAGAGAAGACACAAGTGATTTAATTGTGTTTTCTTCATTAATTTCTTGATTGTGTTTACTTACCTATGTTTGTGTCTAATATTAGAATTTTTTCTTTACCTTTGTTGTTGTTGCCTTATTCATTGTAAAACTTCTAAATTAGTTTAGAAACTTCTTGTTTATTCTGTCTTTCTAGAAAATTCTTGGTTAATCTAGAAGCATTTTTTAATCTAATGTTTCCAAGAAAATTCAAGAATATTTTACTTTTTCAATAAACTCATTTTTTATTCTACTTGTTTCAAGAAAATTCTTGTTTATTCAATCTATTTCAAAAAAATTCTTGTTGATTCGAAATACTTCTTATTTATTTTACCTTTTCTAGAAACTTCTTTATTTATTCTATATATTTCTAGAAAAATTTAAAAAAAGTTTTTAATAGAGAAAGGTTTCTAGAAAAAGTAGAAAAAGTATTGTAACATCCCAAAATATTAAATATGGTTTGAGGAAGGTTTTTAATAATAGAGAGCAAAGAATAGGGAAAATATGAAGAACGGTTTAGAGAAGACACAAGTGATTTAATTGTGTTTTCTTGATTGTGTTTACTTACCTATGTTTGTGTCTAATATTAGAATTTTTTCTTTACCTTTGTTTTTGTTGCCTTATTCATTGTAAAACTTCTAAATTAGTTTATAAACTTCTTGTTTATTCTGTCTTTCTAGAAAATTCTTGGTTAATCTAAAAACATTGTGTTTATTCTATTGTGTCTAGAACTATCATGATTTTTCTACTTTTTCAAGAAACTTCTTTTTTATTCTACATGTTTCAAGAAAATTCTTGTTTATTCTATCTATTACTAGGAAATTCTTGTAGATTCTAGAAACTTATTATTTATTCTATATGTTTCTAGAAAAAGTAAAATATATAAGAAAGGTTTTTAATAACAGAGAGAAAATAATACAGAAAGGTTTCTAGAAAAAGTAGAAAAAGTATTGTAACATCCCAAAATATTAAATATGGTTTGAGGAAGGTTTTTAACAACAGAGAGAGCAAATAATAGAGAAAATACGAAGAACGGTTTAGAGAAGATAAAAGTGATTTAATTGTGCTTCCAGAATTAATTTCTTGATTGTGTTTACTTTCTTATGTTTGTGTCTAATATTAGAATTTTTTCCTTTACCTTTGTTGTTGTTTCCTAATTCATTGTAAAACTTCTAAATTAGTTTAACCTAAAAGCATTTTTTATATTCTATTGTTTCTAGAAAATTCATGATTGTTCTACTTTTTCAATAAACTTCTTTTTATTCTACATGGTTCATGAAAATTCTTGTTTATTCTATCTATTTCTAGAAAATTCTTTTAGATTCTAGAAACTTCTTATATATTCTACTTTTTCTATAAACTTCTTGTTTATTCTATATGTTTCTATAAAAAGTAAACTAAATAAGAAATGTTTTTAATAACATAGAGCAAATAATAGAGAAAGGTTTCTAGAAAAAGAAGAAAAAGTATTGTAACATTCTAAAATATTAAATATGGTTTGAGAAAGGTTTTTAATAACAGATAGCAAAGAATAGAGAAAATATGAAGAACGGTTTAGAGAAGACAAAACTGATTTAATTGTGTTTGCAAGATTAATTTCTTGATTGTGTTTACTTACCTATGTTTTTTTCTAATATTAGAATTTTTTCTTTAACTTTGTTGTTGTTGCGTTATTTATAACGCCCCACTATATTTCATTGTTGAAATATTTTTATCTTCTTCATTTATCATTATTATTTGAAAATGTTTCCCTTCATTTAGATTTCTTTAAATAAAATCTTAAAATAATTTTCCTTGTTAATAAAAACGTCACAAAAAAAAAATAAAACACATCACATAGATCACATCATAACCATACATCAAAAATTATTTACAAAACGTCTCATAGGTACGTAACATTGTGGCAATTATACTATACACATTATTACATCAAATCCTCATGTTAGCTAACATTCCTTGACATCTCCACACATCATTACTGAATCTACCTGTCAATCTGCTCCTCCGAATAAAATTCAGGATCATCACAGGTGTCAAACCATAGACACAAACACGCAAGGGTAAGTTCCAAAAATCTTAATAAAAATACGTATCATATAAAAATATCAATATAATACATATCATATAAAAATATCAATATAATACATATCATATAAAAATATCAATATGATACATATCATAATCAAATAAATAAAGAATGAATTATGACTTAAATGAAATTTCTATATGATGCATGCTCCAACCTCAACTCCAAAAATATGCAATGTGGTACCATCTCAGATAATTCGACATCATCATCGTAAACTTACCGACCAGTTGGGATTCCACAGTGGTGCAAGAATCTCATAAACAAACATGTGATCATCATGAGTTAAATGAATTCTCACCATAAAAATCCCCAAGTCTAGCATCACGCCTAGACGTTACAGATTAAGTTTATTGTGCACCTCTAACCGAGGCCACCTCTTTTGAGGCATGCATGAATGAATGAAATCTTACCTCCCTTTCTAAAATATCATTTAAAACAGCACCAACTCATTGATATTAAAATTCCACTCCATCATTAAATTTTATGTTATGGGTTAATAATTTATAGTCTAAACCGTTATAGTTCTCATCACAAGTCCTCAAAGTGCATAACATATGTAATTATTCACAGTCCCAATCATCATCCAAGTTTAAAGAAAGGGTAAACAAACACAATCCAAGTTCATAGTAAAGGTCATCCAAGTTCACAGTAAAGGTCATCCAAGTTCATAACAAAGGTCATCCAAATTCAAAGCATAGGAAAATTAACCGTTATAAACTTAAATTTTAACGTTTCTAACTATTAGATCTATTTTTAATTACTTTTGGTTGCTACCCAAATTGGTTTTGGTAATTAATAAACTTGGCTGAATGGTTTTAAGGTTGATAACAACTTGAAATCATGTTAAACATCCTTTAGAAACAAGTTTTCCAATTACTCTTTAAAACCGTTAGAAATATTCACAACCTTAGAGTTTTAGGGAAAGCTTGTAATAAAATTATAAGTCTCAAGTAAGGTGGCAGAGCCTCCTAGTTAGAATCTTATAATTTTATTCCAAAAATATGTTTTCATATAAAAATATGTTTTCTATTTGCTTTTAGAAGGCTTATCCATGTGCTTTGATGTCTACTCCATTTGCAACGTGAAAATTTTCCACCAAGTGACAACCGTTCCTATTTTTTTCCAATTTTGTCATTTTGCTTTCATTTTGTAAAAAAATAAATAAAAATGGAAGTTACCGTAACTTCCATCCCACCACCATTCCATGTATTTCTTTCATTTTTTTCATGTTGATTTAATTGATTTAAAATTAGTGATAGCAATCTGTTCATAACTTACACAATTGAAATTGAAAAGTAACTAAAAATCAAGATTTTATATTGATTTTAAACTTCTAAATTATCTTCCAATTTTTATGATTCTAATTCCATTCTTCAAATATCTCATTTAATTATACCAAATTTAAGCCAAAATTATAAAGATTCTAAAAATTATTTTTCCCTAATTTTATGGTTCACAGATTGTTTTATATAAATTTTCTAGATGTTTTCTGTATTCTATTTAGAGAAAATAAATTTGTTATACAGTTTTCATTCCAACCTGTATATTTATTTATCCTACTCCTAATTCTACATATTATGGGTCATATTCTCTTTGATTTCCTTGTTGTTTTAATTTTTCAACTTGTACTATGTGTACCACTACAGTTCAGAAAATAATTAAATTTTTCCAAAAACTGTATATTTTTAGAATAAGTAAATTCTCATGTATAACAATATATAATTTATATATACTAATTATTAATAGATTTCTCATACGAAATACAGAATAAAATTTTCCACAGATGATAATATAATTAAAATAGTGAATTTACAGTAAATCAGAAATATTTAATAACGTTCAAAATGTCAAATAGTAATAAAAACGTCAAAAAGTAAAATTATTTTTCTGCTACGTTTTTATTTAAAACGTAATCGTGATTTTCTCAAATTTCTTAACAGTATTGTTATAAGATAATAAACTGGTTTGAATTACGTTTTTCTTCCTAATTAAATTATAACAGTAATCAGTTAAGATGCACATTTTTATGAAAATTTTAGTAAACATTTTAACTATGTTTTTAATATACGTAGTTATTTACATAAATTCATTTTTGAGGATGTTACAACTCTACCCCCCTAAAAAGAAATTTCGTCCTCGAAATTTACCTCATTCAAATAATGCAGGGTAGCTTTTCTGCATCTCACTTTCCAATTCCCATGTCGCATCATCCGTTCTCCAAATAACCTTTACTAAAGGAATATCCTTTCCTCTTAATGTTTTGATTCTCCTATCCTCAATTCTCATTGGTAATGCTTCATATGTTAGATTATCCTTTATTTGTACATCGTCTAACTCAATTACATGTGATGAATCAGGAATGTATTTACGAAGTTGTGAAACATGGAAGACATTATGAAGATTAGAAAGAATTGGGGGTAAAGCAATTTGGTAAGCCACAGGGCCAACTCTTTTTATTATTTGGAAGGGACCAATGAAACGCGGTGAAAGTTTTCGAGATTTTAAAACTCTCCCAATACCTGTCCATGGATTTACCCTTAAGAATACGTGATCACCAACATCAAATTCCAAATCTTTTCTTCTTTTGTCATGATAACTTTTCTGCCTACTTTGTGCTGTTCTCATCTTTTCCTGAATTAACTTAATCTTTTCTGAGGTTTGTTGTACAATATCAGGTCCTAAAATTAAACTTTCTCCTGATTCAGTCCAACACAAAGGAGTTCTACATTTTCTTCCATATAAAGCTTCAAACGGTGCCATACCAATGGAAGAATGAAAACTATTATTGTAGGTAAATTCTATCAAAGGCAAAAAGTCTACCCAACAACCCTTATGTTCTAAAACACAAGCTCTCAATAAATCTTCTAAAGATTGGATTGTTCTTTCAGTTTGTCCATCAGTTTGGGGATGATAGGCAGAACTTAATTTTAATTTGGTTCCTAAAGCTTTATGTAGACTCTCCCAAAATCTTGAAGTAAATCTAGGATCTCTATCTGATACAATACTAGATGGTACACCATGTAATCTTACAATCTCACCTATGTATAAATTAGTTAATTTTTCTAAAGAATATTTAATATTAAAAGGAATAAAATGTGCAAACTTAGTTAAACGATCTACTATAACCCAAATTGAATCAAATCCCCTAGGGCTTTTTGGCAAGGCTACCACAAAATCCATAGATATACTATCCCATTTCCATTGTAGTATTTCTAAAGGTTGTAGCAAACCTGAAGGTTTTTGATGTTCTATTTTAGCTTTTTGACAAATTAAACAAGAATACACATATTCACAAATTTCTTTCTTCATTCCAGGCCACTAGAACATAGTTTTCAAATCTTTGTACATTTTAGTGGCACCAGGATGAATACTTAATTTGCTTTTATGTGCTTCCTCCAAAATTGTCTTTCTAACTTCTGTTATATTGGGAATACAAATTCTATCTTGAAACCTCAAAATACCATCCATTCCAATCTTAAACACACTAGTTTTTCCTTGATTTAAATTTTCCATTTGGGTTTTCAGAAAAGGATTAAATTCTTGCTTCTGTCTAATTTCTTCCAAAAATATGTTAGAAATTTGCAAAGCTCCCAATCTAATACTCGTATTAGTAGTTTCACACACTAAACTAAGATCTCGAAACTGTTCTAATAAGTCCATTTCTCTAATCATCAGTGAAGACATAATCAAAGATTTCCTACTTAAAGCATCTGCTACCACATTAGCCTTTCCGGGATGGTAATTAAGTTCAAAATCATAATCTTTTAAAAACTCCATCCATCTACGTTGTCTCATGTTCAAATCTTTTTGACTAAATAAATATTTAAGGCTTTTGTGATCGCTAAATACTTCAAACCTTGTTCCATACAAATAGTGTCTCCATATCTTAAGTGTGAATACTACAGCTGCTAATTCTAGATCATGGGTTGGGTAATTTTTCTCATGAATCTTAAGCTGTCTAGAAGCATATGCTACCACTTTACCATCTTGCATCAATACTCCTCCTAAACCCATTTTAGATGCATCACAATATAGTACAAAAGGTTTCTTGGGATCAGGTAAGGTCAATACTGGGGCAGTGGTCAATCTTTCCTTAAGAGTTTGAAAACTATCCTCACATCCGGTGGTCCAAATAAATGCTTGATTCTTTCGGGTCAAGGTATTCAAAGGTAAAGCTATTTTAGAAAAATCTTTAATAAATCTCCTATAATATCCTGCTAATCCTAGAAAACTCCTAATCTCTGTTATGCTGAGTTTTAGGTCTTCCCATTCCAAAACAGATTGTACCTTAGAGGGATCTCTGAGATATTCCTCCTTGAGTTATTACATGACCTAAAAAACTGATTTTCTCCATCCAAAATTCGCACTTAGATAATTTAGCAAAGAGTTGTCTGTCCTTTAAGATTTGCAATACTATTTCTAAGTGTTTAGCATGATCTTCCCTAGTTTTACTGTACACTAAGATATCATCAATGAATACAATTACAAATTGATCAAGATAAGGGTGAAAAATTCGATTCATGTAATCCATGAATACTGCAGGAGCATTAGTCACTCCAAAAGGCATAACTAAATACTCATAATGCCCATAACGAGTACTGAAAGCAGTTTTTGGAATATCCTCGGATTTTACCCTAATCTGGTGATATCCTGATCTTAAATCAATCTTACTAAAAGTACATGCTCCTCTTAATTGGTCCATAAGATCATCAATCCTAGGCAATGGATATTTATTCTTAATGGTTACTTTATTTAATTGTCTATAATCTATACACATTCTCATGGCTCCATCTTTTTTCTTTACTAACAAAACTGGAGCTCCCCATGGTGATACGCTAGGTCTTACAAACTGTTTACTTAACAATTCTTCAATTTGTTTCTTAACTTCAGCTAATTCTACAAGAGACATTCTATATGGTACTATGGAAATTGGTCCTGTTCTTGGGATTAAATCAATGGAAAATTCAACTTCTCTTTCAGGAGGTAACTTATCTACTTCTTGAAATACCTCAACAAAATCTTTTACTACAGGCACACTACTCACCTCATTTTCAGATTTAGTTTCATTAGCGGTGATCATGTATACTTGGGTATTATTTTCCCTTAAAGATTTTAAAACCTTATTTATGGAAATAATTTCAACATCCCTACTCACTTTTGGGTTTTGAAAAATAATTGTTTTGTCAAAGCAATTCAACAAAACATGATTAGTGGACAACTAATCCATACCTAGAACAACATCAATTTGATGAAGGGGTAAACAAATCAAATCGACATAGAAAGTTTTATCACAAATCTTTATTTCACAGGTTAGACATATATCTGATGTTATAACTAAAGTACCAGTTGGAGTATTTACTTCTAATTTAAAGTTTAATGAAGACACAGAAAGTTTTAATTTTTGTACACAAGAATATGACACAAAAGAATGAGTAGCACCAGAATCAAATAACACAATTAAAGGAGTTTCACTTATGAAGCATTTACCTCGAATTAAAGGTTCCGATTCTGAAATCTCAGTTCCATTAAGAGAAAAGATTCTTCCTTTGGCTTTTGGTTTTTCAGATTGATTTCCTTGCATGGTTCCTTTTCCTGGACAATCTTTTGCTAGATGTCCCTTTATGTTACACTTGTAGCAGAAGGTACATGATGAAGCATAGTGTCCCAATTCTCCACACTTAAAACACTTGACGTTAACAGGATTAAATTCACGATTTACCATAGAAGCTTTAGAGAAATTCCCAGAAGGACGTTCTCTAACTCCTTGAGAAGCTTGGTATGGTTTCCCTTTATTTTGAAACCCAAATCTTTTATTTTTAATGGGTCCTCCAATGTTTTTATTTTTATAATATACAGCTCTAGCACGAGAATCCTCATCATATATTCTGCACATATTTACAAGTACTGGAAATTGGTGAATACCTTGATAATTTATAGCCTGTTTTATTTCAGGACGTAGGCCATTTAAAAATTTAACACATTTAGACCTTTCACCATCTTTTCCATGGTAGTGTGCGGAATATCTGACTAGATCCTCAAACCTTACCGCATATTCAGCAACTGTTAAGTTCCCTTGTTTTAATTCCAAAAATTCCATTTCTTTTTTATTTCTTATATCTTCAGGAAAATATTTTTCTAAAAATAATTCTTTAAATTCTTCCCATTTTATTGTTTCTCCTTCCGTTGTTACATACTGACAGGTATTTTCCCACCAATACTCTGCCTCCTCCACTAACATATGAGTTGCGAAAATTACCTTTTTATCTTCGCAACATCCCATTACCCGGAAGATTTTCTCAATTTCCCTTAGCCATCGTTGAGCACCTTCAGAGTCATATCTACCTCCAAAAATAGGCGGATTATTCCTCTGAAAACGCTCAAGGCCGCGATATTCAGTTTGCTCATTGTTGTTCCTACTCTGATTTCCAATTGCTTGGGCAAGATTTTCAAGTGCCTCAGCAATTGCCCTATCGTTTCTTCCTGCCATCTATTACAGAAAAATATTACTCAAAATTTATCATCAGACACTTATACATTAAACAAGCATCATTTTCACATTTCTACATTCCTAATATGCTTACATATTTGATATACCTAATTCCTCATACTCATTAACTTATTTCACATATTCCTACCTACCAATTATTTTTTTTTTTCATTTGTTTATTTTACATATTTTACATTAAAAGTTACTTTAATCCTTTAACCTACTCCATCATACTTGGATCACTTGGATCATAAAGTCCCATAGTCCTTTCATTGATAAACCCAAAACGATTAATTCCCGGTCCCTCAGGAACTTCCCAAATAACTTCAGGAATTCCAGACTCAAAACTTCCTCCATATAAGTGGAAACAGGGAAGGATTCTTCTGTGCTAAAGTAAACCTTCCATTGTCGTAGACATCTCAAACTTCTATCTCCAGGAATCCAATCTTCAGGTATTCGAATAATTTCATATTTTTCTTGTGTGATGACTGGAAAACCCGGATTTTCATCAATATAGGTTTGGTACTTTGTAAAACTGTAATATATATATTGGCTCTGGTCCTCATCAAACATATAGGTAGCAGAATGGTCAGCAACATAGAAGGTGTGATTAATAATTAAATTCATGATCCTAAAAAAAAATCATAATAAGTTAGAGAATATTTCTCCAAACTTTCATAAAATATTATTTCTCCTAATCTTACTACTTTATCACAGAATACACAATAAAAGCATGGTTAGCTCAAAGTTCACAAGTCTTAGAAAACATACTGCTCTGATACCAAATGTAACGCCCCACTATATTTCATTGTTGAAATATTTTTATCTTCTTCATTTATCATTATTATTTGAAAATGTTTCCCTTCATTTAGATTTCTTTAAATAAAATCTTAAAATAATTTTCCTTGTTAATAAAAACGTCACAAAAAAAATAAAACACATCACATAGATCACATCATAACCATACATCAAAAATTATTTACAAAACGTCTCATAGGTACGTAACATTGTGGCAATTATACTATACACATTATTACATCAAATCCTCATGTTAGCTAACATTCCTTGACATCTCCACACATCATTACTGAATCTACCTGTCAATCTGCTCCTCCGAATAAAATTCAGGATCATCACAGGTGTCAAACCATATACACAAACACGCAAGGGTAAGTTCCAAAAATCTTAATAAAAATACGTATCATATAAAAATATCAATATAATACATATCATATAAAAATATCAATATGATACATATCATATAAAAATATCAATATGATACATATCATAATCAAATAAATAAAGAATGAATTATGACTTAAATGAAATTTCTATATGATGCATGCTCCAACCTCAACTCCAAAAATATGCAATGTGGTACCATCTCAGATAATTCGACATCATCATCGTAAACTTACCGACCAGTTGGGATTCCACAGTGGTGCACAGAATCTCATAAACAAGCATGTGATCATCATGAGTTAAATGAATTCTCACCATAAAAATCCCCCAAGTCTAGCATCACGCCTAGACGCACGGATTAAGTTTATTATCTGCACCTCTAACCGAGGCCACCTCTTTTGAGGCATGCATGAATGAATGAAATCTTACCTCCCTTTCTAAAATATCATTTAAAACAGCACCAACTCATTGATATTAAAATTCCACTCCATCATTAAATTTTATGTTATGGGTTAATAATTTATAGTCTAAACCGTTATAGTTCTCATCACAAGTCCCCAAAGTGCATAACATATGTAATTATTCACAGTCCCAATCATCATCCAAGTTTAAAGAAAAGGTAAACAAACACAATCCAAGTTCATAGTAAAAGTCATCCAAGTTCACAGTAAAGGTCATCCAAGTTCATAACAAAGGTCATCCAAATTCAAAGCATAGGAAAATTAACCGTTATAAACTTAAATTTTAACGTTTCTAATTATTAGATCTATTTTTAATTACTTTTGGTTGCTGCCCAAATTGGTTTTGGTAATTAATAAACTTGGCTGAATGGTTTTAAGGTTGATAACAACTTGAAATCATGTTAAACATCCTTTAGAAACAAGTTTTCCAATTACTCTTTAAAACCGTTAGAAATATTCACAACATTAGAGAGTTTTAGGGAAAGCTTGTAATAAAATTATAAGTCTCAAGTAAGGTGGAAGAGCCTCCTAGTTAGAATCTTATAATTTTATTCCAAAAATATGTTTTCATATAAAGATTAAAATAAAAAAGAGTTTAGAAGCTTTAAAACACCAAATTTCACAAAGTTTAGTAATTTAGAACCTTTAGAAACTTTGAAAACCTAAAGAATTTGAAAATTTCCCTTACCTTGATTTCTTTTGGCTACTTTTTGGAAAGCTTTGAGAAAGATTTTGAAGGTTGAAAGGACTTGATATCACTCTTTTCTTAAACTCACGTGAAGAAGGTTAAAGAGAGAAGTGAAGAAAAGTTGGAAAACTTTTGAAATTGTGCCAAAGGAAGTTCACGGTTTTGCTAAATGGAAACAAAGAAAATTTTGTTGATTTTGTGCAAGTGTGTTATGTTGCAAGACGTCCCAAAACTGTCCACAAATGGGTTGTATTTATAAGTGAAATAAAAGAATAAAATAAGCATGTAACTAATTGGTTAGCAAAATTTGGTTTCTTTAACTATTAGTTACTTTAAAAGTAACTAAGTAATAAATGCATAAGACAAAACACTTGACTTAGATTATTCTTCCCTTGACTTGGAATTTTCTATTTGCTTTTAGAAGGCTTATCCATGTGCTTTGATGTCTACTCCATTTGCAACGTGAAAATTTTCCACCAAGTGACAACCGTTCCTATTTTTTTTTCCAATTTTGTCATTTTGCTTTCATTTTGTAAAAAAATAAATAAAAATGGAAGTTACCGTAACTTCCATCCCACCACCATTCCATGTATTTCTTTCATTTTTTTCATGTTGATTTAATTGATTTAAAATTAGTGATAGCAATCTGTTCATAACTTACACAATCATTGTAAAACTTCTAAATTAGTTTAGAAACTTCTTGTTCAAAATGTCAAATAGTAATTTAAAATTATTTTTTCGGTATGTTTTTATTTAAAACGTAATCGTGATTTTCTCAAATTTCTAGAAATTGTTATTAATTCTTGGTTTGAATCTAGAAACATTGTGTTTACGTAGTTATTTACATAAATTCATTTTTGTTACATTATTCATTGTTTATTCTTTCTAGGAAATTCTTGTAGATTCTAGAGACTTGTTATTTATTATACTTTTTTTAGAAACTTGTTGTTTATTCTATATGTTTCTAGAAAAAGAAAAATATATAAGAAAGGTTTTTAATAACATAGAGAAAATAATAGAGAAAGGTTTCTAGAAAAAGTAGAAAAAGTATTGTAACATCACAAAATATTAAATATGGTTTGAGTAAGGTTTTTAATAATAGAGAGAAAAGAATAGAGAAAATACGAAGAATGGTTTAGAGAAGACAAAAGTGATTTAATTGTCCTTGTAGAATTAATTTCTTGATTGTGTTTACTTACCTATTTTTATGTCTAATGTTAGAATTTTTTCTTTACCTTTGTTGTTGTTGCCTTATTCATTGTAAAACTTCTAAATTAGTTTAGAAACTTATTGTTTATTCTATCTTTCTAGAGAATTCTTGGTTAATCTAAATGCATTTTGTTTATTCTATTGTTTCAAGAAAATTCATGATTATTCTACTTTTTCAAGAAACTTCTTTTTATTCTACATGTTTCATGAAAATTCTTGTTTATTCTATCTATTTCTAGAAAATTCTTGTAGAATCTAGAAACGTATTATTTATTCTACTTTTTATAGAAACTTCTTGTTTATTTTATATGTTTCAAGAAAAAGTAAAATAAATAAGAAAAGTTTTTAATAACATAGAGCAAAGAATAGAGAAAGGTTTCTAGAAAAGTAGAAAAAGTATTGTAACATCCCAAAATATTAAATATGGTTTGAGGAAAGTTTATAATAACATAGAGTAAAGTATAGGGAAAATATGAAGAACGGTTTAGAGTAGACACAAGTGATTTAATTGTTTTACTGGATTAATTTCTTGATTGTTTTTACTTACCCATGTTTGTGTCTATTATTAGAATTTTTTCTTTACGTTTGTTGTTGCTGTCTTACTCATTGTAATGTAAAACTTCTATATTAGTTTAGAAACTTCTTGTTTATTCTATTTGTCTAGAGAATTCTTGGTTAATCTAGAAGCATTGTGTTTATTCTATTATTTCTAGAAAATTCATGATTGTTTCTACTTTTTCAAGAAACTTCATTTTTATTCTACATGTTTCAAGAAAATTCTTGTTTATTCTATCTATTTCTAGAAATTTCTTGTTGATTCTAGAAAATTGTTATTTATTCTATATGTTTCTAGAAAAAGTAGAATATCAAAGAATTGAAAAATGTTTCTAGAAAAAGTAGAAAAAGTATTGTAACATCCCAAAATATGAAAAATGGTTTGAGGAAGGTTTTTAACAACAGAGAGCAAGAATAGGGAAAATATAAAGAACGGTTTAGAGAAGACACAAGTGATTTAATTGTGTTTGCTGGATTAATTTCTTGATTGTGTTTACTTACCAATGTTTGTGTCTTACCTATGTTTGTGTCTAATATTAGAATTTTTCTTTACCTTTGTTGTTGTTGCTTTATTCATTGTAAAACTTCTAAATTAGTTTAGAAACTTCTTGTTTATTCTGTCTTTCTAGAAATTTCTTGGTTAATCTAGAAGCATTCTGTTTAATCTATTGTTTCTTGAGAAATCATGATTATTTATTCTACATGTTTCAAGAAAATTCTTGTTTATTCTATCTATTTCTATAAAATTCTAGTTAATTCTAGAAACATTCTTATTTATTCTACTTTTTCTAGAAACCTCTTGTTTTTCTATATGTTTCTAGAAAAAGTAAAATAAATAAGATAGGTTTTTAATAACAGAGGGCAAAGAATAGAGAAAAGTTTTAGAAAAAGTAGAAAAAGTATTGTAACATCCCAAAATATTAAATATGGTTTGAACAAGGTTTTTAATAACAGAGAGCATAGAATATGGAAAATATGAAAACGATTTAGAAAAGACGCAAGTGATTTAATTGTGTTTGCTGGATTAATTTCTTGATTGTGTTTACTTACCTATGTTTGTCTAATATTAGAATTTTTTCTTTACCTTTGTTTTTGTTGCATTATTCATTGTAAAACTTCTAAATTAGTTTAGAAACTTCTTGTTTATTCTGTCTTTCTAGAAAATTCTTGGTTAATCTAGAAGCATTCTGTTTAATCTATTGTTTCTAGAAAATTCATGATTGTTCTACTTTTTCAAGAAACTTGTTTTTTATTCTACATGTTTCAAGAAAATTCTTGTTTATTCTATCTATTTCTAGAAAATTCTTGTGATTCTAGAAATTTCTTATTTATTCTACTTTTTCTATAAACTTCTTGTTTATTCTATATGTTTCTAGAAAAAGTAAAATAAATAAGATATGTTTTTAATAACAGAGAGCAAAGAATTGAGAAAAGTTTCTAGAAAAAGTGCAAAAAGTATTGTAACATCCCAAAATATTAAATATGGTTTGAGGAAGGTTTTTAATTACAGAGAGCAAAGAATAGGAAAAATATGAAGAACGGTTTAGAAAAGAAACAAGTGTTGTAATTGTGTTTGCTGGATTAATTTCTTGATTGTGTTTACTTACCTATGTTTGTGTCTAATATTAGAATTTTTTCTTTACCTTTAGTTGTTGTTGCCTTATTCATTGTAAAACTTCTAAATTAGTTTAAAAACTTCTTGTTTATTCTGTCTTTCTAGAAAATTCTTGGTTAATCTAGAAGCATTCTGTATGATCTATGTTTCTAGAAAATTCAAGATTATTTTACTTTTTCAAGAAACTTCTTTTTTATTCTACATGTTTCAAGAATATTCTTGTTCATTTTATCTATTTCTAGAAAATTCTTGTAGATTCTAGAAACTTCTTATTTAATCAACTTTTTCTAGAAACTTCTTGTTTATTCTATATATTTTTAGAAAATGTAAAATAAATAAGAAATGTTTTTAATAACAGAGATCAAAGAATAGAGAAAGGTTTCTAGAAAAAGTAGAAAAAGTATTGTAACATCCAAAAAATTTTTTATGGTTTGAGGAAGGTTTTTAATAACATAGAGCAAAGAAAAGGAAAAATATGAAGAACGATTTAGAGAAGACACAAGTTATTCAATTGTGTTTTCTTAATTAATTTCATGATTGAGTTTACTTACCTATGTTTGTGTCTAATATTAGAATTTTTTCTTTACCTTTGTTGTTGTTTCCTTATTCATTGTAAAATCTCTAAATTAGTTTAGAAACTTCTTGTTCATTCTGTCTTTCTAGAAAATTCTTGGTTAGTCTAGAAGCATTCTCTTTAATCTACTGTTTCAAGAAAATTCAAGATTATTTTACTTTTTCAAGAAACTCATTTTTTATTCTACTTGTTTCAAGAAAATTCTTGTTTATTCTATCTATTTCAAAAAAATTCTTGTTGATTCGAAATACTTTTTATTTATTTTACCTTTTCTAGAAACTTCTTATTTATTCTATATATTTCTAGAAAAAGTAAAATAAATAAGAAAGGTTTTTAATAACAGAGAGCAGAGAATAGAGAAAGGTTTCTAGAAAAAATTAGAAAAAGTATTGTAACATCCCAAAATATTAAATATGGTTTGAGGAAGTTTTTAATAACTAAGAGCTAGAGAAAATATGAAGAACGGTTTAGAAAAGAACAAGTGATTTTGTGTGTGATTTTTCTTGATTGTGTTTACTTACCTATGTTTGTGTCTAATATTAGAATTTTTTCTTTACCTTTGTTGTTGTTGCGTTATTCATTGTAAAACTTCTAAATTAGTTTAGAAAATTCTTGTTTATTCTGTCTTTCTAGAAAGTTCTTGGTTAATCTAGAAGCATTGTGTTTATTCTGTTTAATCTACTGTTTCAAGAAAATTCATGATTATTCTACATTTTCAAGAAACTTCTTTTTTATTCTACATGTTTCAAGAAAATTCATGTTCATTCTATCTATTTCTAAAAAATTCTTGTTGATACTAGAAACTTCTTATTTATTCTACATTTTCTAGAAACTTCTTGTTTATTCTATATGTTTCTAGAAAAAGTAAAATACATAAGAAAGGATTTTAATAACAGAGAGCAAAGAATAGAGAAAGGTTTCTTGAAAAAGTAGAAAAAGTCTTGTAACATCCCAAAATATTAAATATGGTTTGGGGAAGGTTTTAAATAACAGAGAGCAAAGTATAGGGAAAATATGATGAACGGTTTAGAGTAGATACAAGTGATTTAATTATGTTTGCTGTATTAATTTCTTGATTGTTTTTACTCACCTTTGTTTGTGTCTAATATTAGAATTTTTTCTTTACCATTGTTCTTGCTGCCTTACTGATTGTAAGAATTCTATATTAGTTTAGAAACTTCTTGTTTATTTTGTCTTTCTATAGAATTCTTGGTTAATCTATAAGCATTTTGTTTAATCTATTGTTTATAGAAAATTTAAGATTATTTTACTTTTTCAAGAAACTTCTTTTTTATTCTACATGCTTTAAGAAAATTCTTGTTTATTCTATCTATTTCTAGAAAATTCTTGTAGATTCTAGAAACTTCTTATTTATTCTACTTTTTCTAAAAACTTCTTGTTTATTCTATATGTTTCTAGAAAAAGTAGAATAAATAAGAAAAGTTTTTAATAACAGAGAGCAAAGAATGGAGAAAGGTTTCTAGAAAAAGTAGAAAAAGTATTGTAACGTCCCAAAATAATAAATATGGGTTGAGGAAGGTTTCTAATAATAGAGAGCAAAGTACAGGGAAAATATGAAGAACCGTTTAGAGTAGACACAAGTGATTTAGTTGTGTTTTCTTGACTGTGTTTACTTACCTATGTATGTGTCTAATATTAGAATTTTTTCTTTACCTTTGTTGTTGTTGCCTTATTCATTGTAAAACTTCTAAATTAGTTTAGAAACTTCTTGTTTATTCGTCTTTCTAGAAAATTCTTGGTTAATTTAGAAGCATTCTGTTTCATCTATTGTTTCTAGAAAATTCATGATTATTCTACATTTTCAAGAAACTTCTTTTTTATTCTACATTTTTCAAGAAAATTATTGTTCATTCTATCTATTTCTAGAAAATTCTTGTTGATACTAGAAACTTCTTATTTATTCTACATTTTCTAGAAACTTCTTGTTTATTCTATATGTTTCTAGAAAATGTAAAATAAATAAGAAAGGTTTTTAATAACAGAGAGCAAAGAATAGAAAAGTTTCTGGAAAAAGTAGAAAAAGTATTGTAACGTCCCAAAATATTAAATATGGGTTGAGGAAGGTTTTTAATAACAGAGAGCAAAGAATACGAAAAATATGAAGAACGTTTTAGAGTAGACACAAGTGATTTAATTATGTTTGTTATATTAATTTCTTGATTGTTTTTACTTACCTATGTTTGTGTTTAATATTAGAACTTCTATATTAGTTTAGAAACTTCTTGTTTATTCTGTCATTCTAGAAAATTCTTGGTTAATCTATAAGCATTCTATTTAATCTATTGTTTCTAGAAAATTTAAGATTATTTTACTTTTTCAACAAACTTTTTTTTTATTCTACATGTTTCAAGAAAATTCTTGTTTATTCTTTCTATTTCTAGAAAATTTTTGTTGATTCTAGAAACTTCTCGTTTAGTCTATATGTTTCTAGAAAAATTAAAATAAATAATAAATGTTTTTAATAACAAAGAGCGAAGAATAGATAAAGGTTTCTAGAAAATGAGAGAGATTATTATGAATGAATAAAACTATTGTGGTTAGTCTCTCTAAGTCGATGTAATAACTTAGGACTTGGAAGGTATTCGTGGTGGGGAAAGCTCCTATTATGGTCGATCACCATGAGTGGGAAATGACTCTTGTTGCAACAATGATTGCTCTACTAGTAACTGTCTAGTATCTCTAGTGAGCGTTAGATGTAACATGTACTCCTAGACATCGCTTAAATGTTTTGATGGTACCAAATGACAAAAGAATGAATTGTGAGTGGGTTACATAACATGGTTGACTGTGACTATGATAAATTATGAATCAAGTATTTTAGTGTTTTTTTATGTGTTATTATTGATCTTCTTATTATTATTAAATTGTAAACTAACTTTATGGATGTGTCTGTGGTTTAACACCTAAGATGACCACACATATGATATACGAGTGAGCAACCAAATAATTGTGTGGTGGTGGAAAGATCTTACATTAGGAAAGGAACTGGATTGTATGAAGACTTAGTATGTTGGTGCTTTAATTTTATTTTTTTTTTCTCTTTTCTTGAATTTGGGTATTGTCTTTATTTATGATTTCTAAACTTTCTTGTTTGAGACATTGTTTATTTTGTGAGGCACATCCAATTGTAAACTTCAATTTTAAAATTTAACCTTTGAAATAAAACTTTTCTAATGAGCAATACTATGCTTTTTCTCTCTATTTTTATCAGATAAATTTATCCTTATTTGATATATTTATATGTTTCAATCATTATTTTTCTTTTTCATATTATCGTTAGTCAAATTTAAAAATTAATTTAGTTTATTGAATATTTTTTTGTTATACGTGTCAATTTATTCATGTTGATTTCGTTTTTTTAAAATTTAAAACTACCCATTTTTGTTGTTCATTTTTTTAATAATTTTATATTTTGTTGTTTATTTTTTTACTAATTTTAGTTTTTTGTTGTTTATTTTTTTACTAATTTTATATTTTTGTTGTTTATTTTTTTACTAATTTTATTTTGAATTGAAACGTACGTTCGCATCTTATTAGACTGTTTCTCTTCTGTCATCATAACTTTCTTCTTTAAATAAAATTTAATTACGTAGAAATTCAACTAAATAAACATGACATTCTGTCTTTCTATTAATAATCTATAACTATTCATCAAGACTTTTGATCTTTATTTTTATTAGATAATTTTATTTTTATAAACTTATAAAATTATTTATTATATTTTTATATTTCAATTATTACTTTTCACCTCTACGTCACTCTTAATAAATTTAAAAATCAATTTGATTTATCGTCTATTTTTACGTAACATTTTATTCCTCGCAGTTTACTTGTCAATTTGTTACAATTCTTTTAGTTTATTTTGAAAAATTAAATTTACTAGATCCTTCATATTTAAATTTTTAAATTGAATACGCATTTATTATTCAATTTTTCTTACACTATTTTTTTTATTTTTTATTTTCTGATCTCTTTTTTTATTGAATAATTTTAGCCATTTAAATTTATAAAATTGTTTATTAAATTCAATATTTCAATTAATTGTTTTTTCATCTCCATTTTTTGTCACGTTATTTTTTTAATAATCATTTTATTTCTTTTTATACATATGTTGTGGGACAAAATTGAGTTACAACTTACATGATAATATAAACTGCACACGTGTTTTTCTAGTATTAAATAATAATAATAATAATAATAATAATAATAATAATAATAACGGTTTATTTAATCTATAGAATGCAATTTTCTCTTAAAGAACGTACGTATTTAATAGTTAAGATTATCTACATTTAAAGTTTTGAATCAGTTAATGCAATAAAATAAGATGTATTTATTATTTTGACTCGTAAATGAAAAAAAAAATCAAAGTCATATTAATTAACATATATTAAAATAATAATAATAATTTATTCATTATTTTGACCTGTGAATGAAAAAAAAAATTAATTAACATATATAATAATAATAACTACTGCTTATTTAATACATTTTCTTTTACAATAATGCAGTTTTTTCAAAGGACTCAATTATTATTTTGACCCGTAAATAAAAAGAAGAAGTAATATTAATTAACATGTATTAAAATAATAATAGTAGTAGTAGTAATAATAATAATAAAAATTATAATAATAATAAAATGTATATTATTTTGACCCTAAAATGAAAAAATAAAAGTAATATTTATTAGTTAACATATATCAAAATAATAATAATAATATTTTTAATAATAATAATAGCTACTTCTTATTTAATATGTTTTTCTTGATGGGAATAAATTTATAAAACAATATTCAATGTTACCGTATCTTAAATAATTTATAAAACAATATTCAATTTCTCCTTATTTTTATTCAAGCATTGTATTATTTTGTGTACAAAGAGATTAGGATATGCTCTTTTTATTATTTTTGTGACAGAAATGTCCTTGAAACTCTGGGAATATACTACCAGGATGTACTCTATAAAATATAATATATAATATATAATTTAAAATTACAATAAAAAAAGTATGAGAAGAATTATAAATCATCCAACACGTCTTATATAAGAAATTATATACTTAGCGACAAGTGTGAGTCATTCATGTGTCTATTTAAAGTCAAAGTTAGCAATTAATAATTAATAATTAAAGTTTAAGTTAATAACATTGATAAAATAATTAATAATTACATAAATATATAAGAAGAAGCCAAGATAAAAGTAGTCAATTTATTTAAGATATGAATAAATCATAAATACATAAGAAAAAGTCAAGAAAAAAAAAAAAGGGAACTCACTTTAGAGAAATTGAACTCTTATTTTTTTTTTTTTATGTTTTAGTATATATATATATATATATATATATATATATATATATATATATATATATCATACACCTTAATTTTGAAAATAAATATTTATTTATAGTGTAATATTTTAATTGTACATCTACATCTATAAAATCTCGATAATATCTTTATAAACTCTGACAATGAGGCTTTTTTCACATTTGATTTTTTAAAATTTTCTATTCACACATATTTGATTATCTGCATTTTTTTATTAATTATTCAAAATAATATTTAATTTAAAATAATGTTTATAAATTTAATTTTATATTCCGTATAACTTGTATACATAAAAAAAAAATAAAAGAACAATATCTAATTAAAAATATATAATTACGACCCTAACTTATGAAAATAAATAAAAATTTAATTATAGGTAACTATTCTCAATCACTTGTATTAATAATACAAGCTTTACGAAGAACTAAGTTACAATAGCATAAAATAAATAAATTGAACTTATGAATATGAGACTTAAATGTCCTAATTTTTTGTGCTAAATATCTTTTTTATCATTAGCTGAAATTAAACATGTTGCATTCTAGTCATTTAAATATGAAAGATTAATTTTATAAAGGTTATTCTTCCATCTACTAGTGAAAAGAATGAACTTATGTTACAAGTTTGCTTGGAGTCTTGTTTGATATTAGTTCAACCTTCATTCTTTAATAAGGATTCAATTAGGATTTGCGAAAGCACTCAATGAAGGTAAGAAACAAGAATGAAAATAGAAAATGGATGAAGATTAGAAGGTAATAGACGCCATACAATGCAATAAGCCAAGTGAGAAATCGTCACAAGGAATGATCTCCATTGATAATATTCTAAAGTTCTAAGAAGAAACATAAAATAGAAACTCTCAATAGAGCAGCACAAGCTATTTTTTAATTTCTAAAAACTTTGCCAAAAGTCCTCAACCTTCAAATTCTTAGCTATTTATACTAAGTAAGGTGGCGGCAAAGCATGGATTAAGGGTCCAACTAAGATTAAATCTTTATTCCTTGGGTGGAATGAGTGATCAACGTCCATGAATACCTTAGGGAGGGAAGCACACAGATCACTCCTCAACACCCTAGGATTAAGATCTAATCTAGTGGTCTTAATTCAAATAGGAGAAGCTTGAAACATGTGAATTAAGTTTGAATTTCAATCCTTAGATTAGATCTAATCTTAAGGTTGAAATTCAATCTTAAGTGAGTGCCAAAAACTTGTTTAGCTAAATTTAAACTTAACCATTGGATGTAGATCTCATCCAAGGTTTAGAATTTAAATTGAATTAGTGAGAAGAGCACTAACTCCCCTCCAAATAAGTGTGCGTCACTCTCTTCCTATTTTTCCTTGAATAATTTGGTCAACACAAAGTAAAAGGGGTTGTGCACTTTGGGGCTCACACAAAGCCCAATCCAAGTCTTACAAAGCTAATTAAAAGGTTTACAAAACACTTAAAAAATTACAAAGCCTTATTACTAGAGAAGTCATCTAGAGTTGACGGTTAACTTTGACTCTTGGTCAACTCTTCTTCAATTCTTTCTTGTATCCTCTTAAGCTTGACCCTTGTTATTCTTCTACTTGCTCCTTGCACTTGAGCATCCAATAGAGATGGTCCTCCATCAACTTGTCTTTGTTTTTAACTACACATTCATCTTTGTTAAAGAAAATTTTGAAAGAACAAACAGATACAAGAAAAGGAGGGATGAATTTGATCTTTTACAAACTTTTTGCAAAATTTTTCCTTCTAGACAATTAGAATAAAATAAAGCTTTGCAAAAGGATCGTCCAACGCGTATGTAAAGAATAAATTCTTAATATACGAATCTTTAACAAGTAAAGGATAAAAAATAAGGGTAAGAGAAAATCACGCAAAGATGTTTATTTTAGTTCACTCCAATAGATATTCGTTTAGTACCTTCACAACTTGAGGATTTCCACTATAACCACATTGGATACAAATTATTCTTTTTTATTAGGTCACTTTTTCCTCACCTAAGTATTTTTTTCATACAAAACTACTTCTAGTTCACCCAAGTATTCTTTCTTGTCAAGAAAATTTTAGCTTACCCAAGTACTTTTTTCTAGCAAAGCCACTTTTGCCTCATCCAAATATTCTTTGTCATTAAGTTACGTGATGATAAGTGTCTGAAAGTATAGAGAAAACTCTCTAGCGAGAGAGTATTACAATCAACTCAGTATAAAATAGCTTTTCTAAGCAAAGAATATGAAATGAAGTACACTCAAATATTCAAACAAAATGTTTCAGATACAAGATGTTCTAATTTCTAAGAGTATTTTCTTGTTTTTTCTGTTGTATTCTTTCAATTTTTCTTTTTTATTTCTTCAAGTTTATGTATGTGAACATTCCACCTGTTCTGCTATTTGATTTTTATATAGGGAATTTTGTTCCATGTAGAAAAATGTTTATGATTTATATGAATTTTTATCTTGATGAATGCGATTTTTAGATGAGAAGAAATAATTATTTTTGTATCATTTTCAATTGATGGGATGTGTTTGAATGTTATGATTAGAAAATTGTGAAATTAATTCTATATGTTCTGTCGTATATTTGAGAATTTTTTTGAGACTATTATGGATTTTTTTTTTGTGTCTGTGGACTAGTTTTTGAATAAGTTTTTATTTTGGAATGTCTAAATTACAAGGGAAACTCTGTCTAATTTTCAAGAAAATCCAAAAAGTTATTAAGAAAAATCGTAAGTTTTATCTACTTATGATGGCATAGATAGTAACCTTAAGGAACCTAGAAGAGTTATAAGATCAATGACTAGAAGGCTTGGAGAGGAAGTGGAGACTCTTCTAAGTTTGAACAATTATAACTCTTTAGAGGACAAGTTATACATAGTATTTACTATTGTATGTTGTATTCGACCATTTGTGTATGCTTTCCCCATTTATTTTTTGCTTATAAACTTGTGGATTGTAACTTATTAAGCTTGTTTTCTTTAGATAATTGTATAAGGAAAGGTAATACAAGTGAATGGAATCTAAGTTGAATTATAAGAATTGTTAGTAGAATTCATTATTCATATGACTTCATTAAGATTGCCAAATAAGCTACCTATATGAAGACACAGGATGAGTGTGCCACCTAGGATCATCTAGGTTGTGGAACTCATGCTTATCCAAAGGTACTCCTAACCAATTTAACTAACTTGAAACTTGTCTTACAAGTTCCTAAAGTTTACTAAGGAACCAATTCTATATAGCTTATTCCAAGATTCTTTGTACAACTTTTTGGCAAGAAGAATAAAGAATGTTTCTCTTTAGAGTCTCTTAGAGAACTACAAGTCTTGTCAATGAAGGTAGAAACCATTGTAGCAATTTCAATAAGCTTATTAATGATATTTCTCTATAGCATCTTTCCTTCTACACTATCTTCTTAAATGATTTCATAGTTTTTCATTTTTCTTTTTCCTTTAACTTGAAACACGAAGAAGCGAGACCTTCGTCATCCATTATCATGAGCTTGGTGCAAATTGAAGTTACTAATTGAAGATAGACTTGGGCAAACATGATTCTTCCATCAAGGATTACATCAAGTGCGGTCTAGAGCCAAGGTTCTTCTTTGTGTCTTCAATTTTTGGTTAGTATTAATTTCACCATTGTTGGAGTTTTTGTGCTCTTCCATGCGCCCAAATTAAGTTCCTTAAGTTGTCTTATGAATTTTCAGTTGTTTTGAAGTATTTTTTCACTTTTTGTGTTGAATTGTATTGTTCCACAATTTTTCAAACTTTATGTTCTTCAGATGTTCAACTTATTCTTCATGTGTTCTTGAATTCTCGAAATTTGATTCATGAAGGCAAGTGTTCTTACACAAATTGATTCCAAACTCATTTCTCTTTTGGATTTGTACACTATTTTGCAATTGAATCCATGGGTGTCCTCCTTTAGAGCTATTGGAGTTTTGATTTTCATGTGTGGGTTGAAGAAATACGAAAAAAAGAAAAGAAAAAACAAGTGAAAAAAGCAAAACAAACAAAAAGAACAAGAGAAACAATTAGAAATGGAAAATAAAAAAGAAAAACAAGTGTATCATAAGAAAAAATGCATCTATAGAAATCAAAAGAGTGTGCTAGAAGTGCTATAGTTATAGTGGAACTCATAGCAAGGCATAAAATTTGATTTGGATTGAATTGCTAAATGTTTCAAATTATTGGATTCAAAATAAGTAGTTTGGTAATTTTTTTGTAAATCTTGTTGTTGTTGGAATTAATTGTTGTTGTTGTTGTAAATACTATTCTTGCTACAATATTTATTTTGTATTTATAGTAAATAAAATACTCTATTTTCAATATTTTCTAGTTATCGTAACTTTTGTATGTTAGCAATTAATTTTCTATATTTTAGCACCAATTTTGTATAAAGCATTACTTTTATGTAGTTTCAGTCATTGTTCCATATTTTAGTATTGTAATTGTTGTTGCAATTTTATGTTATTGTGTACATTGATGTTCTGCATTCTTGTGTTGAAATGTTGTTGTATTACATGTTGGGTGTTGTTTTATTTCAATATCAGTCATTAAGACGTTGTGTTGTTTTTTTTCATTTTTAGCAACCGAAAATTGATTTATGAATTCTGTTTTTGTTATAACATTCAAGTTTTGTGACCAAATTGATTTTTTGTAACCATTATTGTTTGAAATTTCCATTTGTAATCAAATTTAAAACATTGATTATTTTGTTATTTTCATGACTTAATTGTCTTGTATCTTTTAAATCTTTGTTACGTAAAATTCCCATTAAGTTTAACTTTCATTTCCTTTGAAATTTTATTGCTTGTCTCATTTGGATTCCTTGGTTTTGTTGATTATTTTTCATCTTTTTTGGCCTCTATAAGTCTCTTGAAATTGTTCCTATTTCACATTGGTACATTCCTCATTGATAATTGATAAGAGGTTTTGTAGAAGTTTCCAAAGATGAAACAATGGAAAAAAGGATAGAGTGCATATTAGAGAAAAAGTCGTTCAAGTGTGAAACACAAATTGTTATAAAGTGTAAACACTTAGAGAGTGATGAGTATCCTATATATTTTGAATTTTTGTGTACTAACATTTGCTTTGTAGCTATGGCTAAGAGCTTTGGGAATGTTGGAGGTGGAGGGAGAGCATCCAATGATGGGATGTTACATGAGATCATGGAAAATGGGTGAAGAAGCTTAGTAAGAGATTTGAAATGAAGGAGGAAGAGAGGAAAACAAGGGAAGAAAATAAAAGAAGAGTGAGATAAGAAAGGTATGAAAGAAGGGAGCAAAAGACGGATGCCATGTCTTACCATGGCAGTGAGGAAGATTATTACTATCTTAGTGGGGAGCCTAGAGAAAAGAATGAGCCTACTGAGGGAAAGAAGAATTGAGGTGAGAAATGGGAAGGTTAAGTTATTAAAATTTGTGGGAACTAGTAATGTGGAGGCTTACCTTGATTAGGAAATGAAAATTGATCAAGTCTTGATGGGTCACCAACTAGAAGAAGAGAGAAAGATTGTCTTTTACAAAGTCACTTCTAGCACACCTAAGTATTCTTTGTCACTAAGTTACTCTTAGTTTTCATAGATAATAAGTGTCTGAAAGTACAAAGATAACTCTCTAGTTAAAGAATATTACACTCAATATAAGGAAGCTTTGCTATGCAAAAAATATGAAATGAAGTACACTTAAGTATTCAAACAAAATGTTTCAGATATAAGATGTTCTTTTATATATACTTTACTTTTTGTTATCTTGTTTTACTTTTTTCTTTTTGTTTCTTTAAGTTTGTATAAGCATACATTCTATTTGTTTTGAAAGTGATAAGTTGATCTTTTATACTCCTTTGTACAAAAGGTGCCCATTAAAGAGACTATTTTTAAGAAAGTAAAAGTAGCTTTAAAAGTTTTGACCTATCAAATCACATGTATTCTTTTTTTGAGTTATTCAGTTTGACTTGTAAGTTGTAAACATTACTGCACTAACTTTTTTTTTTTTTTTTACTATTGCTTGTGTGAATTTCTAATTTTTTTTTCAAAATACAAATATTAGAGGTAAAAATGCAATCAATGCATTAGCTTATAACAACAAAAATATAAGCTCAGAACATTTATAAAAAAAAAGTTTACTTATAAGTTTGTATAAAATATTTGAATTTTGTTATTACTTTCCTTGATTGAATGCTAAATGAAAGTAAGTACAATTATAAAATATTAGGGGAGGTGTTGGACGAACGTATTAGATACTTGTAATAGACAATTGTATAAGATGTTAGTTTAAGATACTTCTTTGGATGAAAATTATATCAACCCGTGTGCAGTGAATATTTATTTAATTTAAAATAAATTTTGTTGAGATAATAGATTTGATAGTTTTATTTTTCAAATAAATTTTGATAATTTATATGTGAGTTTCGAGAAACAAAATATTTCTTTTAAATAAACACATAAAATTCATTTTAAAATTTTATTAAGAATAACACGGAGAGAAAAATCAATAATTTAAATAAAAAAAGTAACAAATAATATTATAAATTTAAAAGGGTGTAATTTTTTTAATAGCTAAAACTCTACCTTTATTTACATTTTAATATGATTTTGATAAAGATAATTAATTTAATATTTTTAGTCATTAAAATAAATTAAAAATGTAACAAACATGTGAGACACGGAGAGTAAAACATATCGTAAAAACAAACTAAAACTAAAGAATTTTAAATTTTATTAAGGATAATACGAAGATGAACAATAATTATTCAAGATATTGTCTAATAAAAATAAAGATTACAGGCTAGTTGAAGAAAAAGAGAATTTTCTTTATTAATAGTTATACATTATATGTTATTAAATATTCAAAATTTTACATAAATATATTTTTATGTTTAATTAATTTGTTAACGTATTTAATTATTATTATTATTATTACTTAATAAGAATTAGAAATTTTTTTTTTATTTTAATCATTTAAAAAATTTCATTTTTATTTTATTTGTTATTTTTAAATTAGAAATGGAGAGCATGGTAAAAAAAAATAAGAAATGGTGAAAATAAATAACACAATTTTTTCCAATGATTCATTTATAAAAACTCAAATTAATGTTTCAATTTTTTACCATTTTCTGTATAAATATACAGAATAAAAAAAATTTAAAATCACAGTTTTATAATTAATTAAAAATTGAAACAAAAACAATACAAAAAAAAAATCCTTAAAGTTTATAAATTTGGTTTTATTATTATTTATTCCTTATAAAATAAAATTGTTTTCATTCCAATCTCTTATAATTTTTATTATTTTTGTTGTGGTCCTTTTTAGTTCTGCTTCTTTTCTTGCTAAAAAAATCATTTTTTATCTTCTATTGAATTTGATGGTTAAATTTAATGGTAAGGACTAAAATAAAAAAAATTATAAAAAATTATAAAAAAAAACTAAAAATACCACTACGACTAAAAAGTTAATATGATTCAATTTTTTATCAGAAACATTTTTTACTTTATTAAATAAGAAAATAGTATTACATTATTTATTTCAATTACATATAATTAAAAAGCGAGGAACATTAACAATAAAAAAATAGGAACAAAAGAATTAAATAAAACTAATATCTAAGTAAACAATTAAATTAATTAATGTAAGTTAAACAATTAGTCATTGCAAGTCTCACACCGTCACCGTGCGAATCAACTCCAACCAGCAAGCGCCGTGAACTCACGGTCCTTTCTTGCGTCACCACCTATCTTGTCAACGTTGCCTTCCATTTCCATAGTCATAGGCGATCTCACAGTTCTCATGAACCAAACATGCCCCAACTATAAATGAAAAAGTAGCCATCATATGCAAATGTTAACAACAGATAGAAGCACACATGTATAAAAAATAAAACTTGTTTTATTGTTATAGAAAAAACTTCAAAATATATTTATTAAAAGCAAAATTTTATTGTCTAATAAAAGCTCCTTCTATATATGAAAATTTGAAAAATTTAAATTCCAAACTTTATTAAACATAATCAACTATTTATTTATCTATAAATAAAACTCCCCAAAATATTTATATTTTTATTAATTTTTGTTTAAAATATTTTTATGTTTTACCTTTTCTTAATTATTTAGATGAGATAGATCAGACAGCTACCTTTATTTACTTAACATTTAACAAAAGTTGAGAATAAGTGAAAATAAGACACAAACCTACACAGACAGCACCACTTTCAGCGGTGAGGGGACCTTGGCCACCCTAAAAATTTTGTTTTATATTTTTTTATATATATAATAATAAAAATTAATAATATAATAATAAAAATAAAATTTTAATAACAATAATAAAATTTTAACAATAATAATAAATTTTGATCCAAGTATAGCTCTCGTAATAAACAATAAAAATAATTATACTTCTTGTAAACTAATTTTATTTTCAAGTAATTACTAAAGAGAATAACCAAATGAATGGAATCTTTAAGAAAAAATATAATATCATAATAAAAATGAAACTTTTTTTTAAAAAATATTAATATTCTTTATAAATTAATTTTATTTTTCAAACAATTAATAGAAAGAATAATCAAATGAGAATAAAATCTTCTTTAATTCAAGTCTTTCCAAGTTAACAAACTCAAGTTTTGTTTTATCCAAGCCTTTTTAGGTTAAACTACCACTAAGGACATATTTTTACAAAATTCACTTAAAATAGTTTTTAGAGTAAACTAATCACAAACAATCATATATGGATAAATTGATTAACTTATATAATAACTACTTTGAAAATCATGGCAATGATAATTTTATTAATATACATATCTTAAAATAATTAATGAATATATTAAACTTTATACTAATAACACATAGACATTTTAGAAAATATTATTAACCTATACAAACGGCACCACTTTCAGCGGTGAGGGGACCTTGCCACCCTAAAAATTTTGTTTTATATTTTTTTATATATATAATAATAAAAATAATAATATAATAATAAAAATAAAATTTTAATAATAATAATAATTTTTTTAATAATAATAATAATAAAAAGTTTTAACAATAATAATAAATTTTGATCCAAGTGTAGCTTTCGTAATAAACAATAAAAAAATTATACTTTTTATAAACTAATTTTATTTTCAAGTAATTACTAAAGAGAATAACCAAATGAATGGAATCTTTAAGAAAAAGTATAATATCATAATAAAAATAAACCTTTTTTTTAAAAAATATTATACTCTTTATAAATTAATTTTATTTTTCAAGCAATTACTAAAAAAAGAATAATTGGAATAAAGTCTTCTCTAAGTGAAGGAAAAAATATAATATAACAATAAAAATTAAAAATTTATAAAAAAAATTAAAAAAATAATGAAAATGAAAATAATAAAATATTTTTGCCGCTCTCAAACTTAAATCCTGGTTATGTCCCTATTAACCTAGTTTAGATAAGTAATTGATAAATAAGTTAAAGTGAAATATGTGTAAATTGTGTTAAAATTCAAAAAGGCAATGCATTTCATGCCACAATATATATATATATATTCAATTTTTTAGAATTTTTCTAAGCATAATTTATCATATAGAATTCTTTATTTAATAAAGTTATATATATCAATATTTCATAGCATATCTTCTATTTGAAAATAGATTTTATATCTTATCAAACTTTGTTAGTAAAAGTTAAAAGAGATTTAGTAAAAAAAAAAAAATATTTGATTTAGTAAGCTTGAGTTACAAGTTTGTTGAGTTTTTAGCTTAAAGTGACCTTGTAAAAGAAAATATTTGGGTGTAACTACAGTTTGGTTAGTGAAATTCCTTCAATAATCTTAAAAGTACTAGGTGTAACTTAGTTTGAGTGTATTAATATAAACATTTATGTTTATTCACTCCTCCCTTTCTCTCTTTGAACATTTGGAGACAAGTGTATTAACTTGATTTTTTCGACCATGTCCTCATTTTGTGACTTTGTGTTAAATAAACTTATATACTACTTCATTTGTGAAAACCTTCTAACTTTGATTTTTTTTTTTTATATAATAACATAATTCAACCTCTCTACTTCTTATATTATTTTTGCTCTTTCAAAAATATCATCCAATGAAACTTTAAACAAATTCTCAATTACTAAACTATAACCACCAACATTATCATCTTTAAATTAAGAGCATAATAAACCTTAATCGTATCCAATAGGAACATGACAAGTTAAGCTAACATAATAACAATATTTTATCGTCTTAACTCAATAAACATTATATAATAATAGGATAAGATAAAAAAAAAAAAAAAAACTTGTATCAAATTTCACCTATCTTAACTATCAAATAGACCATTTGTATGAATAAGCTTGTAAAAACTGAAATTTTGGAAATGAGAGGTTAAATAGTTAGATAAATAAAAGTAGTAAAAAAAACAGTAAAAGTTTTACATTGGTTTATCTAGTGATGTCAATTTGTATTTGTCAATAAGGATAGGGATACAAACCCTTCACCCCCTGATTCTCGACTACCCCTATGAAACTACTAATTTAATAATATATATGTTATAAATTTATATTATAAAGATATTTTTATAATTTTACTTTTGAAATATAATAACAAAGTAATAGTGAAGCACTTGAAAACAAAAACATGTTCCTAATTTGAAAATCCTACATTAAAAGTGTGAGCATGGACATCTACATCGTGTCATCATTTTTGTAGTGTTGTTGTCTTCATACATTTGCGCATCAACATCGTCTTTGTACATCCACATTTATTTTACACCTTGTTTTCACGTATCATTGTTTTTGCATCTAGTCTTCTAGGATATGAAAAGAAAAAGGCAACAAATTTTGTAAGTTAATGGTTTACCCTACAACAAAAAAACATGTTTGTATTGATAAGGAATAGTGTCCGCAAAGTGGAAGAGTACTCTTTGCCCCCACTCTCCTCGTTAACATCCTTGACTCCATCTTAACCATAAAGACTATGTCCAGTTTTAGAAAATCATGAAGTTTATCTGTAATTGTTTGAGTTCAAGAATTCATTTTCACGCTACTTTTGACTCAAACCCAGGAGTCTTTACAATTGTTTCTTCAAGTAAACATTCAAATATTCTTTACCAAAAAGTCCTTTTAGGCCTCACCAAGTGTAAAGATAAAACCAGGGGGGGTTGAATTATGTTTTGAAATGTTTTTCGCAAGATTTTTCTTTTCTTTAAGAAAATTGTCTGATAACTTAATTGTAGATTTTCACATACAAAATAAAAAAGAAATTCAACAAATATATATGTTCACAAGATGATCCCAATTAGTAAACAAAAAGTAAAGCAATAAAGAGAATACAAAGGAATTTATATTGGTTCGTGTTAATAAGAATACGTCCAGATTCTTAACAACTAAGATTTTACTTAATAAGATTGTTTGTAATTAGTTTTTGACTCTAGTCAATTCTAGTTAATCCAAGTATTTTTTGTGCATACCTCTTCAAATTAACACTGTTCGAGTATTATTTAAACTCAACATTTTAAGGCTAACAACTCAAAGTATTCTTTAATCCAAGTCTTTCCAAGTTAACAAACTCAAGTTTTGTTTTATCAAGCCTTTTCAGGTTGAACTACCACTAAGGGCATATTTTTACAAAATTCACTTAAAATAGTTTTTAGAGTAAACTAATCACAAATCACCATATATGGATAAATTGATTAACTTGTATAATAACTACTTTGAAAATCATGGCGACGATAAATTTTATTAATATACATATCTTAAAATAATTAATGAATATATTGAAAAGAAAAAGGCAACAAATTTTGTAAGTTAGTGGTTTACCCTACAACAAAAAAACATGTTTTTATGATAAGGAATAGTGTCCGCACAGGGATGCGAAACTCACATAGATGAGGGGAGGGACAAGGAGTGGAAGAGTACTCTTTGCCCCCACTCTCCTCGTTAACATCCCTGACTCCATCTTAACCATAAAGACTATGTCCAATTTTAGAAAATCATGAAGTTTTTCTGTAATTGTTTGAGTTCAAGAATTCATTCTGACGCTACTTTTGACTCAAACCCAGGAGTCTTTACAATTGTTTCTTCAAGTAAACATCCAAATATTCTTTACCAAAAAGTCCTTTTAGGCTTCACCAAATGTAAAGATAAAATCACAAAAAGGGGGGAGGGTTGAATTATGTTTTGAAATGTTTTTCGCAAGATTTTTCTTTTCTTTAAGAAAATTGTCTGATAACTTAATTGCAAATTTTCACATACAAAATAAAAAAAAATTCAACAAATATATATGTTCACAAGACGATCCTAATTAGTAAACAAAACAGTAAAACAATAAAAAGAATACAAAGGAATTTATATTGGTTCGTCTTAATAAGAATACGTCCAGATTCTTAACAACAACTAAGATTTTACTTAATAAGATTGTTTGCAAGTATTTTTTGACCTTGGTCAATTCTAGTTAATCCAAATATTCTTTGTGTATAGCCTCTTCAAATTAACACTATCCGAGTATGATTTAAACTCAACCTTTTAAGGCTAACAACTCAAAGTATTCTTTAATACAAGTCTTTACAAGTTAACAAACTCAAATATTGTTTTATCCAAGCCTTTTTAGGTTGAACTACCCCTAAGGGCATATTTTTACAAAATTCACTTAAAATAGTTTTTAGAGTAAACTAATCACAAACCACTGTATATGGATAAATTGATTAACTTGTATAATAACTACTTTGAAAATCATGGTGACGATAAATTTTATTGATATACATATCTTAAAATAATTAATGAATATATTGAAAAGAAAAAGGCAACAAATTTTGTAAGTTAGTGGTTTACCCTACAACAAAAAAACATGTTTTTATGATAAGGAATAGTGTCCGCACAGGATGCGAAACTCACATAGATGAGGGAGGGACAAGGAGTGGAAGAGTACTCTTTGCCCCCACTCTCCTCGTTAACATCCCTGACTCCATCTTAACCATAAAGACTATGTCCAATTTTAGAAAATCATGAAGTTTTTCTGTAATTGTTTGAGTTCAAGAATTCATTCTGACGCTACTTTTGACTCAAACCCAGGAGTCTTTACAATTGTTTCTTCAAGTAAACATCCAAATATTCTTTACCAAAAAGTCCTTTTAGGCTTCACCAAATGTAAAGATAAAATCACAAAAAAGGGGGAGGGTTGAATTATGTTTTGAAATGTTTTTCGCAAGATTTTTCTTTTCTTTAAGAAAATTGTCGATAACTTAATTGCAAATTTTCACATACAAAATAAAAAAAAATTCAACAAATATATATGTTCACAAGACGATCCTAATTAGTAAACAAAACAGTAAAACAATAAAAAGAATACAAAGGAATTTATATTGGTTCGTCTTAATAAGAATACGTCCAGATTCTTAACAACAACTAAGATTTTACTTAATAAGATTGTTTGCAAGTATTTTTTGACCTTGGTCAATTCTAGTTAATCCAAATATTCTTTGTGTATAGCCTCTTCAAATTAACACTATCCGAGTATGATTTAAACTCAACCTTTTAAGGCTAACAACTCAAAGTATTCTTTAATACAAGTCTTTACAAGTTAACAAACTCAAATATTGTTTTATCCAAGCCTTTTTAGGTTGAACTACCCCTAAGGGCATATTTTTACAAAATTCACTTAAAATAGTTTTTAGAGTAAACTAATCACAAACCACTGTATATGGATAAATTGATTAACTTGTATAATAACTACTTTGAAAATCATGGTGACGATAAATTTTATTGATATACATATCTTAAAATAATTAATGAATATATTGAAAAGAAAAAGGCAACAAATTTTGTAAGTTAGTGGTTTACCCTACAACAAAAAAACATGTTTTTATGATAAGGAATAGTGTCCGCACAGGGATGCGAAACTCACATAGATGAGGGGAGGGACAAGGAGTGGAAGAGTACTCTTTGCCCCCACTCTCCTCGTTAACATCCCTGACTCCATCTTAACCATAAAGACTATGTCCAATTTTAGAAAATCATGAAGTTTTTACGTAATTGTTTGAGTTCAAGAATTCATTCTGACGCTACCTTTGACTCAAACCCAGGAGTCTTTACAATTGTTTCTTCAAGTAAACATCCAAATATTCTTTACCAAAAAGTCCTTTTAGGCTTCACCAAATGTAAAGATAAAATCACAAAAAGGGGGAGGGTTGAATTATGTTTTGAAATGTTTTTCGCAAGATTTTTCTTTTCTTTAAGAAAATTGTCTGATAACTTAATTGCAAATTTTCACATACAAAATAAAAAAAAATTCAACAAATATATATGTTCACAAGACGATCCTAATTAGTAAACAAAACAGTAAAACAATAAAAAGAATACAAAGGAATTTATATTGGTTCGTCTTAATAAGAATACGTCCAGATTCTTAACAACAACTAAGATTTTACTTAATAAGATTGTTTGCAAGTATTTTTTGACCTTGGTCAATTCTAGTTAATCCAAATATTCTTTGTGTATAGCCTCTTCAAATTAACACTATCCGAGTATGATTTAAACTCAACCTTTTAAGGCTAACAACTCAAAGTATTCTTTAATACAAGTCTTTACAAGTTAACAAACTCAAATATTGTTTTATCCAAGCCTTTTTAGGTTGAACTACCCCTAAGGGCATATTTTTACAAAATTCACTTAAAATAGTTTTTAGAGTAAACTAATCACAAACCACTGTATATGGATAAATTGATTAACTTGTATAATAACTACTTTGAAAATCATGGTGACGATAAATTTTATTGATATACATATCTTAAAATAATTAATGAATATATTGAAAAGAAAAAGGCAACAAATTTTGTAAGTTAGTGGTTTACCTACAACAAAAAAACATGTTTTTATGATAAGGAATAGTGTCCGCACGAGGATGCGAAACTCACATAGATGAGGGGAGGGACAAGGAGTGGAAGAGTACTCTTTGCCCCACTCTCCTCGTTAACATCCCCGACTCCATCTTAACCATAAAGACTATGTCCAATTTTAGAAAATCATGAAGTTTTTTACGTAATTGTTTGAGTTCAAGAATTCATTCTGACGCTACTTTTGACTCAAACCCAGGAGTCTTTACAATTGTTTCTTCAAGTAAACATCCAAATATTCTTTACCAAAAAGTCCTTTTAGGCTTCACCAAATGTAAAGATAAAATCACAAAAAGGGGGGAGGGTTGAATTATGTTTTGAAATGTTTTTCGCAAGATTTTTCTTTTCTTTAAGAAAATTGTCTGATAACTTAATTGCAAATTTTCACATACAAAATAAAAAAAAATTCAACAAATATATATGTTCACAAGACGATCCTAATTAGTAAACAAAACAGTAAAACAATAAAAAGAATACAAAGGAATTTATATTGGTTCGTCTTAATAAGAATACGTCCAGATTCTTAACAACAACTAAGATTTTACTTAATAAGATTGTTTGCAAGTATTTTTTGACCTTGGTCAATTCTAGTTAATCCAAATATTCTTTGTGTATAGCCTCTTCAAATTAACACTATCCGAGTATGATTTAAACTCAACCTTTTAAGGCTAACAACTCAAAGTATTCTTTAATACAAGTCTTTACAAGTTAACAAACTCAAATATTGTTTTATCCAAGCCTTTTTAGGTTGAACTACCACTAAGGGCATATTTTTACAAAATTCACTTAAAATAGTTTTTAGAGTAAACTAATCACAAACCACTGTATATGGATAAATTGATTAACTTGTATAATAACTACTTTGAAAATCATGGTGACGATAAATTTTATTGATATACATATCTTAAAATAATTAATGAATATATTGAAAAGAAAAAGGCAACAAATTTTGTAAGTTAGTGGTTTACCCTACAACAAAAAAACATGTTTTTATGATAAGGAATAGTGTCCGCACAGGGATGCGAAACTCACATAGATGAGGGGAGGGACAAGGAGTGGAAGAGTACTCTTTGCCCCCACTCTCCTCGTTAACATCCCTGACTCCATCTTAACCATAAAGACTATGTCCAATTTTAGAAAATCATGAAGTTTTTCTGTAATTGTTTGAGTTCAAGAATTCATTCTGACGCTACTTTTGACTCAAACCCAGGAGTCTTTACAATTGTTTCTTCAAGTAAACATCCAAATATTCTTTACCAAAAAGTCCTTTTAGGCTTCACCAAATGTAAAGATAAAATCACAAGAAGGGGGGAGGGTTGAATTATGTTTTGAAATGTTTTTCGCAATATTTTTCTTTTCTTTAAGAAAATTGTCTGATAACTTAATTGCAAATTTTCACATACAAAATAAAAAAAAATTCAACAAATATATATGTTCACAAGACGATCCTAATTAGTAAACAAAACAGTAAAGCAATAAAGAGAATACAAAGGAATTTATATTGGTTCGTCTTAATAAGAATACGTCCAGATTCTTAACAACAACTAAGATTTTACTTAATAAGATTGTTTGCAAGTATTTTTTGACCTTGGTCAATTCTAGTTAATCCAAATATTCTTTGTGTATAGCCTCTTCAAATTAACACTATCCGAGTATGATTTAAACTCAACCTTTTAAGGCTAACAACTCAAAGTATTCTTTAATACAAGTCTTTACAACTTAACAAACTCAAATATTGTTTTATCCAAGCCTATTTAGGTTGAACTACCACTAAGGGCATATTTTTACAAAATTCACTTAAAATAGTTTTTAGAGTAAACTAATCACAAACCACTGTATATGGATAAATTGATTAACTTGTATAATAACTACTTTGAAAATCATGGTGACGATAAATTTTATTGATATACATATCTTAAAATAATTAATGAATATATTGAAAAGAAAAAGGCAACAAATTTTGTAAGTTAGTGGTTTACCCTACAACAAAAAAACATGTTTTTATGATAAGGAATAGTGTCCAGATGCGAAACTCACATAGATGAGGGGAGGGACAAGGAGTGGAAGAGTACTCTTTGCCCCCACTCTCCTCGTTAACATCCCTGACTCCATCTTAACCATAAAGACTATGTCCAATTTTAGAAAATCATGAAGTTTTTCTGTAATTGTTTGAGTTCAAGAATTCATTCTGACGCTACTTTTGACTCAAACCCAGGAGTCTTTACAATTGTTTCTTCAAGTAAACATCCAAATATTCTTTACCAAAAAGTCCTTTTAGGCTTCACCAAATGTAAAGATAAAATCACAAGAAGGGGGGAGGGTTGAATTATGTTTTGAAATGTTTTTCGCAATATTTTTCTTTTCTTTAAGAAAATTGTCTGATAACTTAATTGCAAATTTTCACATACAAAATAAAAAAAAATTCAACAAATATATATGTTCACAAGACGATCCTAATTAGTAAACAAAACAGTAAAGCAATAAAGAGAATACAAAGGAATTTATATTGGTTCGTCTTAATAAGAATACGTCCAGATTCTTAACAACAACTAAGATTTTACTTAATAAGATTGTTTGCAAGTATTTTTTGACCTTGGTCAATTCTAGTTAATCCAAATATTCTTTGTGTATAGCCTCTTCAAATTAACACTATCCGAGTATGATTTAAACTCAACCTTTTAAGGCTAACAACTCAAAGTATTCTTTAATACAAGTCTTTACAACTTAACAAACTCAAATATTGTTTTATCCAAGCCTATTTAGGTTGAACTACCACTAAGGGCATATTTTTAAAAAATTCACTTAAAATAGTTTTTAGAGTAAACTAATCACAAACCACTATATATGGATAAATTGATTAACTTGTATAATAACTACTTTGAAAATCATGGTGACGATAAATTTTCTTGATATACATATCTTAAAATAATTAATGAGTATATTGAAAAGAAAAAGGCAACAAATTTTGTAAGTTAGTGGTTTACCCTACAACAAAAAAACATGTTTGTATGATAAGGAATAGTGTCCGCACAGGGATGCGAAACTCACATAGATGAGGGGAGGGACAAGGAGTGGAAGAGTACTTTTTGCCCCCACTCTCCTCGTTAACATCCCTGACTCCATCTTAACCATAAAAACTATGTCCAGTTTTAGAAAATTATGAAGTTTATCTGTAATTGTTTGAGTTCAAGAATTCATTCTCACGCTACTTTTGACTCAAACCCAGGAGTCTTTACAATTGTTTCTTCAAGTAAACATCCAAATATTCTTTACCAAAAAGTCCTTTTAGACTTCACCAAATGTAAAGATAAAATCACAAAAAGGGGGGGAGGGTTGAATTATGTTTTGAAATGTTTTTCGCAAGATTTTTCTTTTCTTTAAGAAAATTGTCTGATAACTTAATTGCAAATTTTCACATACAAAACAAAAAAAAATTCAACAAATATATATGTTCACAAGACGATCCTAATTAGTAAACAAAACAGTAAAGCAATAAAGAGAATACAAAGGAATTTATATTGGTTCGTCTTAATAAGAATACGTCCAGATTCTTAACAACAACTAAGATTTTACTTAATAAGATTGTTTGCAAGTATTTTTTGACCTTGGTCAATTCTAGTTAATCCAAATATTCTTTGTGTATAGCCTCTTCAAATTAACACTATCCGAGTATGATTTAAACTCAACCTTTTAAGGCTAACAACTCAAAGTATTCTTTAATACAAGTCTTTACAAGTTAACAAACTCAAATATTGTTTTATCCCAGCCTTTTTAGGTTGAACTACCACTAAGGGCATATTTTTACAAAATTCACTTAAAATAGTTTTTAGAGTAAACTAATCACAAACCACTATATATGGATAAATTGATTAACTTGTATAATAACTACTTTGAAAATCATGGTGACGATAAATTTTATTGATATACATATCTTAAAATAATTAATGAATATATTGAAAAGAAAAAGGCAACAAATTTTGTAAGTTAGTGGTTTACCCTACAACAAAAAAACATGTTTTTATGATAAGGAATAGTGCCCGCACAGGGATGCGAAACTCACATAGATGAGGGGAGGGACAAGGAGTGGAAGAGTACTCTTTGCCTCCACTCTCCTCGTTAACATCCCTGACTCCATCTTAACCATAAAGACTATGTCCAGTTTTAGAAAATTATGAAGTTTATCTGTAATTGTTTGAGTTCAAGAATTCATTCTCACGCTACTTTTGACTCAAACCCAGGAGTCTTTACAATTGTTTCTTCAAGTAAACATCCAAATATTCTTTACCAAAAAGTCCTTTTAGACTTCACCAAATGTAAAGATAAAATCACAAAAAGGGGGAGAGGGTTAAATTATGTTTTGAAATGTTTTTCGCAAGATTTTTCTTTTCTTTAAGAAAATTGTCTGATAACTTAATTGCAAATTTTCACATACAAAACAAAAAAAAATTCAACAAATATATATGTTCACAAGACGATCCTAATTAGTAAACAAAACAGTAAAGCAATAAAGAGAATACAAAGGAATTTATATTGGTTCGTCTTAATAAGAATACGTCCAGATTCTTAACAACAACTAAGATTTTACTTAATAAGATTGTTTGCAAGTATTTTTTGACCTTGGTCAATTCTAGTTAATCCAAATATTCTTTGTGTATAGCCTCTTCAAATTAACACTATCCGAGTATGATTTAAACTCAACCTTTTAAGGCTAACAACTCAAAGTATTCTTTAATACAAGTCTTTACAAGTTAACAAACTCAAATATTGTTTTATCCAAGCCTTTTTAGGTTGAACTACCACTAAGGGCATATTTTTACAAAATTCACTTAAAATAGTTTTTAGAGTAAACTAATCACAAACCACTATATATGGATAAATTGATTAACTTGTATAATAACTACTTTGAAAATCATGGTGACGATAAATTTTATTGATATACATATCTTAAAATAATTAATGAATATATTGAAAAGAAAAAGGCAACAAATTTTGTAAGTTAGTGGTTTACCCTACAACAAAAAAACATGTTTTTATGATAAGGAATAGTGCACGTGGATGCGAAACTCACATAGATGAGGGGAGGGACAAGGAGTGGAAGAGTACTCTTTGCCTCCACTCTCCTCGTTAACATCCCTGACTCCATCTTAACCATAAAGACTATGTCCAGTTTTAGAAAATCATGAAGTTTATCTGTAATTGTTTGAGTTCAAGAATTCACTCTCACGCTACTTTTGACTCAAACCCAGGAGTCTTTACAATTGTTTCTTCAAGTAAACATCCAAATATTCTTTACCAAAAAGTCCTTTTAGGCTTCACCAAATGTAAAGATAAAATCACAAAAAGGGGGGGAGGGTTGAATTATGTTTTGAAATGTTTTTCGCAAGATTTTTCTTTTCTTTAAGAAAATTGTCTGATAACTTAATTGCAAATTTTCACATACAAAATAAAAAAAAATTCAACAAATATATATGTTCACAAGACGATCCTAATTAGTAAACAAAACAGTAAAGCAATAAAGAGAATACAAAGGAATTTATATTGGTTCGTCTTAATAAGAATACGTCCAGATTCTTAACAACAACTAAGATTTTACTTAATTAGATTGTTTGCAAGTATTTTTTGACCTTGGTCAATTCTAGTTAATCCAAATATTCTTTGTGTATAGCCTCTTCAAATTAACACTATCCGAGTATGATTTAAACTCAACCTTTTAAGGCTAACAACTCAAAGTATTCTTTAATACAAGTCTTTACAAGTTAACAAACTCAAATATTGTTTTATCCAAGCCTATTTAGGTTGAACTACCACTAAGGGCATATTTTTACAAAATTCACTTAAAATAGTTTTTAGAGTAAACTAATCACAAACCACAATATATGGATAAATTGATTAACTTGTATAATAACTACTTTGAAAATCATGGTGACGATAAATTTTCTTGATATACATATCTTAAAATAATTAATGAGTATATTGAAAAGAAAAAGGCAACAAATTTTGTAAGTTAGTGGTTTACCCTACAACAAAAAAACATGTTTGTATGATAAGGAATAGTGTCCGCAAGGGATGCGAAACTCACATAGATGAGGGGAGGGACAATGAGTGGAAGAGTACTTTTTGCCCCCACTCTCCTCGTTAACATCCCTGACTCCATCTTAACCATAAAAACTATGTCCAGTTTTAGAAAATTATGAAGTTTATCTGTAGTTGTTTGAGTTCAAGAATTCATTCTCACGCTACTTTTGACTCAAACCCAGGAGTCTTTACAATTGTTTCTTCAAGTAAACATCCAAATATTCTTTACCAAAAAGTCCTTTTAGGCTTCACCAAATGTAAAGATAAAATCACAAAAAGGGGGGGAGGGTTGAATTATGTTTTGAAATGTTTTTCGCAAGATTTTTCTTTTCTTTAAGAAAATTGTCTGATAACTTAATTGCAAATTTTCACATACAAAACAAAAAAAAATTCAACAAATATATATGTTCACAAGACGATCCTAATTAGTAAACAAAACAGTAAAGCAATAAAGAGAATACAAAGGAATTTATATTGGTTCGTCTTAATAAGAATACGTCCAGATTCTTAACAACAACTAAGATTTTACTTAATAAGATTGTTTGCAAGTATTTTTGGACCTTGGTCAATTCTAGTTAATCCAAATATTCTTTGTGTATAGCCTCTTCAAATTAACACTATCCGAGTATGATTTAAACTCAACCTTTTAAGGCTAACAACTCAAAGTATTCTTTAATACAAGTCTTTACAAGTTAACAAACTCAAATATTGTTTTATCCAAGCCTTTTTAGGTTGAACTACCACTAAGGGCATATTTTTACAAAATTCACTTAAAATAGTTTTTAGAGTAAACTAATCACAAACCACTATATATGGATAAATTGATTAACTTGTATAATAACTACTTTGAAAATCATGGTGACGATAAATTTTATTGATATACATATCTTAAAATAATTAATGAATATATTGAAAAGAAAAAGGCAACAAATTTTGTAAGTTAGTGGTTTACCCTACAACAAAAAAACATGTTTGTATGATAAGGAATAGTGTCCGCACAGGGATGCGAAACTCACATAGATGAGGGGAGGGACAAGGAGTGGAAGAGTACTCTTTGCCTCCACTCTCCTCGTTAACATCCCTGACTCCATCTTAACCATAAAGACTATGTCCAGTTTTAGAAAATCATGAAGTTTATCTGTAATTGTTTGAGTTCAAGAATTCACTCTCACGCTACTTTTGACTCAAACCCAGGAGTCTTTACAATTGTTTCTTCAAGTAAACATCCAAATATTCTTTACCAAAAAGTCCTTTTAGGCTTCACCAAATGTAAAGATAAAATCACAAAAAGGGGGGAGGGTTGAATTATGTTTTGAAATGTTTTTCGCAAGATTTTTCTTTTCTTTAAGAAAATTGTCTGATAACTTAATTGCAAATTTTCACATACAAAATAAAAAAAAATTCAACAAATATATATGTTCACAAGACGATCCTAATTAGTAAACAAAACAGTAAAGCAATAAAGAGAATACAAAGGAATTTATATTGGTTCGTCTTAATAAGAATACGTCCAGATTCTTAACAACAACTAAGATTTTACTTAATAAGATTGTTTGCAAGTATTTTTTGACCTTGGTCAATTCTAGTTAATCCAAATATTCTTTGTGTATAGCCTCTTCAAATTAACACTATCCGAGTATGATTTAAACTCAACCTTTTAAAGCTAACAACTCAAAGTATTCTTTAATACAAGTCTTTACAAGTTAACAAACTCAAATATTGTTTTATCCAAGCCTTTTTAGGTTGAACTACCACTAAGGGCATATTTTTACAAAATTCACTTAAAATAGTTTTTAGAGTAAACTAATCACAAACCACTATATATGGATAAATTGATTAACTTGTATAATAACTACATTAAAAATCATGGTGACGATAAATTTTATTGATATACATATCTTAAAATAATAAATGAATATATTAAACTTTATACTAATAACACATAGACATTCTAGAAAATATTATTAATATACATATATTAAAATAATTAATGAATATGTTTGTAACATAATTTTATGAATATTTGTGTAATTAATTCTTTAATTAATAGTCATCCGGATTGTAGGGCAATAAATGCACTATAGACCATACCAAGGTAGAAAAAGTTTAAAAGGGACACAGCTTAATCCAAAATTTTCATCATCAATAGCCATCACTAAAAGCAAGTGAATTTCTATCTTGTGTCCAACCAACTAACCTATGCACAATGGCTCTTTCCAATGATGTCTCGGTGCGCCACCACCCTAACAACAATGCAAACCAATCTGTCACAATGGTTTTCAAGGAATGCTTAAAGAACCACATGGCAACCTCAGGTGGCTATGTGTTGGATGGTTGTTGCGAATTCATGCCATCATCAAAAATCATATCTGACGACTTCAGTTCTATCAAGTGCGCTGCTTGTGGTTGCCACCGAAACTTCCATCACGGTGAACCCAAGGAGCCCACCATTTCTCCTGTGGTCCGCCATGGCCTCGAGTACCAAACCCACCATCACAACCATCCACCACTGCCACCACCACATCATACAACCAACTTTGCCTCCCCCCAACCGATCTCTACCTATCCCCCAACCCCTAACATGGTTTACACTGGTGATACTCCACAAAATGTGCTTGCTCCGTCACCAACACAGTGCACCATAAAACGGTTTAGGACAAAGTTTACATTGGGGCAAAAGGAGAAGATGTACGAGTTTTCAAAGAAGGTAGGGTGGAAAATTAAAAAACTTAACAAAGAAGTGGTTAAGAAATTTTGTAATGAAATTGGTGTTACTAAAGACGTTTTTCTAGTATGGATGCACAACAACAAGAATACCTTTAGAAAAAAAGATAATGTCAATGTTAACCATAGCTCCATCGATATTAATGGAGTTAATGACAATGACAATATCAAAAATTAAATAAATACAAGAATCACAGTGGGACAATTAATGGTTGTACTAATGCATTTTCTTTTTCTTTTATTATAATAGATAGGCATGAGAGAAAATAATAATATGTTTAGGTTAAATAATTAAGGTTGTAATAACTTTCGATATTCATATTTGAATTTACTTGTTATAGTTTTATTTAATTAATGAAATAAATGAAGAGGATATCACCTCTTTAATATTGCATATTTTGATATCAATTGAATTTTTTTGTTATTTTTTTTTAAATTCCTATGTTTATAGTTTAATTTTTTGTTTATATAGGAATGATTAGAGTCTACAGGTACTTTCGTGATAACATCTTTTAATTTTTATTTAATTTCTAATATTTTTTAATGTTAGAAATAGATTAATCATAATGTAATTCTAAATATTTTATATTCATAAGTTTAATTTATTTATTTTATTTCATTATAATTTAGTTGTTTGTAACACTTGTATTATTAATATAAATAATTGAGAATAGTTATCTATAATTAAATTTTTATTTTTATGAGTAAGGGTGGTAATTATATATTTTTAATTAGATATTTTCACATTGAGCGTGTTTAGTTCTCTTAATTTTATTTTATATAAGTTATATGGAATATAAAAATAAATTCATAAAGATTATTATAAATTAAATAAATTTTATTTTAAATAATTAAAAAAATATGTAGATAATCAAATATATGTGAATAGAAAACTTAAGAAAAAAAAATCAAATGTTAGAAAAGCTTCTTTGTCAGAGTCTATAAAGATATTATTGAGATTTTATAAATGTAGATGTACAATTAAAATATTACAACATAAATAAATAATTATTTTTAAAATTAAGTTGTATGATATATATATATATATATATATATATATATATAGAAATAGAATAAAGAGTTCAATTTTTCTAAAGTGAGTTCGCCTCCATAACGCACCCTTTTTTTCCTCTTGGTTTTTTCTTATGTATTTAAGATTTATTCATATCTTAAATGAATTGACTACTTTTTTCTTGGCTTCTTATATATTTATGATTTATTTATGTAATTGTTAATTATTTTATCAATGTTAGTAACTTATGCACTGCTTAGATAAAAATACAGTGACATTGAGTATTGTCGTTTTATAAATTATTTAAGATACATGAAACCAAATATATAGGATGAAATTTTTTATTTTATGAAATAAATAAAAATATTGTTGATATTAATATTACTTTATCTTGTTCGATTTACTGTTTAAAATAATAAAACTAATTTATCTCCCTTCATTAATATCTCTCATTAATTATTCAAACTTTATTTTAATAAGCAAAAATGACTAGTATTAATATTACTTTATCTTTTCTCATTTCGGGTAAAAGTAATAAATGCAGTACATTTTATTTTATTTCATTTAAGGGTCAAAATAATAAATACATTTTATTATTATTATTATTACTATTAATATTATTATTTTAATATATGTTAATTAATATTACTTCTTCTTCTTTTTATTTACGGGTCGAAACAATAATTCAGTCCTTTGAAAAAACTGCATTATTGTAAAAGAAAAATGTATTAAATAAGCTGTAGTTATTATTATTATATGCTAATCAATATTAATTTGTTTTTTTCATTCACGGGTCAAAATATGGATAATTTATTATTATTATTATTTTAATATATGTTAATTAATATGACTTTGATTTTTTTTTCATTTACGAGTCAAAATAATAAATACATCATATTTTATTGCATTAAATTATTCAAAACTTTAAATGTAGATATTCTTAACTATTAAATACGTAAGTTCTTTAAGAGAAAATTGAATTCTCTGTATTAAATAAACCGTTATTATTATTGTTTAATACTAGAAAAACACGTGTGCAGTTTATATTATCATGTAACTCCATTTTGTCCCACAAAATATGTATAAAAAGAAATAAAATGATTATTAATAAAATAACGTGACAAAAAAATGAGATGAAAAAAATAATTAATTGAAATATAGAATTTAATAAATAATTTTATAAATTTAAATGGATAAAATTATTCAATAAAAATAGAGATCAGAAAATTAAAAAAAAAAACAAGAAAAATTGAGTAATAAATTAGTGTTCAATTTAAAATAAATCTGTTAAATATGACGGATCTAGTAAATTTAATTTTTCAAAATAAACTAAAAGAATTGTAACAAATTGACAAGTAAACTGTTAGGAATAAAATGTTACTTAAAGATAGACGATAAATGTACGCTTCATTTTTTTAAAATAAAATAAGATAATAACAACAATGATAATAAATAAAATAAAGTAACAAGTTAGTGAGAAGTTACTAAATTGTGGGTGGGTTGTGGGTAGCGGCAGTGCATCTGCTAGTGATACCAACTCTTTCTCTGTGGGCTGCTAAATAATGCTCCCATGCTTAAGGCGCTGTCCGTTAACCATTAATTTGTCCTTGGTACCTACTACAAGAAATAAATACCCATCTGCGTCAAATATCACAAAATCATCTACAATAATATGTAAATCATTCTTGATCACATTCAGTGCAAATGATTCAGGGTGCAGGTATGTTTGCGTTCTATAATCAGTGCATGGTGGTAAGAATAATTGGAATGTCATAATCATAATCCTCCACTTGTTTATTTTAATCTTAGCATCAAATTTGAACAATTCACATGTTTCACGTACTTTCAAATTAGAAAATAAGAAATATTGTTTTCCAACATCAATAACACAATTTAAAAAAGGAGGATGGAATTTAAGTGTTTCAAGGTAGCATGATTGAAACTGCTAGGAGTTTCTACTCCCTCCATAATGTGTTTAGACATTGGTTCGCCAGTAAGTGTCGAAGCTTGCACTTGGCCCTAATTTGTTAGTTTCTCTAATGACCTAAGAGAATATGTAACATCAGTAGAGCAAAAGTCATTAGGAACAATCAAGATGTTCAAATTAGCAAAGTCAATTATAGTCCAAGCCTTAATTCCATAAGAGTCTAAAGTGAAACATTTAGTGTTGTTCAACTTCCAATTAGAAAGAGTATCATATGATAAAAAAAATCTTCCCTAGTGGTTGTTCTGATTTCCTGGATGCTTCATTCTTTTCACAATGTATGCTCCAAGGAAACTTTATGGACAATTCTCCACTAGGTACCAAGACGAAAGACATTTTATAAGGAGGATCACAAACAACTTCACTGTGTGCCTTGAGTCCTTTATTTTCTACATCCTCACACAAGAGGTTGTTATCTTGTATTTCTTCCTTAGGAATCACTCCTATATCACCCATACAATGAGAATCAACATAAAAAAGGAAGGATTAGTATAAACAATTAAAGCATCACATGTTTTCTTCTCTTGTTTATCTGTCACTCTTCTTTCTTTCATGTCTTGTTCTTTCAACTCTTTCTCTTTAGCTACAACCTCAGGAGAACTTGTCTTTTTTGGTTGTGTAGGTTTCACCATTTGTTTACCAGACCCCAAAGTAATATCACTCACATTCTTACCATTAGCATTCAAATTGGAATTTGACTGTGAGGGTAGATTGTTGGGTGTTTGAGGTTGGTTCTGATTAATTGCAATGGTTAATTGCCCAATCTAAGTTTGGAGACTCTGTAGGTTGGCATCAATTATCTGCTGAAATTGCAAGTTGTTAGTGTCCATCTACTTGATCAATTTTTCCAAATAAGGACCACCTTGTGGTTGGGCTAGTGATGGTGCAGGATGTTGCTGAAAAGGTGATATGTGATGGTTGGAATTTTGCTTCCAATTTTGTCTAAGATGGAAAGTGAAATAGTCAAGTGAACTCTGATAAATTTGATCTCTCCATCCAGGATTGTAAGAGTTGGAATATGGGTTGTATTGTTGTTGAGGTATGCTATGAAAAACTCTTACTTCTGCAAAAGTTGGATCACTGAAACTCCCCTCCTGCTGCAATAGTTCCCTAATATTCCTATTATCCATGTTAGCCTAATTGAATACAAATCAACACCTCTACCTGTAGTGCATCAGATTCAACAATAGCCACAAAAACAACAATATACAACACAAATCAGCATAAACAACACTAACTAACAACACTCAGCAGGATATCACTGTCAACATGCACCAAATGATCAAAATAACTTGCAAAACAGTATTGAATGATTTTTAAAAATTATGGGACTGCCACAGGTCAATTCTAAACCATCCTGGGACCTAAAAAATGTAATGTGAAATTTCAAAAATTGAAAAGATGGTTTAAACGATGGAATTTGGCCTAGTTGGGGTGGTGTTTCGAGCAAAGCTCGAGGTTATACCCAATTCCTCAAAAATTACCACCCTACGAAATTTCAAAACCAACGAAGTTAGTTTGACAATTTAAAAATACCCGTTGTGTCCCCGCGGGACTGAAATAATTGCAAAACAGCAAAATCTAGAAGGAATTTTTCCAATCTGACTCAAATTTTCACTCTATTGGAGTTAAAGGTTTGCTCAGAAGGCCAAATTACTTCAGGAAAGGTGATTAGAATGACCAAACAGTTTCAAAAATCTCAAAACAGATACCAAAACAGCATATAATAGGGCATGTATCAGCACATTGCAAAGCTTATTGAATGTAAACTAATCTATCCTGAATCTAAGAAATTCAAAAAATGCATATAAACAGTGAAGAATTATCAAAGAAATCCCCGACAACGGCGCCAAATTTGACACACGCGCCGAACGTGCGTCAAATAAAACTAAATTCAGCTACTACTTTGCAGTAATAGTGGACTTTATTTGGTCACCTTTATTGATGATCATTCGAGAAAGATTTAGGTTTATATTTTGAAGGAAAAAGACCAAGTGTTTGGTGTCTTTAAACAATTTCAAGCTTCAGTTTAGAGAGAAACCGGAAAGAAGCTTAAATGTATTCGCACTGACAATGGTGGTGAATATTGTGGACCTTTTGATGAATACTTTAGCCAACAGGGTATTCGACATCAGAAGACGCCCCCCAAGACTCCTTAGCTCAATGGCTTGGCAGAAAGGATGAACAGGACATTGATGGAGAGAGTTAGATGTTTGCTTTTTAAAGCAAAATTGCCTAATACTTTTTGGGGTGAGGCTTTATATACTGTTGCACATGTTATAAATTTATCTCATGTTGTTAATTTGAAGGTTGATTGTTAAGTCAAAATGACTTAAAATCTTAATTTTGATTATTACAAGACAAACAAATGTATCATCAGACGCAGAGGGAAGAATGATCAGACGAATCATTATCAACATAGACGAAAGATGCACCCTCAAACAGAATACGCAAAAGATGAAGTGTTCGAGTCATCAAGTTTCAAAGCAACTTTATCAAATGAAGAACCTTCAACGTTCAAGACAAAAAGTTTATCTCAACTTCAAGTCAAGTGCTCAAGAGTGATGATATGAAGACTGAAGTTGAAGATGAAGATGGAAGACAAACGAATGAATTCAACACACAACTCATCTATTGTTCATTCTTCTATCAAGTTTAATGAAGTTCAGACGCTGAATAACATGTGCCTTCGTTCAAATCAAGTCGTTACTCAGAAGTTTCTAAATACGGAAACGAATTTTGAAGTAAACCTCTGCAACACGAAAAGTAGTTGCACATTTCTGTGAAATCTCTGAGAAAATTAGTCAAAGTCTGATCTTACGCTGACATCCACTGACTTTGCATTAAATGTTCTGATTCCTCTCTCTGCCAAATGTTGAAGTACCCAAGACAAAAGGACTAACGTTCAAATCTTCAGTCTAACAGATACTTCATGGAGCTTTTTATAAAAGGACTTCATCACAACGAGTTGAGACTGGTGAACCACACTGCAAAAAAATCATATTCAACTCTTGCTCTCAAGCTCTCAAACAAAAGTTCACTCGCCTTGAACTTAGAATATAACTCATTGTAAAATTCTTCTCTGCGTAGAGGATAATTTTTATTTGGTCTTAATTGTAAACCACTGTTGTGGTATCTGTAGCCTGAGGAGGCTAAGTGTTTAAACAATACCTTGAGTTTTAGCCTGAGGGGGCTATGATCCAAAAGAATACTTGTTTTAGCCTGAGGATGCTAAGTGTTGGAAGAATACCTTTGGTTAGCCTGAGGAGGTTGGGTTCAAAGAATACCTGGGTTTAGCCTGCGGAGGCTGGGTTCAAAGAATATCGATTTAGCCTGTGAAGGCTGTATCCAAAGAATATCTGTAATTAGACAGAAATGGCTGGGTTCAAAGAATACTTTTACTGGAACCTCAACAAGTTGCAAGATAACTGGACGTAGTCTTGAATAAAAATATTATTGTTTTCATCATTTATCATATGCTAACTAACTGGTGATAATAACTTAAACGATTTCTTTCATTAAAATCAATCTTTAAGGAGAAAAATGATCTTGCGTCTGATCAATGTTTTATCCAACAGACGCAAAACACATCGTCTGAAAAAGTTTCTAATTATGATCTGTTATGATCCAACATGGATTCGAGAAGACTACTTTTGATCATTGTGTTTTTGTGCAGAAATTCTCTGATACCGATTTCATTATTTTATAGCTTTCTGCTGATGACATCTTGATTGTTGGTCATAATTTGTCTGAAATTACTAGGTTGAAAAAGGAACTCAACAAGATGTTTACTATGAAAAACTTAGGATCAGCAAGGCAAATTCTTGGCATGTATATTTTTTGTGATCGAGAGGCCAAGAAAATTTGGTTGTCACAAGGTACTTAAACGTTTTCATATGCACAAGGATAAAATTGTAAGTACACCTTAGCACTAGACAAACTCCTTCTAGTGATGAAGAAAAGGAAGATATGTAATGTGTTCCATGAGCATCTGTCGTAGGAAGTTTAATGTATGTAATGGTTTGCACTAGACCTGATATAGCTCATGTTAGTCGTTTTCTTTCCAATCCAGGTTTTGAGCATTGGAAAGCGGTGAAGTGGATACTAAGATATCTCTGTGGTACTTCCAATTTGAAACTGTGTTTTGGAAGTGGGAAGCCCGTTCTTTGTGGATACACAGATTCTGATATGGCAGGGGATGTTGACTCTAGAAAATCTACTTTAGGTTATTTGATTACCTTTGTAGGGGGAGTTATGGCTTGGCAATTGATACACAGAATACAAATGGTAGTTATACCTCCTGCATCCCTTGTTATGGCAAGTATACCACAACTGTTAAGTAATAAGTATTTTTAAGAATAGAGTTGTCGTACCCACAAGGATAAGTAGTTTGGAAACTACATTTTTATTTAATGATTTTATTAATTTCTCCAAAGAGCATGAAAAGAGTAATTATTTGAAAAGTGCAATTATTTGTAAAAAAAATAAAGCAAAGATAATTTTAAGAAAGAAATATGATGAAGATGAGAAGAAATTGGGATCCCGGTTTCACCACTAATTCCCCCTTATGCTTTCCTATTTTGATATTCATGTATAATGATGGTCGGATCGGATTCCTACCCTCGTGACTGTCCCTCTCAGGATCACCCACGCCGCCTAATTAATTAGATCATGTCCAACATCCCAAATCATTACCTAGGTTAATTAGGGAATTAAATTTATGAATCCATGGGCAAACTTAGGTGCAGTCCGCACTACTACCTACTCCTATCTCTAGGACTATAGCATAATAATTGTTTAATTCTTTAGTACTACTTAGGCATACTTTGTCAGAGATACCCTAGATTTACCTATCAAATTTATTAGTCGTCAATTAGTAAATAACATTAAGCACAAGAACAAACACCCAAACATATACTAAATAACATCGAGAATTATATAAAGGGATTAATTAGGGTACATCGTTCTCCCAATCAAAAAGGTAATTAGTTCATGGTACTAAAGATCACAATACAAAGATAAGTAAAAAAGAAAGAATACATAGACAATATTTTCCAAAGGGTTCAAGTAGTGGTTGTGCTTTCCTCCTTCACCTATGCTTGTTGTTTCTCTCTCGTTCACAATCCCCAATTCCCTAGAGGGGGAATGGCAGAGAGTAGGGTTTCTCTATTGGTGTGTATCTGGTTGGTCCCCCTTCTGATAGTAAAGCATGAATATATAATAGCCTTTTTTAGTGGACTTCAGCTTCCTTTGATAAGATCTTAAAAGATAATATGAGATCTTTATTTTTGTACAAGATAAAATAAGATAATATCTTCGGCCTCCTTTGTATAAGATAAGATATTGGAAGATAAGATAAGATCTTGGATTTCCTTTGTACAAGATATGATCTAGTGGATTTTGATCTTTTCGCAGGCCCAACTCACGCGAGATGTGAAGTAACTCACGTGAGTTCATGTTCATGAGAGCAAACGTGTAATGCGAGTCAAATCACTTCGCGCGAGATGTGGTAGCTGAGCACGAGATGAGGTTCTAGAGAGTTAACTTACTCTTGAAGAAATCGTACTCGCGCGAGATGTGGCGAGATGAGAAAGAGATGAGGTTTCACAGAGCTTTTGTTTTTCACTAGAGTTTTACTTTGCGCGAGTTGGGTTCCAACTCGCTAGAGATGCATTTCTGGACATGTTTTTCTCCTGTTTTTGACTATTTTTCACCCTGAAACACTTAACACACCATCAACAAGCTCTAACACAAATTACTATGAATTAAGAGCAATTAGAGTCATTTTTAGGTTGCTTAAGAGTGTTAAAAGGACAATTTATGAGATAAAAAGAGTATAAAAATAGCTCACTTTTGTAAGTTATCAGCAATCCAGATTGCAAAAATGTGTTGCATTGTCTACGATTGAGGCTGAGTTCATTGCTATCACCTAGGCTTTTAAGGAATTGCTTTAGATGAAGAAATTTATGTAAGAACTTGGTTTTAAACAGCAAAGGTATGCTCTATTTTCTGATAGTCAAAGTGTTATCCATCTTGACAAGAATCCTACTTTTCATGGTAGATCTAAACATATTGATGTTCGATATCATTGGATCTGTGATGTTTTGGACTCTAGGGTATTAAAACTTGAGAAGATTCACAAGGAGGATTTTCAAGTAGTTCCACATAAGGTAGACGCAGTTCAAGAATGGGAAAGACCAAAAATAGTGACAGAAATAAAGAGTTTTCTAAGATTAGTTGGATATTATAGAAGATTTATAGAAGATTTCTCCAAGATCGTCGTGCCTCTCACAACCTTAACTAGGAAAGGTCAAGCTTTTGTATGGAATAACGAATGTGAACAAAGTTTTCATATCCTTGAGTAAAAACTAACCATTACTCTTGTTTTGACCTTGTCCAAACCTAAATGAATCTTTTAAAGTTTATTGTAATGCCTCCAAAATGGGTTTAGGAGGAATACTAATGCAAGGAGGAAAATGGTAGCCTATGCATCAAGAGAATTAAATAACCACGAAAAGAACTACCTTACCCACGACCTTGAACTAGCCTACCCACAACCCTAAACTAATGTAGTAGTATTTAGACTTAAAATAACGTTACTCTATCTTTTTGGAACAAGATTTGAGGTATTTAGTGATCACAAAAGCCTTAAGAATTTGTTTAGCCAAAAGGTGTTAAACATGAGGCAAGGAAGGTGGATAGCATTTCTAAAAGATTATGGTTTCAATCTTAGGTACCATCTAGACAAAGCAGATGTAGTTGTTGATACCTTAAGTAGGAAGACCTTAGTAATGTCCAATTTAATGGTATAAGAGATGGATATAATAGAACAATTTAGAAACCTCAATCTTGCATGTGAGTTTACCCCTATTAGTATAAAGTTAGGAGCCTTAAAAATAACTATAGAATTTTTGAATGAAATAAGATAAAAACAAGAAATCAATCCTTTCCTTAATAATCAAATAGGAGCCATAAGAAAAAGAGTAAGAGTTTGAACTTATATACCAACAAAGATAAAATAAGAAAGATTTTTATTAGCAAAGATAGAGAAAGGTTTCTAAAAAAAGTAGAAAAAGTATTGTAACATCCCAAAATATTAAATATGGTTTGAGAAAGGTTTTTAATAACAGAGAGCAAAGAATAGAGAAAATGTGAAGAACGGTTAAGAGAAGACACAAGTGATTTAATCGCGTTTGCTGGATTAATTTCTTGATGGTGTTTACTTACTTATATTCGTGTCTAATATTAGAATTTTTTTTTTACCTTTGTTGTTGTTGCCTTATTCACTGTAAAACTTCTAAATTAGGTAAGAAACTTCTTGTTTATTCAGTCTATCCAGAAAATTCTTGGTTAATCTAAAATCATTTTGTTTATTCTATTGTTTCTAGAAAATTCATGATTATTCTACTTTTTCAAGAAAGTTCTTTTTTATTCTACATGTTTCAATAAAATTCTTGTTTATTCTATCTATTTCTAGAAAATTCTTCTTGATTCTAGAAACTTCTTATTTGTTCTACTTTTTCTAGAAACTTCTTGTTTATTCTATATGTTTCTAGAAAAAGTAGGATAAAGGTTTTTAATAACAGAGAACAAAGAATAGAGAAAGGTTTCTATAAAAATTAGAAAAAGTATTGTCACATCCCAAAATATTGAATATGGATTGAGGAAGGTTTTTAATAACAGAGAGTAAAGAATAAAAAAAATATAAAGAACGATTTAGAGAAGACATAAGTGATTTAATTGTGTTTGATGAATTAATTTCCTGATTGTGTTTACTTACCTATATTTGTGTCTAATATTAGAATTTTTTTCTTTACCTTTGTTGTTGTTGCCTTATTCAATGTAAAACTTCTAAATTAGTTTAGAAACTTCTTGTTTATTCTGTCTTTCTAGAAAATTCATGGTTATTTTATAAGCATTTTGTTTATTTTATTGTTTCTAGAAAATTCATGATTATTCTACTTTTCAAGAAATTTCTTTTTATTCTACATGTTTCAATAAAATTCTTGTTTATTGTATCTATTTCTAGAAAATTCTTCTTGATTCTAGAAACTTCTTATTTATTCTACTTTTTCTAAAAACTTCTTGTTTATTCTATATGTTTCTAGAAAAAGTAGAATAAAGGTTTTTAATAATAGAGAGCAAATAATAGAGAAAGATGATGGAGGCCTCCTTAGAAAATTTTCTAACAAAGCCTTGAATTTCCAGATCTAGCTTCTTCAATGATCATTCAATGGAAACCCTAGGGGGTTTCAGTCAAGACCTAATAAAAAGAACTCAAACAAAAAGAAAAAGGAAAAGGTGGAAGGAGGAAGAAGATGAAAAGAATGGCGCCATGGAAATTCAAATAAGCCTTAGAGGAACTGCCACAATGGAGACAAGAGTCCATTAATAAGATCCAAGAAACCTTTCTAAGGAAGGCAAGAGAATCCTCTCTCAAAAGCTCAAAGCTTATTTAACTCAATTTCGTCAAAAGGTCCTTACAATTTTGATTCATATGTTTTTATAGAGCTAAGCTACTTTGGATGCAAGGTAACCTAACTTGGTCACCAAGTTTAATCTAAATCCAAACAAAATCTAATCTAATCTTGGGCGTCAAGTTTAATCTAAATCTAAATCTAATCTAATCTAATCTTGGATGCCAAGTTTAATCTAAATCTAAATGAAATATAATCTAATCTTGACCTAATTATTCTAAAACACTAAACAAAATATTCAAAAGTAATAAATGATTTTTGGCCGTGAGTTTTGGGCTCACTTACAAGGCCTTACAATTTAAACAATTCGCTGGAAAATCCTGGCAGCATCCAAATGTTAACTTCAAGCCCAATTTTCTCCAAGATTCATTCCAAACTGGGCTTTGGTGTCTTCATAAATTTTGTAGCCCTTTAAGTCAGCTTTAAAACGCCACCAAGATGAACATAATTGGAGTTGTGTAGCCAAAGTTATGATCAAAATACTAAACTATGTCAGTCACAAAAATATAACAGCGAATTTATTTCAAGCTCAATTTAAAAGAGTAAGGACTTCATTCTTCTTTGACTTTGATTTGAGCGTTAACCTCCTCCTCTAACTTTGACTTGGAGTGTTTGTTGGGCCTTTGAGATGTTCCTACATCAAAAGGTTTCTATAAAAAGTAGAAAAAGTATTGTAACATCCTAAAATATTAAATATGGTTTGAGGAAGGTTTTTAATAATAGAGAGCAAAGAATATAAAAAATATAAAGAACGATTTAGAGAAGGCACAAGTGATTTAATTGTGTTTGTTAAATTAATTTTCTGATTGTGTTTACTTACCTATATTTGTGTCTAATATTAGAATTTTTTCTTTACCTTTGTTGTTGTTGCCTTATTCATTGTAAAATTTCTAAATTAGTTTAGAAACTTCTTGTTTATTATGTCTTTCTAGAAAATTCTTGGTTATTCTAGAAGCATTTTATTTATTTTATTGTTTCTAAAAAATTCATGATTATTCTACTTTTCAAGAAACTTCTTTTTTATTTTACATGTTTCAATAAAATTCTTGTTTATTCTATCTATTTCTAGAAAATTCTTCTTGATTCTAGAAACTTCTTATTTATTCTATTTTTTCTAGAAACTTCTTGTTTATTCTATATGTTTCTAGAAAAAGTAGAATAAAGGTTTTTAATAACAGAGAGCAGAGAATAGAGAAAGATTTCTATAAAAAGTAGAAAAAGTATTGTAACTTCTCAAAATATTAAATATGGTTTGAGAAAGGTTTTTAATAATAGAAAGCAAGCAAAGAATAGGGAAAATATGAAGAATGATTTAGAGAAAACACATGTGATTTAATTGTGTTTGCTGGATTAATTTCTTGATTGTGTTTACTTACCTATGTTTGTGTCTAATATTAGAATTTTTTCTTTACTGCCTTATTCATTGTAAAACTTCTAAATTAGTTTAAAAACTTCTTGTTTAGTTTGTCTTTCTAGAGAATTTTTGGTTAATCTAAAAACATTTTGGGAAAAGAGATGATGTTAATGTTAACCATAACTCCATCAATATTAATCAATATTAATGGAGTTAATGACAATGATAATATAAAAAATTAAATTAATACAAAAATTATAGTGGGACAGTTAATGATTGTACTAATATTTTCTTTTCTTTCAACATAGAAATGATAGAAAATAATAAGATATTTAGATTAAGTAATTAAGGTCGTATTAAATTTCAATTATTTTATTAATCATGTTTGGATTTAATTGTTATAGTTTTATTTAATTAATGAAATAAATGAAGAGGATATCACCTCCTTAATATTGCATATTTTGATATAATTGAATTTTCTTGGTTCAATTTTTTTTTTTTAAATTCCGATGTTTATAGTTTAATTTTTGTTTGTATAAAAATATTGGAGTCTATTGGTACTTTCCTGACAAAATCTTCTAATTTTTGTTTAATTTCTAAAATTTTTAATATTAAAAATAGATTAATCATAATATAATTCTAAATATCTTATATTCATGAGTTTAATTTATTTATTTTATTATCATTATAACTTAGTTGCTTGTAACACTTGTATTAATAATACAAGTGATTGAGAATAGTTATGGTGGTAATCATATATTTTTAATTAGATATTTTCATACTGGCATGTTTGATTCTCTTAAATTTCTTGTATACAAGTTAAATGGAATATAAAATTAAATTCATAAACATTATTTTAAATTAAATAAATGTTTTTTAAATAATTAATAAAAAATATGCAGATAATATGTGTGAATAAAAAACTTAAAAGAAATTAAATGTGAGAAAATCCTCTTTGTCAAAATTTAGAAAGATATTATTGAGATTTTATAAATGTAGATGTACAATTAAAATATTACATTATAAATAAATAGTTATTTTCAAAATTAAGTTGTATTATATATATATATATATATATATATATATATATATATATATATTGAAATAGATTAAAACATAAAAAAATAAATAAATAAAGAGTTCAATTTCTTTAAAGTGAGTTCCTCTCCATAATGCATTTTTTTCCTCTTAGCTTTTTTTTATATATTTATGATTTATTTATATAATTGTTAATTATTTTATCAATGTTAGTAATTATACTTTAGCGGTTATTAACCGTTAACTTTGATTTTAAATACACATAAATGACTCACACGTCTCGCTAAATATATAATCTCTTATTTAACACGTGTTGATGATCTCTAATCCTTCTCATATTTTTAATTGTAATTCTAAATTATATAATAATATCATAAATTTAAAAAGATAAAATTATTTAATAAAATTGGAAACTAAAAATAATTACAGATAAGAGAATCTCTTTTATTAAAAATTATAGAATATTATTATTATTATTATTATTATGTGTAGGAAAAATTATAACTAAAATAAAAAATAAAGAGAAATAGTGTGTGGAAAAGTGAGTAATAGTTGCCTGCTCAATTTAAAGTAAAACCAATAGATATTACGGATTTGGTAAATTTAATTTTTTATGTAAAATAAAAACAATTAATAAATTGACAAGTGAGTTGTGAGAAATAAAATATTACATAAAAAGAGTTGCGAAACTAAATTGATTTTTAAATTTTATTAATATTAATATGGAGGCGAAAAAAATAATTGAAATATAAAAATATAATCAATGGTTTTATAAGTTTAAAAGAGAAAACACATGTGCTGCATCTGTTTTATTATATTTCTATGTAATTAAATTTTACTGGAAGAAAAAAGAAATGATTGATAAAAGAGAATTGTGAGGAAATAAAACTGATTAGTGAAAAAAATGATTATTCAAAATAAAACTAGTGAAAGATGATTAGTGAATATGTGTTCAATTCAACATAAAACTAGTGAAAAATATTAGTAAATATTTGTTCAATTTAAAATAAAACTAATCGAGATAACGAAATTGATAGTTTTAGATTTTCAGAAAATAAAAACTAAAATAATAATCACATATTTGTGAGGTGTAACGAATAAAATATTTAATAAATTATACATGAAATTAAATTAATTAAAATTTTATTAGTAGTTTAAAAATCCAATGATTAAAATATAGAAATATATCAAATATCTTCGTAGATTTAAAAGGATAGAATTATTTAACAGAGATTAAAAAGGAAATCTCTTTTATTTAGAGGTACTAATTATTAATCATTATTATAAAATATTAATAGCAAAATCATAGTATTGTGTTTAAATTTCTACATATTTTTTCTCTCGAAAATATAAAAGATGAAAGAAAAACAATAAGATGATGATTAAAGATTATGAGAGAAGAACAACATTCAGAATAAAGTAAGTAGTAGATGCCTGTTTAGTTCTAAATAAAAATGATAGAAATAATGAATATGGTAATTATAGTTTTTCAAATAAACTAAAAAATTCTAATAAAATATTCCATAAAAATAATTAACTTTAAAATTTTATTAACGATGGTGTAAATACAAAAAACAATGATTAAAATACAGAAAAGATGATACATAATAAACATAATTAATTTTTAAATTTTATTAACGATGGTGTAAGGACAAAAGGCAACGATTAAAATACAGACAGATGACAAATAACTTCATAATTTTAAAAGAATATGCTTTATTAAAAGTTATAAATTTTATTTGTTATAATTATTCAAAATTTTACATGTATATTTTTTTTTATTATTAATCAATTTATTAACTTATTAGTTTATTATTATTATTTTTGTTTTCCATTAATAAAAATTATGAATTTATTTATTCATGTCTTTTAATTTTATTTTAATCAGTTACAAAACTGTCATTTTTAATTTATTTTTTATTTTGAAATTAGAAATGGAGAGCATGCTAAAGAGAATAAGAAATGGTGAAAATAAATATTTGATAACAAAAATAATACACTTTTTTTTTCCAATGTTTCGTTTACAAATATTGGAAAACAAGAAACAAAATCAAATTAACTTACAATTTTTTTACCATTTTCCGTATAAATATTTAGAATAAAAATAAATTTAAAATCACATTTTTATAATTAATTAAAACTAAAATATAAGGCAAAAAAACAAATCTTAAACTTTACAAATTTGGTTTTATTCTTATTTAGTCCATATAAAATAAAATTTTTCTTTTACCATTCCATAAAATGTGAGGACAGAGTTTGCAATGAGAAGTAATTATATTATTTTATTCTCTTTATGAAAATAGGAGTGAGATAAGTTAATAAATATGGAACATGTTGTGTTTAAATATTTAATATATTATTGCTAAAGAAGAATGTAAATCTCGTCACAGGAAATTATTGGAAAACAAGTAGTATTAAATTTATAAAATTAAGTTAAAAGAAAAAAATTAATTGTTATCAATTTAATTAGTTGTGATGATTTAAACGTGAATACGTAGTTATTTATTTTTGGTTAGTTTATTTTAATCTTTTTTTCTTTGACTATAAAATATACTTTATATTTATCTATTATCCGACTTTATTCCTTGGTTGTCTTATTTGTGTATGATTTTAATTCAATTTGTTGAATTAAATACTTTATTTTGGAGAAGTGATTGATATGGATTAAGAGATTATTATGAATGAATGGAACTATTGCGGTTGGAGGGTATTCGTGATGGAGAAAACTCTCATTATAGTCGATCACCATGAGTGGGAAGTGACTCTTGTTACAACAATGATTGCTGTAACAGTAACGGTCTAGTATCTCTAGTGAGTGTTAGAGGTAACATGTACTCCTAGACATCACTTAAATGTTTTGATGGTACCAAATGACATAAGAATGAATTGTGAGTGGGTTGCATAACATGGTTGATTATGACTATGATAAATTATGAATCAAATATTTTGGTGTTTTTTTATATGTGTTATTGTTGATTTTTTTTATTATTATTAAATTGTGAACCAACCTTGTAACACCCTAAATAAAATAATAACAACAATAATAATAAATAAAATAAAGTAGCATGTGTTAGTGGGAAGTTGTTAAATTGTGAGTGGGTGGTTATCATACACCAATTAAAATCTTAGCACGCCACACCTCAGTGTTAGATATCAGAGAATCTATTCATTTTCTCTCTTTCTGATTCTCTTCATCGTTATCCCTTTCTCTGTTCTTCTATTCCCTTCCCTTTTGTCTTGATATTACTCTTGCTTTAACAAATTTCCCCTAAAAGGGATCAAAGCTTTTATGGAGGCTAAGATCCGATTGTCCCGGGGGTGTGAGCAGTGGTGTTATATGGGATTTGCAGGTTTAATTGATATCACTCTTCAGTTGAATTAAAAAAAATGACTAGGTCTATTCCGATTAAGGTTTTAGTATGTCTTTGAAATTCTAGTTCAAAACTCAATTAAACTAGGCATAAGCTTGATGTTATAATAAATGAGAGGTATTATAAAGAATTGTGTACTTGATAAAATTTAATTAATCAACTTTGGTAATTGGCGTCTTTCTTCTTATCAAACATTAATTCGTCTTGTTACTGTTTATGACTTTTCACCATAATGTTTTAGTCATAATTTTTCCTCTCATTAGATTCATTAAATAGAAATTAATTTTCCTCGAGATTAGGATTGAGTATTGAGATTAAAATTATTTGTTTAACTCAAGTTAGTATTTAATAATTCATTTCTCTTTTAATTATTCGACTAAGTTGTTTATATTAATTATTTGACTGTGTTGTTTATATTATTTTTAGATTTTGTTATTTGTTAATAATTATTCTTTATTCTGTGTGTCTCAAGTCTCGGTCTTAATATTTCAATCTTAATTACGTGATGTTGAATTTTATTTAACTTGACATTTTTGCCTTGTTTAATTATTTATTTCTATATGTAAATTTTGGTTTGAAATTTATATTATCATAGTTTGGGTATTCCATATTGTTCATCTTTTATGTTGTATTTGATTTTCACATGGTTATTTTGGTTCAATATTATTGTGGTATTAAATATCTTGTTACGGTGAAATAGTTGGTGGGGTTTAAGAGATGAATTTTGTGGGCATGTTGCATTGATGAGTCGCTTAGGTTCATGATAATCAACTTAAATTGTTTTTGTAAAGAGAGAAGGATGGATGCCTACTATTAAGGAGCAGTGAGGTTGCCCTTTTGGAGATGCTTGTGAAGCATGGTGTTTTGAAAAATGAGAGATTATCATGAACACTAAGCAAAATAAAAATGTTTTTGAAAGATGAGGATGAATGGAACTAGAATGGTTGGTCCCTAACGGGTGGATGTAATGGCCTAGGACTTTGGGAGTAGTCGTGGTGGAGAAAGCTTCCACTATGACTGATCATTAGGAGTACGAAATGAGTTCCGTTGCAATACTAGTTACCCTGACAGTAACTGTCTAGTATTTATAGTGAGAGTGTCAGAGGTGACATGTACTCCTAGACATCACTCAGTTGTTTTGATGGTACCACATGGCATGAGAGTGACTTATGAGTGACATGCATCATATTAGGTTGCATAATTAATTGTGATGAGTTGTAAATTGAGTCTTCCTTGTCTTCTTTATATCTGTTGTGTATATTGTTCCCGTTGTTTTATTATTATCATGAAAATGTGAATTAACACTATTTTTGTGTCTATGGTTATTTTGTGATGACCGAAGTGAATGGGCGAGAAAATAAACAGTTGCTTGGAGATGCAAAGACCGTAGGTTAAGAGGAGAACTTGATTTTCTGAAGAAGTGACGTGATGTTCTTGTTACATGATAATTAATGCTTTATTTGAAAGAGTTTTTATTGTATGAGAGATATATATTTGTAGAAATTACTCTTGAAATTACTTTATGAATTAAGATTTGGTTGGCTTTATTAGAAGGCGTAGTTATTTGTGAAACGTAAAGAAAGTAAATGTTATAAATGGTAGGAACTGAGGGTGTTACAAACCCTGTGGACGTGTCTGTGGTTTAACACCTATGATGACCTCACATATGAGTGAGCAGACAAACAATTGCATGATGGTAGAAAGAGTTTACATCTAGAAAGGAACTGGATTGTATGAAGACTTGACATGTTGGTGCTTTAATTTTTTTTTTCTCTTCTTAAATTTGGGTATTGTCTTTATTTATGATTGCTAAACTTTCTTAGCTGAAACATTGTTTATTTTGTGAGGCACACCCAATTCTAGACTTCAATTTTAAAATTTAACCTTTGAAATAAAACTTTTCTAGTGAGCAATTCATAAATGAGAATGTTGTAACTGTAATGTCCAAGAGTGTTATATTAATCATCTTTCATCGGGATCTTATTTTTTTCTTTCATCTTTTTTCTCTTCAAGCAAAATTACGTAAAAATTTAAACACATAAGCGTGTCAGTACTATGCTTTTTCTCTCTATTTTTATTAGATAAATTTATCCTTATTTGATATATTTGTATGTTTCAATCATTATTTTTCTTTTTCATATTATCGTTAGTCAAAATTTAAAAATTAATTTAGTTTATTGAATATTTTATTTGTTATACGTGTCAATTTATTCATGTTGATTTCGTTTTTTAAAAATTTAAAACTACCCATTTTTGTTGTTCATTTTTTTTACTAATTTTATGTTTTGTTGTTTATTTTTTTACTAATTTTATTCTTTTACTAATTTTATTTTGAATTGAAACGTAAGTTCGCATCTTATTGGACTATTTCTCTTCTGTCATCATAACTTTCTTCTTTAAATAAAATTTAATTACGTAGAAATGCAACTAATCAAACATGACATTCTGTCTTTCTATTAATAATCTATAACTATTCATCAAGACTTTTTGATCTTTATTTTTATTAGATAATTTTATTTTTTACATTTATAAAATTATTTATTATATTTTTATATTTCAATTATTACTTTTCACCTCTACGTCACTCTTAATAAATTTAAAAATCAATTTGATTTATCGTCTATTTTTACGTAACATTTTATTCCTCACAGTTTACTTGTCAATTTGTTACAACTCTTTTATTTTATTTTGAAAAAATTAAATTTACTAGATCCGTCATATTTAAATTTTTAAATTGAATACGCATTTATTATTCAATTTTTCTTACACTATTTTTTTTTATTTTTTATTTTCTGATCTCTTTTTTTATTGAATAATTTTATCCATTTAAATTTATAAAATTATTTATTAAATTCTATATTTCAATTAATTGTTTTTTCATCTCCATTTTTGTCACGTTATTTTTTTAATAATCATTTTATTTCTTTTTATACATATGTTGTGGGACAAAATTGAGTTACATGATAATATAAACTGCACATGTTTTTTTCTAGTATTAAATTTAATAATAATAATAATAATAATAATAATAATAATAACGGTTTATTTAATCTAGAGAATACAATTTTCTCTTAAAGAACGTACGTATTTAATAGTTAAGATTATCTACATTTAAAGTTTTGAATCAGTTAATGCAATAAAATAAGATGTATTTATTATTTTGACTCGTAAATGAAAAAAAAAATCAAAGTCATATTAATTAACATATATTAAAATAATAATAATAATTTATTCATTATTTTGACCTGTGAATGAAAAAAAAAAATAAATTAAATTAACATATATAATAATAATAATAACTACTACTTATTTAATACATTTTCTTTTACAATAATGCAGTTTTTTTCAAAAGGACTCAATTATTATTTTGACCCGTAAAAAAAAAGAAGAAGTAATATTAATTAACATGTATTAAAATAATAATAATAGTAGTAGTAATAATAATAATAATAATAAAATAATAATAATAATAATAAAATGTATTTATTATTTTGACCCTAAAATGAAAAAATAAAAGTAATATTTATTAGTTAACATATATCAAAATAATAATAATAATATTTTTAATAATAATAATAGCTACTTCTTATTTAATATGTTTTTCTTGATGGGAATAAATTTATAAAACAATATTCAATGTTATCGTATCTTAAATAATTTATAAAACAATATTCAATTTCTCCATATTTTTATTCAAGCATTGTATTATTTTGTGTACAAAAGATTAGGATATGCTCTTTTTATTATTTTGGGACAGAAATGTCCTTGAAACTCGGGGAATATACTACCAGGATGTACTATATATATATATAATATATAATTTAAAATTACAATAAAAAAATATGACAAGAATTATAAATCATCTAACACGTGTTAATAAGAAATTATATATTAGCGACAAGTGTGAGTCATTCATGTGTCTATTTAAAGTCAAAGTTAACAATTAATAATTAATAATTAAAGTTTAAGTTAATAACATTGATAAATTAATTAATAATTACATAAATATATAAGAAGAAGTCAAGATAAAAGTAGTCAATTCATTTAAGATATGAATAAATCATAAATACATAAGAAAAAGTCAAGAAAAAGAGGGAAACTCACTTTAGAGAAATTGAACTCTTTTTTTTTTTTTTTTATGTTTTAGTCTATTTCAATATATATATATATATATATATATATATATATATATATATATATATATACACCATAATTTTGAAAATAAATATTTATTTATAGTGTAATATTTTAATTGTATATCTACATTTATAAAATATATATAATATCTTTATAGACTCTAACAATGAGGCTTTTCTACATTTGATTTTTAAAAAAAAAAATTTCTATTCAAATATATTTGATTATCTGCATCTTTTTTATTAATTATTTAAAATAATATTTATTTAATTTAAAATAATGTTTATAAATTTAATTTTATATTTTGTATAACTTGTATACATAAAATATAAGAGAACCAATATCTAATTA